>OY757023.1:42635222-43208048 GCA_963580285.1 Lucinisca nassula | reverse complement strand
GTAATTGTCAGTATTTGGTGATTTGCCAAAGTAATACGACATTTTTAACAATTAACCGCATTAAAGCGTGCTAATCTACATGTCCATATCAAAATCTATGTTTCTGGTATCCCGTGACACAATATAATGTTCAGTATGTGCATAAGAAATTTATATTGTGTTGAAGTTTTATGTATTTAGAATATGTTAGAAGTGCTTATTATTACGGAATGTATTTTCGATTCTGAAATATATATTTAAAATGTCGGCAGAAAGACTAAAACAGCACAATATATCATTACAACATACAGCAGACTTGATTGGATTTTGGTGACCTTGACCTAATTTTTCAAGGCCACAGCAACCCCAAAACAGTCATTTTTAGGCCAAAATGCACTCTTTCTCAATAACGAATGGATTAATTTTAATCAAACTTGGAACATTATATCATTACAACATACCGGAAATTTGATTAGATTTTGGTGACATTTACATTTTTTTCAAGGTCACAGGCCCCCCAAAACAGTCAATTTTGGGCCAACAATGGCTTGTCTGCACTCTATCTCATGAAAGAATGACCAATATTCGTTAAACTTGGTACAATATATCAATATAGCATACCACAGATCTGGAAAGATTTTGGTGACCTTGACCTTTTTCAAGGTTTCAGCCCTCAAAGACAATCAATTTTGGGCCAAAAATGGCTTTTCTGCACTCTATCTTATTACTATATTGCTTAATTTTAGTCAAACTTAGTACAATATAACATTACAACATGACGCAGATTTGATTATATTTTGTTGACCTTGACCTTTTTTTCAAGGTCACAGGCTCCAAAAAAACAGACGATTTTGGGACAAAAAAAGGCTTGACTGCACAATTTTTCATACAAAAATTGATTAATTGCATTCAAACTTGGTATACCATTATAACATACCGCAGATTTGATTAGATTTTGGTGACCTTGACTTTTTTCAAGGTCACACCCCCCCCCCCCTAAAGCAGTCAATTTTGGACCAAAAATGGCTAAGGATAACCATTTCGACAACTTATTTAACGTCACTACAGCTGGTTTCTCGGAATGTGTGGGGCGGCCATAAAAAGTCTCCCTGTCCTACATCATAGCGTTGTTTATATTTCTTGACCTTTTGGGATCATTGATTCCATGTTAAATTTTGAAAATATTTTAGGGTCACTGATGAAGCCCAGTTAGCCAAAACTAGCTAGTGTGGCCCAGAAAACATGTACACTCCGTATTTTCCAGTTCTGTGGTGTATTCCTTGCTTCCAAATGATAGCCCTTTCTGCAACTTATTGTGTGCACTCTAAGGCCAATGTCTCCCGAAACCTGTTCTTTAAGGGCCAATAATGGCTTATATCTGTAACCTATAAAATATTTTAGGGTCACTGATGAAGCCCAGTTAGCCAAAACTAGCTAGTGTGGCCCAGAAAACATGTACACTCCGTATTTTCCAGTTCTGTGGTGTATTCCTTGCTTCCAAATGATAGCCCTTTCTGCGACTTATTGTCTGCACTCTAAGGCCAATGTCTCCCGAAACCTGTTCTTTAAGGGCCAATAATGGCTTATATCTGTAACCTATATCATTTTAAGAATTTATGAAAATTGGTCGAGCATTTAATTACAGTCTACCAAATTTGTCTGGAGATCTGAGCTTTTTAATGACTGTTTGTTTTTAAGGTCATAGGCTCCCACAAAAACTGTCAGCTTTTGGCCAAAAATTGCTGGTTTGCAGCTTACATTTTGTTGACTTTAATCTAGTTATTAAAGTCAAATAGGTATTTAAGATACATTTATGGTGATGGGACATTGTTTTCCTCTGAAAACATTTTTATCTATACCAGATTCAGGGTACGTCTGCAGAACATATGAAATGTTGCATACTGTGTAAACAATATAAGATAGAAACTGGTAATGGAAGGTAACCATGATTGTATGTCATACAAGTAACATGCACAGATGTGACAACAGTTACATGCTAATCCTTTAATTCATCAATGAAAAGCATTCCCGTTTGCCCAGCAAGTAATGATGGTCGTGCTCATACAGATGACCAGCCGCTGTCCTTCTGTATATGTAGGCTATATTGACTTTTTCCTATACGAGTATGCACAGTACTTTGATTACATTGATTTTCTCACCTTATTTTATCGATAAAAGTTTATTTTTCAACATCCTCCACACCGTTAACCGCCAAAACATCAGCATTTTTGAAAGCATTATTGTTTCTGGAATAAAGTGGTGTGTAGTTTTCTCTGGTTAACAATGTGGACGACCATGCAATTTTCCTTTGAACACCACAGGGGTCTTCACTTTTTCCATAGGCGCAATGTTACACATGACCAGTAGTGCATGTATTCAACCGGAAATTTTGTTACGAAAACGCATGCGGATTAAAAAGTAAATATTTGTCCAACAAACCAGAGATATTTGGTCACCTTATGAGTGTATTTTGATCAGTTTTTGTTGACTCCGAGAATTAGCTCTTTCAGTAGGCACTTTGCAATAGAAAACTGTAACCCGTCCTTTCGACCAGAAAGGTATTTTTTCAGCCGCGGGAACAAAAAAAAGACACACGGGGCAAGGTCAGGGGAATACGGGGGGTGAGGGAGTTCAACAACCTTTTCCTGCTTCAGATAGTCTTGCACAATGAACGCCTTGTGCGATGACGCATTGTCATGTAGCAATCTGACATTTGCCAAACCAGTTGCGGGTCTTCGTTCTTTGAAATATTTCTTCAATTTTCGAAGAACTTTATTCTTGTTTTGTATGACTTTAACAGGACATTGAAATGAAATGACATCTCGAGCCCTGTCGCCCAATGAAGCCAATAGGATTTATAAACGTGGGCTTTCCGACTCACACCGCTTTTCCTGGGCAGGCTTAGATCCTCAAAGCGGTTTGCCAGTACCCATTTTCCGTCGGTTTCAGCTCTGCGTGGAAACATCATGTAGCTCATCTATTTTTTATAGCCCTGATGGGCGTGGCCATCTTAAATTGAGGTAACAAAAAGATACTTCTTTTCTACCCCAATTAAAGATATCCAGGTCGTGATTCAGGACACTATTATCTCAAGGTTGAGACGGGCCTCCGTGACGTAGCAGATCAGAGCGCTGATTCTTAAATAATATGTGTCTCACCGCTGAAGGTTCGAGCCTGGATCGGATCATATGTGAGACGCCGAGTTCTGCAACGGAAGGTCAGATGGTTTTCTCCGGATACTACAGTCTTCGACCACATGTAATTAAAGATCGGCTCGATATGAGTGAAATAATCTCGAAAGGACCGTTAAACGAGCCCCGCTTCGCAACCGCCCAAATCACCCCCCCCCCCCCCCCCCAAAAAAAAAAAAAAAAATTCTCAAGGTTGATATGCTCTAGCTTATTCTGACCTTTTTGTTTCCTGTGTTGTGGTGAGTTGTGGTGCCTATTCAGATTCATACAGCACAAGGATTGAGCAATGCGTTTTACCAAAGTCCCTACATCAATGGATGTGACCGAATTCTTAAATAGAAGCGTCCACTTCAGAAACTCGCGGATGAGAGAGCGTGTGTGTGCTGCATTGTACGGGTTCTGTCCCCTTTAATCCCTATTGGAAAAGGACCCAAAGGGCCCAACTTAAATAGTGCGTGTTGTAATTTACTGGCCATTCGCGACACAGGATCAAAATTTCAAAACATGAAAAGGAATATCTTGCAATAGGGAACAAATTGTTTGCATGCTGCATTCTTTTGAACATTTACATTTTTGTGGCATTTTAATAGGCTGGCTTTTTTATTTAGTGAAACTGTTTTGAAAATAACACAAAACGCCCCCGATTTCAACAAAAATACATTTCAACATTTCTGAATCCGGTATGGAGATAACTGCGGCTCATTCCTGCCTTCCTTAATTTGGCCACCCACCTAGCTCGCTCAGTGGTTAGTCCATTTGCCTCAGATCCTAACGCTCCCAGGTTCGATCCCATGCAGCAGTGACAAAATGTCGGTGTCCGAACAGGCTCCATTGGCATCATTTGCAGATATGAATGTCATAAAGTACATCGTCCTTTGGATCTGGACGTTTACTGGAGCCCCCATCCCCCCGTGCAGGGAGAACATCCCCTTTGCAGGTTAAAGAACCCTACCGTAATTACAAGATTACTGGGTACTCTTTCACCCTTCAAAACTGGAGTCTATGCAGTATACACCGTCTGTTTGTTTGTTTGATTTGGGGTTTAACGTCCCCGTCAACACTGTAAAGGTCATTTTGGAGACGTTGCTTCCAATTTTGTGGGACTTTTACTCGACATTGAGATGAAATGACATCTCAAGCCCTGCCGCCCAATGAAACCAATAGGGTTTATTAGCATGGACGGTCCACCTCGCACCGCGGTTCCTGGACAGGCTTAGATCCACTAAGCTGTTTACCAGTATTAGTGTGCGGGCCGGATTCAGCTCTGCATGGAAGCATCATGCAGCCCATATATTTCTTCAAAACTGGAAAGATCCCACATAGCAGTCAACTTCAAATGGACGCCAGGGCATGCTGATATCAGAGGTAATTCTATTGCTGATGAGTTGGCCAAAGAAGCTGCTGAAGAAAGCAAGGATTTGCCAGAGGACAGTCAACTTCTTACTATAGCTGATTTCAAGAAATATGCCAAAGTTTCATGCTGCATGAAGTGGCAAAGGTCTTGGGATGCAGCAGACACTGGCAGACATCTATATGAGTACAGACCAAAAGTGTCTTTAAAGACCCCTCATTATTTGTCTTTACCCTTCGTAGAAGAAAAGACAATAATCTCAATATTAAGGCTAGGCTACAGTCTTAATGACTACAAGTACAAAGTAGGACTACATGACTCTCCCAACTGCAGTTGTGGTGGGATTGAGACTGTAGATCACTATCTTTGTGAGTGTGAGTTATACGAGTCAGAACGACAGAAGTTACTCACACAATTATTCTACCAAACAGGAGAACAAGTCATCAGTACAAATACTTTTCTTTCATTAAGTGATGAAGTGTTCAAGGAGCACAGAGAGAGCCTCTTAATGATTCTGAGTGATTATATCACCAGCACAAAGAGGTTTGTACGTAAGTAAACTAATTCTTCCCCCTTCCCCCTACCCCAACCCATTCCCAATTGTACATAGTCCAAAGCCCCATTTACTTCTCCCACTTCGCTATTTTATTTCATAACAAATACAGTGTGCTACCGTTGTCTCAGGCTTTGATATCTCAGGCAGAGGCTTGGGTTGGACTAGGTTTTGTGCGTTGTTGCGTTGGTTCTGATTTGTGTACTTGGATTTCGGCACCCTTTGTCACGGGCTGCTGATGTCTCAGACTGGGTGTTCAAGTCACTTGGAGTTGTGAGACAGCGGGAGTTTGCTGTATATATATGTATATATCATTGCATATTGTACATTGTTTTGGGAGCAGTCGGTGGATATGCATCATGTGTAATTTTGTGCCCAATCAGACCACTTTTTTTTTTTTATTATTGGTACAGTCAGACAGGGGTTTGCAGGGATATATACTATATATTTTTCCATGTTCTTCTCGAGGAATTCCAAAGCAGGTACTGGCTGGAACAGGCAAGGCCATTGTGCAGGCTAGCCTGTGCAAATATAATGCCACCTTTGTCGCCGAAATGGTGAACGTTTTGTGATGGAAAAATTGTGGTGTTGTTCTTGTTTCTGCTCGGAATATGGTGCCCGGGGTCTGTGTTTTAGGGCGCGGATACGAGGAATAAGGTGTGTCCCTGGAAGCCACAGTTTCACTATGGGGGGGGGGGGGGGGGTTCTGGAGTGTATGTGCGGGTTTTCGTGTTGTGATCCAAATGGTTATCTGCGGACTGCCTTGGAACATGAATGGGAAACTATCCAATTTGTTTTTAAAGCTTAATGTGTTAATTATTAATATGTATGTATGTGTGTGTGTGTATGTATGTTTATGTATGTATTTTTCCTCTTGGGTGTGTTGTGTTATCTGAACTAAGTTTCAGTATATGCATTCCACAGCCATTAACTTATCTACAATATAAGTATAATATATAAGTGCGTAACAGCCCCAAACGTACACAGTTCAATTTCCTTTTTTTTTTTTTTTTTTTTTTTATCTCAGGAGTATGGGGGGGGGGGGGGGGGGGGGTGACATGGTATATTTTGGACTTAACAAGCCGTGTAGTACATGTATTTTAACTTTCATTCAGTGTTTTTTTTTTTTTTTTCCCCTCAACTACATGAATTATTCAATTCATTAGTTCTAAATTCATGCCACCATTAACTCTTTCAGCAATAATCCCAGTTTTTGGGAGAAACATATATACATAAATGTCTAATTGGAACTGTTACTTATTTTGTGGATGCAGCTTGCTGTGAACAGTAATTCATGTTGCATGTGTAAGAGAAGATTTATGGCAGGAATGTATTATGTGATGGAGAGTGTGTGTCATAAAAGCATAGAGTAAATGAGTACGCGATGTTTGTGTCTGTTTGCCAATAGGTTTCAATACTTACGTTCCAATTGTATATAGGTAGTTATTAGACAGGGGGTGTGGGGGTGAATTACACCATTGTAGAATGTTCTTAATACATGTTGGTAGTGATTGCGTAAATTAAGAGACTTCAAGAACTGTGATAATTCATATTCAAACTGTGATATTAGTGTTTGCTGTGATATTTACCAGTACCAAATTAAACGTAACTGTCATTAACTGTGATTCACAAACTTTTTGGTGCTTGGAGTACCAAGTTTCTCCATGCCAAGTGAAGTAACTACATGTGTGAACAGAAGATTATATTTTCCTAGTGGATGGGTAAAGTCGGCTCTGACATTTTGCCTGTTAATGGATTCCAATAAATTAGATGCTGTGCAATGGCAAGGATATAAATGTAAACAGATTGTTCAGGAACTTACTATAAATGCATCATTAAAAGAAAAATTTTACGCGCACCACCAAAACGCGAATACGGGAGTGATAGTTCTACTAAGAGAAGATACTGAGAGAATAACTACCGAGAGACAACTACAGCCGATTGGGGCTTAGCAACAACCAACCAACCAACCAACCAAGCCCCGATGGGCGGGGGCCGATACACCGCCTGCGTCCCGTCTTTGGGTTTAGTTGAAAATGGAAGAAAAATAGCGATAATGCTCATTTGCCACTACTTCGAACGGTTTAAAATTTAACAGCACCGGTAGTTCCGGTCGTTAGTTCAACAATAAATTAGCCCGGACCAAGCTTCGCGGCGATTGTTTACTTGATCTATTACAGAAAGCGAAGTGAAAGTAGTAAATTCTAAATTTAGAGCTGCAAATACATCATTTTGGATTCAAATTGGTCAAGAGAGGTTCATTTTAATGAAAGCGAAGTAAGTTCCCTCGCTAACACTAGCTCGCCTGTAATTGATGAAAACCTGAATTTTTTTGGCACACGGTAATGCCGATTTTGAGATGCTGAGTAAATCCATGCGAGAAATACATGTTTCCTGCAAGTGACAGACAGAGGCGGATTATTGTTGCAAAGTGGACACATTTAACTTGTATAATTCATAATAAGCAGGTGAAAAACTGCATTTGCGGAAAAGATACACTGGGTAAAATGTGGTAACCCACCCCCCCCCCCCCCCCAAATTTTTTTTTTTTCGTGATTCAAGCCCCTATGGGTCGGCCTATTTATCATTGTTATGTCCTTTTGATTGCTGAAAATGCCCATTTTTATACCTCATCATACGATAAGGTGGGGTATATATTGTATACCTTCGAGTGTTTGTCCGTCCGTCCATCCTCACCATTTCCGATCGATAACTTGAGTAGTCTTTCACGGATTTTTTTTCCAAATTTGCATACATGTTTATACCGGGGATGACTGGTATGGGATTGTTTATCGACAAAATCCGTTACACAGTTTGACGGACTTGCTTCCAAAGGATAACCCTTTCTAGAACATATTTACGGCCCTTTTTAGTTCAAAATTATGGAATTTTTGGCGTTTCCAATCAATAACGTGAACAGTTTTCCACGAATTTTCTTCAAATTTTGAATACACATTGGTATTGGATATGAGTGGTTCGGGATTGTTGATTGGCAAAATATGTGAACATTTAACGGAGTCATGGCCGTAAACAATTCCCATTAAATGTTTTTTGGAGGCACTTATTCCTTTACTAAATGGAACCAGTGCTTCAGCTGAAGTGCACGACCCGCCGGATGCTTTTAGCTTTATGGGTGTTACCATATATGGGTATGGCGACCATTTTGGTCATGTGACCTGGACCTAAAACGGTTCCCCCAATAAATGCGCCTTATCGTAAGGAGCAAAAATATATCTTATACCTTAGTACTGTATTCTAAATCGTTTGCAGGATAAAATGCATTCTCACATTTTCCAATACAAAAGCATATGTGTCAAAGTTTGACCTAGGCACAAAGAAGGTCAAGGTCAACCCAGGGTCACCATTTTAGCAATTTATGATGGGCCTACGTCCCAGATGCCATTTATCAAGTTTCGTGGAAATCTGCCCAGTGGTTCTGGAGAAGACTATTTTTGAAGGGTTTTTACCATATATGGCTTGGCGGCCATTTTGGTCATGTGACCTGGACCCCATGAGCAAATTTTGGTTTCCCCCTATCCCATAGAAGCTCCATATGAAATTTGACTTCAATCGGCCCAACGGTTTCCGAGGATAAGCAGTTCGAAAATTTTCACATTTTTCGCCTCTGCGAGGCTATACCAAATGGAATGTAATATTTTGCAAGTTCATTGGTTAGATCTCATTGATATCTATCAGTATGCCAAAAATTGTTTAAATATTCCAAGCGGTTAAGTCACTATCACCAGTTTTCACAAACGGGTTACAGACGGACAAACATGCAGACCATATATGGCTTGGCGGACATTATGGTCATGTGAGCTGGACCCCATGAGCACATTTTGGTTAGCCCCATCCCATAGAGGCTCCATATGAAATTTGACTTCAATCGGCCCAGCGGCAGTTCGAAAATTTTCACATTTTTCGCCTCGGCGAGGCTATACTAAATGGAATGTATAGTTCGCAAGTTCATTGGTTAGATCTCATTAATATCTATCAGTATGCCAAAAATTGTTTAAATATTCCAAGCGGTTAAGTCACTATCACCAATTTTCACAAACGGGTTACGGATTTTTCGCCTCGGCGAGGCTATACTAAACGGAATGTAATATTTCGCAAGTTCATTGGTTAGATCTCATTGATATCTATCAGTATGCCAAAAAATGTTTAAATATTCCAAGCGGTTAAGTCATTATCACCAATTTTCACAAACAGGTTACGGACGGACGGACAGACAGACCATATATGGCTTGGCGGCCATTTTGGTCATGTGACCTGGACCCCATGAGCAAATTTTGGTTTCCCCCATCCTATAGAGGCTCCATATGAAATTTGACTTCAATCGGCCCTACGGTTTCCGAGGAGAAGCTGTTCGAAAATTTTCACATTTTTCGCCTCGGCGATTTTTCGCCTCTGCGAGGCTATACTAAATGGAATGTAATATTTCCCAAGTTCATTGGTTAGATCTCATTGATATCTATCAGTATGCCAAAAATTGTTTAAATATTCCAAGCGGTTAAGTCACTATCACCAATTTGCACAAACGGGTTATGGACGGACAGACAGACATACCATATATGGCTTGGTGGCCATTTTGGTCATGTGACCTGGACCCCATGAATAAATTTTGGTTAGCCCCATCCCATAGAGGCTCCATATGAAATTTGACTTCAATCGGCCCAACGGTTTCCGAGGAGAAGCAGTTCGAAAATTTTCACATTTTTCGCCTGGGCGAGGCTATACTAAATGGAATGTAATAGTTCGCACGTTCATTGGTTAGATCTCATTGATATCTATCAGTATGCCAAAAATTGTTTAAATATTCCAAGCGGTTAAGTCAATATCACCAATTTTCACAAACGGGTTACGGATTTTTCGCCTCGGCGAGGCTATACTAAATGGAAAGTAATATTTCGCAAATTCATTGGTTAGATCTCATTGATTTCTATCAGTATGCCAAAAATTGTTTAAATATTCCAAGCGGTAAAGTCACTATCACCAATTTTCACAAACGGGTTACGGACGGACAGACAGACCATATATGGCTTGGCGGCCATTTTGGTCATGTGACCTGGACCCATTGAGCAAATTTCGGTTTCCCCCATCCCATAGAGGCTCCATATGATTTTGACTTCAATCGGCCCAACGGTTTCCGAGGAGAAGCAGTTCGAAAATTTTCCCATTTTTCGCCTCGGCGAGGCTATACTAAATGGAATGTAATATTTTGCAAGTTCATTGGCTAGATCTCATTGATATCTATCAGTATGCCAACAATTGTTTAAATTTTCCAAGCGGTTAAGTCACTATCACCAATTTTCACAAACGGGTTACGGACGGACAGACAGACTGACAGACTGACAAAATGACCGATTGACCGAATGACAGAATGACACGGTGATTTTAGGGCACTCTTAGAAAATCAACCGACTTCAGTCGGTCGCTTTTCCTGCGGGTCGTGCAATATGTGGATGAAACTTCACTGACCACCATAAAAAGCAGGTTTTGTTGACATTGTCATAATCATAAGTCCCTAAGTTTTGAACCGACCTTCCTGAAACTTACATATAAGTAAGTTAGAGATAAAAGCATGAATGTGTTTGCAAACTAATATTGTTGGCACATTACTCCCAGAGTTAAGTCCCCTTCTATGCTGAAAATGCCTATTTTGTACCTTGTCACCACCATAAGTCCTTTAGTTTTGATCGAATCTTGCTGAAACTAGCATATAAGTAGGTTGGGATTGAAAGTTCGGATGAGTTTGAAAACTGGTGATGTCTGCCTATCTCTCATAGTGTTACGTCCCCTTGAATGCTGAAAATACCTGTTGTTGACCTTGTCATCAGCATAGATCCTTCGGTAACTAAAGCCAGTGTTTATGAAACACTATGCCCCCAACTTCTTGACCCTTACACTGCTAACCCCTAACAGTTATTGAGATACATGTATATAGTTTTTATTTGGCGGCAATGTTGAATTGCTCAAAGGACCATAGTACAATCAAAGCGCCAAAGACACTGAAATGACAGATTCTATGAGAAAATCATAACACTGTGAAAACTTACAGAAAACCTTTCTAAAAGAGCTTAAAATTTAGAAAGGTAGTTCTGCAAATTCCAATATATGATATGCTTGCAGATTTCTATAGACCGGTGGTATAATGAAACGCCATTCGATGTTTCAAAATTTTGAAAGAAACTTTTTACGTTTTTAAAACCAAACATTAAAATTTAAGTTTTAACAATGCTACTGTCCATAAGTAATAGTTTTTGTCTGGTCGGTTGTGGATACCTCTACCCAATGATACTCTATGGGAAAGAGATCGGAGGAGAAATATGTTCTATAAAAGGCTGGCTAGTCCAGTACATGCATTCCATTGGCTTGAAGACATTTTTGAGTAAGAACAGCACTATGAGCCCTACTGGATAAAATATCCCGGATTCTGAGCGTAAACAAATAACTGGAACCATGTGAGGCCGAACTTGCACTTGATTGATGTAACGTCTCGCTGTTCAATCCACGTCTCAGCTATGATCTTGAATGTTCTTAATGACACTAAGCTGCGTTCGCTAACTACACGCAATAGCTCGCCGCACAATTACGCTTATTTCATCGATATGTCATGCTCCATTACGCACGCGTCGCCTCGGCATACCTTACACCTATACGTCGAAACACCCGGAAACGACAACCGGCGTGATTCACGCTGAAGTGCTATTTGTCACTGAAACGCATATGTCAGTCGCTTAGACGCCAATTTACGTACTTCATGCATTAGCGTAAGTGCTCCGTACTGTGTCGACGCGTTAACTTTGGTCACGACAGGGACGTCTACATGTAGCTCTCAAAAGTACATCGCATAAGGGCGACGATCAGTGTCAGTGCTTATTAGTCGGTAGCTGAGTGAGTGAGTGCGTTTTAGTTTACGTCCCACCAACAGCTAAGGTCATACGGAGACGGGACCTCTGTTTAAAGACTCATCCGAAAGTCTGGAGAAGCCCGGGATCGATCCTGCGATCCCTTGTTTACAAGGCGAGTAGCGTAACCACTGCACCACGGAGGCTTCAGTCGGTAGCTGGGACCCCTTATTTATCTACAGGTACAGTATAGCAGCTGCCGGCGGAAATCTGTCTCGCATATGCGTCTGACGGTCGAATCGATCTTGACGTACTGACGTTGGTCTCCCACTACGTTGACGTCCACTAGCGTTTTTTGTACATAGTAAGATGTCGCTCAAACAGACGATAGATCATGAGGCATCCAAAACCAGAGCCAACGTCATCCGCTTTCCGACCAGCTTCTAATTGTCTGGGGGCACGCGCACGATCCTTTAATGAAAAATGTTGCAATACGCTCTCACTAAATGCTTTTTTGAGCACAAATTTCAGTTTCTTCTTTTGTTGACACGACCTTACATTACACATCAAAAGTTTGATCCTGAACATGTGGTTTCTATCCGTACTGGTGTGAGGGTGGTGCACAGGATCGACGTGGCCGGACTGCTAACCAGACGTCACGGTTGATTGATTTAACCTTTTTAGCTTAAGGGCATGGTGCCTATATGTTGTAATTGTTTGGTTTCAGAACCAAAGCACTGAGAGTGTGGGGTTTAGGTTGGAGTAATAGGCCTGGGCTGAGATTTAAACTGTTCCATTTAACTTTGAAATTCCAAACAAATAGTGAAGATTTTGATAAGAAGACGCGTTCGGCAGCGTCTGATCTTGTTCTACACTGTTTGCCAAGCTCACCCTATGATTCCAGGATAACCCTCTTCCGTCTTATGGAATACCCCGATCTCACTTCGGCTATTTTCAACAAGACAAAAAGTTATTCTGACAAGTCAGTGATAGTCTCGTAGACCGTGATTAGCACTGAAGCGCTTTTCTTATTATCAACTTCGAGTCGAATGCCAAACAATCAACTCAAACATAGCCGCGTCGTTTGTCAGTGTTGGGTACATGTGTTATCTGTAAAATCTGCACATGAATCAAATGTTGGATCTGGCAAACAATCTCAACTCAGTTCAAAAGCCACACAACACGGTGCTGATCTTGTTTAACACTTTTTTGCATTAGTTACTAAAATCTTAAGTTTAAACGAATCAGTCCAAGTCGCCGCTCATGACCAGCCTGGATTTAGAGACTATCGGCATGAGTGTTGTCAGTGCTTTGATTCATTCACTGCCTTGGGTTTCTGGAGTGCACTCTTCCATCACTGAAGTTGGGCTCGTCAATTCTGCTAAATATATGGCACCTAGAATTATATCACAGGACCTACACTAAGTATCTGTACTATATTCCAGGGTTGAAAGGGACAGCCTTTCTTTTCAATTTCTCCACGCAAGTCAATATACACCTAAGTTGTAACTGACCTAAACTTGACCTCGTAAGTCAGAGAAAGAAACCCCATTAATATTCTTGTCAACAGCTGACCTGGTCCAACAGCAGGCTGGTCTTTAAGGATTAAAAATTGACAGCACTAATAGAAAACAGTGTAAAACCTGAGCAGACGCCGCATTGATCGCCAAACCCGTCGCATATGAAATGCCGAATCGTCAAGTCGACTGCTTCAAAAGTTTGTATTACGCTTACAGGATAACTAATACGCCTGTACAATTTTGATTACTGCACCAAACCGGACTACATTTTGTGCGGACTCATATTTCTATGGCTGTCAAAGCCGGAAGAAAAAGCCTGAATTACTTTAAACGTGCAGCACAGCAAGAATAGACAGATGGAATCTGTCATTAAAAATCAAGAAAAACATATCGAATTTTTTTTTAAAGTTGTTTTTTTAAATCAAGTTTCTTTGTCATTACATTTCTACTTCCGGTACTGGATCGCGTTTCTCCACTTCCGTTGTTCGTACGCTGCATAAAATAGTCCAAATGAACTCTTGAAAATTAATTTTGCAGGCCGGCCCCGCAAGGAACGTCTTTCAAAATATTTCAATTTTCGAGACTTTATACGGATTGAATATAAATTGGCACAGAAAGACGAATTCTGAAAAGAAATCAGTACTCTGGAACTATTTTTCTACGTGCTTTTCGGTGATATTTATGTTTTACTCTTTCATCCCTGAGTTTCTAAACAGGACTCTTCTCGCTTTAAATATATTCTTATAGAAAAGGATTTCTGATTAGTTCACTGACAGGATGACAAACAGTGTACATGTAGATTTTGGCGAGACGTTCTAGCTACGTGCCGTCTTATCAGGATCTACAAGGTTTGCATAGATACAGTGTATTTCTACCTCGGCGTCTGCACCTGTCTACAGGGTTAAAAGGGTTAAAAGGGTTGACCAACTAAACAACTCTTTACTGACCTACAATTTGCCTGCTTTCGAGAGCTCTAATATTACAAAACACGTGTTGTTTAAATCAAGTTCCGTACATTAGCAAATAGTAAACATTCTGTGGCCTCTAATATAGCTTAACTGTTTCCAAATGTCACAGAATTGAAACAATTGACATTTATGGGTTAATGTTTTTAGGACCCCGTACAGGTGGGAGTAAACGTATTTTAATTCGCCTTGGGTAAACGCGGTGTCTGACCAGAGTAATTAAGTCTCAATCAAATGGTTTGAAAATGATCTTTTTTGTCAAGTTATTCTCCTTTTTATGTCCCGACGCCCCAAGGAACATAGCTCCAAGCGGCTGCACAACCTATGTGCATCGTCGTATCAATGCGACGTTGCTAAGACATCATGTGCCCGCTAGGAGAATGATTGATTGATTTGAGGTGTAACGTCCCCATCAACACTGTAAAGGTCATTTTGGAGACTTGCTCCCAATTTTGTGGGACTTTTACCCGACATTGAGATTAAATGACATCTCAAGCCCTGTCGCCCAATGAAACCAATAAGGTTTATTAGCTTGGACGGTCCGCCTCGCACCGCGGTACCTGGACAGGCTTAGATCCTCTAAGCGGTTTACCAGTACTAGTGTGCGGGTCGGATTCAGCTCTGCGTGGAAGCATCATGCAGCCCATATATTTCTTCAAGCTCCTATGGGCGGGTGTCTCCCGTTAGGAGAACTTCTCTGTAAGATTATTAGCAGATATGTACTGAGCTAATTGAGAAATTTATGGTTTGACAATGAAGAAATTAGCAGGCACGTTTATCTTTCTTTCTTCCTGATTTCTTCGTGGGGGTAGTTGAGTGAGGCAATGGCGATGTGTATCTTGTGTCACTGGGAAGTCCAGCTGATATTGACTTACAGTTGGGCAACACCTGCTGTCCTTGTAGCAGGTAACGGTAGAATAAGGAAATGTTGATATTTCTTCTGTTCCTACACTTCCAATCATTTTCCTCTTTCTCCTCTGTCCCTCACTTTCATCTTCTCTACAACGGCGCTGCCCATCGGGGCTTGAAAAAATATATGGGCTGCATGATGCTTCCACGCAGAGCTGAAAAAACTGGTAAACTGCTTAGAGGATCTAAGCCTGCCCAGGCAAAGCGGTGCGAGTCGGCTCGTCCATGCATATGAACCCTATTGGTTTCATTGGGCGGCAGGGCTTGAAATGTCATTTTATCTCAATGTCGGGTAAAAGTCCCACAAATTGGAAGCAACGTCTCCAAAATGACCTTTACAGTGTCGACGGGGACGTTAAACCTCAAATCAAACAAAAAAAAAATCATCTTCTCTACTGTATCTTTTATCTCTTTTCCCCTTTCTCTTGGAGACGACAAAAATGATCCACTAGGGTTGACCTATCGTTAAACTCAAAACAATCGATGAATCATTTTTTCTTTGTCGAATGTTTTAACCCACTTGGACCTTGTCAAATCAGAACCAGAATCAGAATTGTTACTGGTGACACGTCAAATGTCATTCGTACACCAGGACCTGTGATATGGGAAGTTAGTCTCTATATTTGTTTCAACAAAATATCTAGATAACTGCTTGATCTACAACTAACATTGTTGTATAATAATTATTCCTCATAAATCAACTTTTCTCAGTACTTTGATTTTAAAACATCTTCTCATCATCCCCAATCAGATCATAACTCAAGCACAAACTTCAGATGTTTTTTCAAAAGTTAATCAGTTCATATTCTCATCATCCCCAATCAATCTGTAAAGTTTCAGGGCAATAGCTATAATGGTTTTTGAGATTACCTTGCTTACAAGCTTAAAATGCCAAAAGTTCCTAAGGGCTATAGCTAAAAAAAAAATTTCGGACTTTTTTCCAAAAGTTAGGCAGTTCATCTAGTCATCATCCCGAATCAGTCTGTAAAGTTTCAGGGCAATAGCTCAAATCGAGTTTGAGATATCTTGCTTACAAGCTTAAAAATGCCCACAATTTCAAAGGGCCATAACTCAAGTAAAACAAATCTGATTGTTTTTAAAAAGTTAATCAGTTCATCTTCTCATCGTCCCCAATCAGCATGTAAAGTGTCAGCGCAATAGCAACCACAAAGTCCCATAGACTTACAATTGGAAAATGCTTGTCATCACCGTAGCACCTTCAGTTTTGATCGGATGTTTCTGAAACTTATATGTAAGTAGACTGGGGATGAACAATCGGATGATTTCGAAAACTTGCAAGGTCGGCCTATTAATTTTTGAGTTACGTCCCCTTGATTGCTAAAAATGCCTACTTTTAGCTCGGCTGTTTTCGAAGAAAACGTCGAGGTATTGTCATAGCTCTATCGTCGTCTCTGTCGTCGTCGTGCAAAAACGTGGACATTTTGTAATATCTCTCTCATTACTGAACATTTTTACTTGAAACTCGGACTAGTTGTTCATTATGAAAAGGGGAACTCATACCAATAGATGAGGTAACCATCAAACTATTTTTGGCACAGTTATGCCCCTTTTTCGACTAAGAATTTCTGTTTTCTAAAAGAAACTGCAGCCGAGTGTTGGCCCCCGCGTGCGGTGCTCTTGTTGATCTTGTGATCACCGTAGCCCCTTCAGTTTTGATCGGATCTTCTTGAAAATTATATACAAGTAAGTCATTGTTAAACGCTAGGATGAATTCGAAAAATAGCGATGTCGGTTTGTTACCCACGGAGTTATATCCCCTACTTCGCTGAAAAGGCTAATTTTTGACCTTGCCATCACTGTAGCCGCTTCAGTTTTAATCGGATCTTCTTGAAACCTACAGACAAGTTAGTCAGGGACAAAAGCTCGGATGAGATCGCAAACTGGCGAGGTCCGCTTATCTGTCATAGATTTACGTCCCCTTGATTACTGAAAATGGCTATATTTGAACCTGTCATCGCTGTAGTCGATTCAGTAAAACCTCGGCTGAGTTAAAAACATTGGTGAGATCGGCCTATTTTTCAGAGAGTTATGTCCCCCTTGATTACAGAAAATGCCTATCTTTGACCTTGTCACCACCGTATCGCTCTAGCGCCTACAGTTCTTGACCAATGTCAGTATGATAAATGCTCCTCATGACAATATCTCGAGTGAGTTCGGCTTTCAAGGATGTAGCCTCAAGGTCAAGGTATCTGTAGCTATTTTAGAAAAAAACTTTGTCATCGCTCTAGTGTCTACATTTCTTCACTGCTTTCGATATAACTTCACACAAATGTTCCTAATGACAATATCTCAAGCGACTTCGATTTTTAAGGTCGTGGCCTCAAGGTAAAGGTCACTGTTGCTATTTTTAGAAGAAAAAAAACGTCACCGCTCTAGCGCCTAAATTTCTTGACCGATTTCAATATAACTCCACACAAGTGTTCCTTACTACAATATCTCAAGCAAATGTACCTTTCAAGGTCGTGGCCTTAAGGTCAAGGTCATTGGGGCTATTTTAAGAAAACCTTTGTCAGCACTCTTGCGCCTACATTTCTTGACCTATTTCAATTAAACTTCACACTAATGTTCCTTGTGGCAGTATCTTGAGCAAGTTCGACTTTCAAGGTCGTGACCAAAAGGTCAACGTCACTGTGGCTATATTTAGAAAAAAAAACTGTTATTGCTCTAGCCCCTACACTTCTTGACCGATTTCAATATAGCGTCATACAAATGTTCCTTATGTCAATATCTGGAGCGTGTTGCCATCGCTCTAGCTTCTACATTTCAATTACCGATTTCAATATAACTTTACAAAAACGTTCCTTATGACAATATCTCGAGCGAGTTCAACTTTCAAGGTAGTGCCCTCAAGGTCAAGGTCACTATGGCTATTTTTAGAGAAAAAAAACAGTCATCGCTCTAGGGCCTACATTTCTCGAGCGATTTCAATATAACTTTACACAAATGTGCCATATGACAATATCGTGAGCATGTTCGACTTTCAAGGTCGTGGCCTCAAGGTCAAGGTCACTGGCTATTTATAGAAAAAATTCGTCATCGCTCTAGCGCCTACATTTTTTGACTGATTTAAAAATATTTTCACATAAATGTTTCTTATGATAATATCTCGAGCGAGTTTGACTTTCAAGGTCTTGGCCTCAAGGTCACGTTCACACTGGCTGTTTTTTAGAAACTTTTTTTTTTTAAACTTTGTCATCGATCTAACGCCTACATTTCTTGTTGATTTCACACAAATGTTCCATATGACAATATCTTGAGCGAGTTTAGCTTTCAAGGTGGTTGCCTCAGGGTCAAGGTCACTGTGACTATTTTTAGAAAATTTTGTCAACGCTCTGGCGCCTACATTTTTGACCCATTTCAGTATTACGTCACACAAATTGTCTAATGACAATATCTCGAGCGTGTTCGACATTCACGGTCATGGCCTCAAGGTCATGGTTACTGTGGCTATTTCTAGAAAAAACTTTGTCATCACTCAAGCGCCTTCATTTCTTGACCGATTTCAATGTAACTTCACGCAAATGTTCCTTATGACAATATCTTGAGCGAGTTCAATTTCAAGGTCGTGCCACAAGATCAAGGTCACTTCGGCTATTTTTAGAAAAAACTTTGTCATCACTCTAGCGCCTACATTTCTTCACTGATTGCAATATAACTTCACACATACGTTCCTTATGAGCAAGTTGGACTTTCAAGGTCATGGTCTCAAGGTCAAGGTCACTGTGGCTATTTTTAGAAAAAAAACTTTGTCATCGCTCTAGCGTCTACATTTCATCACCGATTCCAATGTAACTTCACACAAATGTTCCTTATGACAATAGCTCGAGAAAGCTTGACTTTCAGGGTCCTCGACTCAAGGTCGTGGTCACTGTAGCTATTTCTAGAAAACCTTTTACGCCGCTTCATTTATTGGTAGATTTTAATATAACTTCACACAAATGTTGGGTATGATAATATTTCAAGCAAGTTTAACTTTCAGGTCCTAAGGTCAACGTCAGGGTCACTCTGGCTATTTTTAAAAAAACTTTGTCATCGCTTTAGTGCCTACATTTATTAATTAAATTTGCTATAACTTTACTTAAATGTTGGAAATGATTATATCTGGAGCCAGTTCGACTTTCGGGGTCTTGGGCCCAAGGGTAATGTCATTTTGACTATTTTTAGAAAAAAAAAACATTGTCATCGCTCTAGAGCCTATATTCATTGATGATTTTAATAAAGCTTTACACAAATGCAGCGAATGATAACATCTCAAGCAAGTTGGACTTTTGCCGGTTCTGTGTTTTCCACACACATAGTAGTCTTTCTTGTGCGAGGGGATTTGTATTGCCTGCGATGCTTTGTTATCATAGTCACGTCCCTTTGATTGCAGAAAATGCCTGTTTTTGACCTAGTCATCACCGTAACCCCTTCAGTTTTGCTTGGGTCTTCTTATAACTAACAAACAAGTAAGTCAGGGGTAAAAGCTCGGATTAGTTAAAAAACTGGTGAGATCGACCTTTTTTTATTTCCCTTTGATTACTGAAAATGGCCATTTTTGACATTCTCATTATGAAAAGTTTTGAACGGATCTTTTACATTGACTTATTTAAATAGGGGAAATCTTTAAACATCCTTTTTTCTATAACCACAAGGCCCACGTCTTTGATAATTGGTATGAAGCTTCATCTGGTGGACCTGTACCAAGATTTTCACATTATAGCCCTTGGTCCAAATATTAGCCTGCCAAAGGGTTCAACTGGTTCAACTGATGTACAACTTTGTTGACAACCCTGGATCTATGAAGATATTTATATCAGTCCGATTAACAAACATGCCTTGCCTTCTTTCACAGTTTCTTCTTCTTTTTTGTAATCATCCCTTATCATTTTCTGGTCCACAGATTAGCGATACAGGGCCATCTTGGCCCTCTTGTTTCTGCATCTGAATAGCTTTGAAACTTCGTACTATGCGGAATTTGGCACTGCAGTCAAATAATGGAGGACACTGTCCTGTTATATGCTATGTTCGTTTTCCCCTAAAACATCTGTACTAAAAATGTCGGCGTCGCGCCCATCGGGACTTGGAGAAATTTTGTTTGTTTGCTTGATTTGAGGTTTTACGTCCCCGTCAACACTGTAAAGGTCATTTTGGAGACGTTGCTTCCAATTTGGTGGGACTTTTACCCGACACTGAGATGAAATGACACCTCAAGCCCTGTCGCCCAATGAAACCACCGCGGTTCCTGGACAGGCTTAGATCCTCTAAGCGGTTTACCAGTACTAGTGTGCGGGCCGGATTCAGCTCTGCGTGGAAGCATCATGCAGCCCATATATTTCTTCAAACCCCGATTGGCGGGGGCATGCTTAGAGAAATAGATTGGTGTTTCCGCGCAGAGCTTAAACCGACCGAACTTTAGTACTGGTAAACCCCTTATATCTATGCTTTGGAAACGTGGTGCGAGTCGGACCGTTCCTTAAACCCAAGCAGTTTCTGTGGTTGGAAGCGCTTGAGATGCCATGTCATCTGAATGTCGGGTAAAAGTTCCACAAAATCCGCCCAAAGAAACTGCAAGTGTTATATGCAGGGGCATTCAGACGCCCACCAGTTTACCTGGGCAGGCTTAAACCTTCTAAGTGGCCCGGTGTCAGTTTTTCGATTACAGGTTTTTATTTCATAATTAATTCAGGATACAGTCTAGCATTTTAACGATCTTGGCAATCTTAACGATTGTATATTCATTGAAGGAATATAAACAAACATATAATTGCATATAATTGTCATCTTTGTTGACATATTGACGACACAAGCCAATATAATTTCCATTGAAAATGTATTCTATTATTCACTTTGATCCCGTCTCATGATGCTGACGGGAAATCGATGCTTTTAAAAGACATTACATATTGACGCTGAAAGAGTTATCAATTCGTCAAGATGTTATCACCGTAGAAATAATTCAGGATCCATTGTCAAGTTTCATGCTTGTTTGCAGGACTGGCTCGCATTTCAAAACTGAGCTGGAATATAGTACAACTTGATGTTCTTAACATACCTATTCAAGTACATTGAAAAAAAAATGTACCACCAAAAATTCTAATTTTCAGATAAAAGATACTGATGGTTTTCATATTTCCGCTTTAAACAAAGATTGTGTGTACTCGTTAGAACCGCCTCTATGTTTATGAGCAGAAAAACGAAAAATGTCTATCCCTCAAAAACCCAATTTACTATATAAAAGTTGGGTTTAAGGGGGTCAAAATTATATAGGCTTGTTTTCGCGATGACACCAACAAAATATGTCACATAAGACCATACGGAAGAAACCACTGTTGCCGCTGAAAACATTTGAAACTCAGTCAGTCATTGGCTGTGTTAAACTCACCAATCAGTTATGCTCTTTTTAAAAACAGAAGCAGGAATCGATACAATAAATCCACACCACCCATCAGAGACACCAAAGGGAAAGAAACACAGTTATGAAATAACTAGACCCTAATGGAAACATCAATAGCGGAAAGCCAAAAGACAGTTACTTTCCCCAAAAATGGCCAACTGACTGATTTAAGCGATGCACATACTCAAGGATAAACCATAGCAAAAATAAACCGCGGTAGAATAAAAAGTTAGGGCTTATATCTGCAGCCACCTAGCGGAGGTTCTTTAGACATTACGATGGCTAAAACTGTAGACGACACCAGGGTACAACTTCGTAACGCACGTGAAACAATCATATGCTTCAGAAGCGGTTCATTTTTTTAATATTCTGGCCCAGAATAAAACGTGTAAACGCCACAATTTTCTGTTCTGGGGTGCATTTCTTGCTTCCAAAGGATCGCCTTTTTATAGACTTACGTCAATATTGAGACGACTAGCGCAAACTTACGGGTCTACTGTTGGTATTCTTTTGCTCCAGCTTTTGAGTGGTTTCTTGCTGTCTTGTCCTCACCGTTGTTTCATCTCCGTGGTTGTTTGATTTTTGTGTTCTCGGATATTTTGTACTGATGAGTTACGAGGCCTTCATTCGGACTAAACAAATCATTAATCGCGACGGCAGTAAGGGCGAGGATTGTGGCCGCGTAAAATCGATTTAAGCACCCCCATACCCCCACGACAACACACTGGAATTCGTTTCACTGACCGTTCTAACGCGGTTCTTCTGTCGCGGTTTAATTTTGTTAGAATTAAACTTTGAGTTTGTGCATCGCTTATATATATTTTTTGGTTGTTTTGTATAGCCAATTGGCTATTTTGTGGTTGAGTGACTGTCCTTCTAGCTTTCCGGTATTGGTGTTTCCTTTAGAGTTTAGATATTTCATGTTTGTGTTTCTTTCACTTTGGCGGGAGCTATGGGTTAATTGTATCGATTCCAGATCATTGCCTTCACTTCTATTCAGAATAAATAACGAAAATAAGCACAAAAAGAGGTCCTTATAGCCTGGAATGATGTATCTTTAGTCAGAATTTTTGTTCAGATGATGGTGGAGAAAGTGTCACGAAACAGATATGATGTTTTATTAGAAACATGGTTTTACATACGCGTTCTTAAAACTTGTTTCTTTATGTAAGTGATTGTGGGTTTACCAGTAGGCAGTAAGGTTCGTTAGTTTGCCCACTTTTTATTATCTTGAGTCGGTCTCGGTTAAGTGTGTGGCTACATTTAGATTTAAGCTAAAATCACTGAATGTCATTGAAACTATTTCGAATAAATACTTTACCATTTCGAGTTGATAATTATTTACCAGAGGTATGCTTTCATTTATATACATCATACAACCTTTATCTTGGCATCTACCAAAAGTATATTTTTATTTTTGCACGGAGCATGGGTTGTGGGTGCTCATTAGACCCGCCTCGTTGAAGCGGTTCCAAAGATTACCCATGGACTGTGTCTTTGAGCGAGAATAAGAAGAATAAAGGATACCCCCGTAAACCCTAGTTCCCTTTTATGAAGTGGGGTTTGAGGGGGTCTTCATTACACGGACATGTTAACCTGATGACAATATGTACCCCATTGATAGTGTTACTTGTAAGATGTTTTTAGCTCACCAGAGCCGAAGGCTCCGGGGGAGCTTATAGGATAGGCAGTTGTCCGTCGTCGTCGTATGTCCGTCGTCAACACTTTCAAACGACTTCTCCTCTGAAGCCACTGGGCCGATTGGGCCCAAATTTTATCTATATCAGCCTTGGGCGGGGTTATTGAAAGTTCGTGTTTTTTATGAAAATCGGCTCATTAGTTTGGTTGCTATGGCAACTTAGAGTTCCCATAGACTTATATTTTGACAAAACTTTAATAGAAATGTTCCTTAGACAATCTACTCTCTGCCATATGAATTAAGGGCTGCTGCTCATTTGTTTTGGTTGCCATGGAAACCAAAATGAAAAAAAAAAATAGAATTTTTTTTTTTTAAAAATCATCTAAGAAACCGTACGCTCTATGAGGCTGAGAGTTTATGGAAATATTCAGCATATTTGCCTTTACAGGTTTTGTGTTTTTTATGAAATTCGGCGCTTTAGTTTGGTTGCTATGACAACTTAGATTTTCCATAGACTTATAATGGGGAAAATTGAAAAAAATGTCATTAACTACCAAGCCTTTGCAGATATTTTAACAAAATTTTCATAGCAACGTTCCTTGAGTAAACTTCTCTCAGTCATATGCTTCTATGTCAACCTGTGGGTCCCGTAGGTTGTGCCAGGGCCATGCCCCGCCCCCTCCACTTCATAAAAAGCCTTATATCTCAGAAATCTTACAGATCCCCACCCCTAAACCATATATATTCTTGTTCCTTATGATAAGACACATTAAGTGACACCAACCTGGGGGTTCCCCCGGATGTGCCGGGGACATGCTCTTGTTTCTTGTTAAGACGCACTCAATGACAGCAACCTGGGGGTCCCTCGGGATGTGCCTGGGCCATGCCCCACCCCCTCCATTTCATAAACGGCCTAATATCCCAGAAACCCTACAGATCCCCACCCCTAAACCATATATATTCTCGTTCCTTGTGATAATTCGCATTCAGTGACACCAACCTGGGGGACACCCAGGATGTGCCGGGACCATGCCCAACCCCCTCCACTTCATGAAAGGCCAAATATTCCAGAAACCTTACAAATCCCCTCCCCTAAACCATATATATTCTTGTTCCTTGTGATAAGATGCATTAAGTGACACCAACTTGGGGGTTCCCCCAGATATGCCGGGGACATGCCCCACCCCCCTTCACTTAATAAAATGTCATTTATCACAGAAACCATTCAGATCCTCACATACATTCTTGTTCATTGTTATTAGACACATTCAGTCACCCCCATCTTGGGGGGTCCGCAGGGGCCATTTCTCTCTCATCCACATCATAAAAGGGCCTCATTTCTCAGAAACCGTTCAGCATTCATTGACAGCAATCTTGGGCTTTTCTGGGATCCACCATGCCCGAATCCCTCCATTGCTTATAAAAGCCTTACATCTCAGGAGCCATACATATCCCCACCGCTAAACCATAGTGTCTCTGTTCCATTTGATAAGATGCATTGAGTGACACCAACCAGGGCTCCATTGGGTTCATGCCCCACCCTCTCTATTTTATAAAACACCTATTATTTCAGATACAGTCCACATGAGTGCTCATTGCTTGGGAGACTTTATAATTGGTAGATTGAAATCATATCCTGTTAAAATACAATGTCGATCTAGGCCGCTGTCCAGTATAGGTCCCTTAGGGTTTACTGGTTACGAAAAAAAAATGCCCCCAAAATTAAAAGCGTTCCCACTATGCAATACGTCACCATTTCCATGGCAACCCATTATATTTCTAAATAAACTTGGGTATCTTGATACAATCAACCATATCTTGGTTATTATTAAAGATAAATCATCAAAATTGGCACCAAAATGTTCGGGAGACATTGTGCCTTGCTTTGATGTAATGATATGCTAATTAGCTAGTTTGCATATCTATGAATATTCATTAAAACAACATTTTTCGGTCAAAAAATACACAAAAATCAAAGAATTTTCGATTTCAAAAGCTAAAACAAACAATAAACCATGGAAACTGTAGACAAACAGATACAAGAGTATTATTTGGCGTTGAATGATTGTGAAATATGCAAATATTAGGCTGTGGCATATGGTAATTAGATTTCAAATGCGGTTTTCATCGCAGCTAACTAAATAAATTAATAACGTATTAACTAATCTAACTAATAGGATCTCTGTATTCATTCATCTATCCACTGAAACATGAAGTCACTTATTCTAATAAGTCGACAGCCTCTTCTTGTTCTTCATCCATATCCTAATTGTCACTCTCAGCATCTTCAGTTCCCTGCAGAGCATCAATACAGTCAACCAGACGTGGAGGAAGAAGATCTCCCTGAATCCACAAGGGTTCTAGGAGACCATTTACGTGTGTCCACCCGTGTTCCTCGCTTACATCTGGAATGTCTGGTTTGGCCAGGTGAGCATTTCTCCATATTGCCACCTGGAAGTTCACTCGATGTATGTGTTGTATTAAGCAACGTCTGCAAGGTGGCATGCTCCCCATGTCAATATTGCGAAGGGCATCGGTCGGTTTGTCTTCACACTTTTCCTTAATTAAGAAAAGTATTAAGTCATCAACTGCTGTGAATCTGGCTTTGCCGTACATGGCGCATGAGTATTCTTCTATATCCCTAACCAAATCTTTAGGTACATCCCATGACTTTCCAAGCTTCGAAAAGGTTCTGGAAAAAATGCCTCGATTTGCTAGAACCTTTTCGAAGCTTGGAAAGTCATGGGATGTACCTAAAGATTTGGTTAGGGAGATAAAGTAGGATAAAATGAACGCGCACGCCGTGCGCGGTGTTAGCACAGAACAATATACTGGGATTTTATCCTTCCACTTAGATTCGCGGTGTTGTGGTAGCCTTGATGAATCTAAAGTGGTAGGATAAAATCAACGCGCACGCCGTGCGCGGTGTTAGCACAGAACAATACACTGGCATTTTATCCTTCAACTCAAATGTAGGTTATCGCTCACGCGGTGTTGTGGTAGATTGATTATTCTTTCCTTGATGAAGATTTTATTGTAATAAAATTCCTCAAACCATTTTAATATCTTATTATTGTCTTAGTGTATGTGTGTGATTGTTTTTTAAGCTCGCCAGCAAGAAATATTCAAGTGCCACTCGGCGCTGGTTGGTTGAGTTCTTCTAACAGCTTCGTACGGGCCGTCATTAACGCCTCGTCTTTCGCACGTTGAAACAACTTCTTTTTTCATCCTCCGACAAACCAACAGTTTGTTTCTGCCGCTGACGAATTTCTTCTTTCATCTGAATGAACTTGTCGATTTCACACAGAATCAGGCGAAATTCCGTTTCAGATATATTATCGTCGTTCAGCGCGATAGAAACGCGGTCGGCGATTGAGTTTAGCTTCGACTCAGGCAAGATATGAATCTCGTCGTGTTTTTTGGCTTTTGTTTGGAGTTTTCGTCCAATACATTTCCCGCCAACGCCCAGCAACCCACACACAATCGCCCCAGCTCCAAGGCCAAAGGCGACAGGCGTCGCGATGATAGTTGACAAGAGCCCGACGCCAGAGGCAGCCAGCCCTACGCTAGTCGCAGTAAGCGCGGTATCAATCCCATCAACAACAGTAGCCCCGCGTCTGTATTTCTTGTACAGCGAGGCTCTGAAGTCTCGTTCTTTTTCGAGACGGAATTTGACCTCGGCCGCGTGCTGAAGGCGGTGTTTGTCTCCGGTTTCAAGTCCTGGGTAGACGCCCATCGTGTACTACCCCTCGAGCTGGATGGGTTTAAATAGACTTACTGGCTAATAATGACTATAGCTTGGTCTGGTGTGAGCGCACCGGGCGTAAATCGCAGCCTTTTGAGAGACACTGGGCCTATAAAAATATTATGTAGGTCTAAATGACGGTAATCAACTTGGTGTTGGATTCCTTCAAGAGTGTACTGCACTCGAGGCGTTTCTTGAACTTGTATATAAATCCCAACTTCTTTATTAGCATTTGCTTGACTCCACTTGAGCTTGAAGCCGGGTAACACATCAACAAAGTCGTCGGGTCTATCTCCGAGAATAAGATCAAAGATGATCGATGATGTTGGCAAGTTCATACCAATGATTCCCGCTGGGGGAATTCGAAGACTATTTTCAGGATTCCATGCCGGTTGTTGCTTGTCTTTAGCAAGTTATCTTCGGAAACGACAATGTTCTTCGTCCCGGGGATATACGAGCACAGTCGAGTGCCACTATTCACTACCTTCCTAACTTTGTGCTGCTTTCCAGTCACAAGGTACGGAGACGAGATTTGTATGTCAATAAGCCACCCCGTTTGTTGGACGGGGTCCGCAAAAGCAACCCACTTGCTCCCAGTGAAGGCCAGCGTATGAACCCGCTTTGGAACGGCATTTGAGGTATCTACGTCGCTGAGATCACCGAATTTCAATGTCCCCGGTTGGGCGACCTCTTTTCTTTTGTAGACTCCCTCAGAGAGCTGGAAGGCATACAAGCGATCTTCCTGCCCGTCCTTATCGAACCCCTCAGTGTCACCAAGATCGGCCAAAGCCACCCCAGGGCATTTTCTGACCCCACCGGGGCCGCTTGCGTCAACCATTCCTTATATGTAGGGTTCCGCTCATATACTCGAACGGTAACATCTCCCCATTGGTGTCTCTAAGTGAGATAGTTAGCTGTGAAATAGGCCCTGACGACAAACTCTTTTACTGTAAGACAGGAAATGATTCAGTTCTACCAGCTCCACACTTTTCGTTCTCGACGGGGACAGATCTAAGCAGTGTAGGGGGGCGACCGTTATGCAGATTGTCTGAAATACTTAATTCAGCAAGGTAAAAGTAGACCCCACGATGGACGACCAGCTTGTGTGGCTCATTTGCGGTGAACGTCTTGGTGCGGCCTCCTTCCAAGTAATGGCCATTGTTATTGATCAGCGCCACAGGAGGGGGTTTGAAAGTATTTTCGGAAAAGCCTGAGATATTAGCTAATTCGCGATTCATTGTTATAACTTCTCCGGGCTTTACCGTTAATTGCAGTAGACCAGAGGGTTCATCTAGAGTGAGTTCGGCGCCCAACCGTTGAAACACCTTTTCATTCAACTCACAGACGTTATAATACCCGTCAGGTATTATTTTTCAGTCTTTTATTTGAGACCTTATTGTTCCTTTTCGCTGTGCTTATGTTGTACCACCAGTAATAATACGTCAACTCGCAGAGAGCAATCTCTCGCTCACCCGCAGACAGGGTCCTGACAAGATTGATTGGCACATCGTTTTGGACGTCAGTGAGTGTGATGTACATGATAATCACCAAAAAAGGTATGGATACAAAGGCGTTTACGTTTAATAGCTCGGCAAAATATCGGGCAGGCGGCCATTTCAAATATAAAGAGTCAGCAGCAGGGGCGCCCATCCTAGTCATAATGGTCGACGATAAGGGAAGTAAGTTCCTTTCCAAGTACCCGGACATCTTCGCCGATTATCAAAACCCTCCGCTTACCGACTTTCACCACCCGAAAGACGACCGGAAAGACCTAGCGAAATGGCCTTGCCGGCCTGGTCAACGATAAGGGAAGTCACTCTAAGTATAAGGTCCCGGACGTCCAAAACCCTCCACTTACCGGGGACGCCAATATGGCAAACAAGGCGTGGGACAACTGGCAGCACGCCCCCTTCAGCTGGTGGCAGTGACAGCTGAACTTTGCGGTTTGGTGCGCAACCGCCGGATGTGGGGTTTCATTCCAGGACCATCACCAAGTGGAGGAGCCCCTTCTTGCAAGCCTGTATTTCTTTCATGTCTATTATACGACGAGGCGTCTGCTTGAGGAGCTAAAAGTCGCCCTCCCTGGGGACAAGTCCAATTCATGGTTCAATATCCAGTATGACTCCAGGGCCTACAAGCGGCTTTGCGAGGAGTTCGCCGTTTCACCTGATACGAATTGGAGGCAAAAGCTTGACCACGGGTGTCAAGGCCTCGGATCTTTTAGTCCCTTCATACCCCCTTCGGGGTATGCCCGGCATGGTTTGAGTCTTCTCCGGAAGCAATGGCGCAATGAACACATCTACGATAACCCGAAGGATGCCATACGCCATAATGTGGATATTTCAAAGGCGTGGACGATGTTCATTCTCGATAATTCAGAAGGTTTCATGCAAGCGGGTGTCGAGCGCCTCAACGACTCGATTCGGACTTACGTTTGGGCAATCTTGGGAGCGCAAGCTCAGACATTCAACATTCTCAAAGTCGGGACGGGGTTCGACGCCCCAAAGCAGTTTACGGCGAATCTCGAAGACGCCATCGCCTCACCCGTCGATATCCCCAGCAGCATCGATCGCTATCAAAAGACGTTGCAATATGCATCCACACCACTGGATTACGTCTGCGGGAGAGCGCTCTACTTGATGCCGAGCGACATGGCACTCCATCGCGGCAATGTCCAAGGTTATAATAACCAAATCCAAATAGCGGGGTCAGGCGCTGCCATCGGCCACAACCCAGGAATAAACAAGGCAGCATTAATCAATCCTGCCTCTAAAGTAGATAGGACATTCCAGGGGAAAACTGCCTCACCAGCCGGGACCGATCCGCGAGTACTCGCAGGGACAATGCCCGAAGGGTCGCCTACGTCTGCCGCGGTTGCTCCGCCAGCTGACTGGAAATCCGGTCTCGACCATGAAGAAGAAAAAACAGCTCTCATAGTCGCAGTGATTGCGCTCGGCCTAGTGGCGCTTTGGTTGGTTGAGCGGTCGTGATATCCAGTCCCTTGCAGCCACGAGAAGAAGGGCCCCAACGCCGATGACCAAGGCGCACAAATGATCTGCTAGCCACGAAGCGGCCTTCCCTAGCGTGCTCAAGAGCCTAGAGACGATATACCCGATGATTCCGGGCAGGGCAGCCGCGGCCTTGCCGGCCAAATTGGCCAGGGCACGCCCGAGGGACTGTAGGTTTTTTTGTACCAACTCCTTGACCCCGCCCTTGCCGGGTGGCTTTGGAGCCGGAGCCGGTACACTCCCCCCGCCGCCGGTTAGCGCAAGCACTAGGGTCGAGATTGCCATACCAATCGCTGTAAGGATGCTCACGATGGTAATTCCCTGCTCGCGGAAGAGGGTGCGAATGCGCTCAGCCAGCGTTTTGTCTTCATGAAGGAGCCGCCTGAACGTCTCACGGATTCGGGAGATCTGGGACCGGAGAGCTTCTCTCTTCGTAGAAAGGGCTTCGAGCCTCGACTGTCAGAAAGCTCACTCTCGAGATTTCTGATCCAGTCCCGAATTTCCTGTTGGATTTCGGGGTCGTCCGTTTCCGTCAGTTTCCGCCGCTCCCTGGCCAAGCGTTTTTCAACTTGGGATTTTCCCTCGTCGACCTTTGGCAACTTCGCCAGGTTGTTCGCCAACTCATCTCGGGTTCGAGTCATGACCTTTTAAAGCCCAGCGAGCTCTCTTTTGGCCTGGGTGACCCACGCGATGTCTATAGGCTGATCATCAATTGTCTTCAATGCGCTATCGGCTATGCCGGGGAGGTCCTGAAGTTAGATATTTTCAAGGTTCGCACCGCTCGGGAGGGCTTTATCCGCCTGCTGGAGAGCTTTCACAGCGGAGCTACTTAGACGCAGCATCTTCGACGTGTATTCGGGGAACCCCAGTGAACGTCGCAGTGCATGTGCACCGCCTTCTCCGTATCTTGTGGCCAGTGTTGATAGGGCCAGAAACCGGAATTGTCCCTCAAGTTCTGCCTGTTTCAACTCGCCCTGCAGATTCTGCAAGTTGTCCCCGGATGTGTTTAGATCTTGCTGGACGGGCAGTGGTGGCTCCATAGGGGGGTCGGGGAGGTCGAAATCATAATCATCGTCTATTCCAGGCCCGTCTGGGTCGAACGTTTGGTTTTCGAAATCATAGTCAGCCATATTGTAAACTTATATTTAAAGATATCGCACAAGTTTAATATGAAACGTCATTATGGCTTCAAGCCAATTTGGTCCCAAGCTTGATCCTTATAGGCGCCTCCGCGAGCCCCTGGGCGTAAAGGGCGAGCGCCGAAGCATCGTCATTTCCCACAATCCGAGCACAATTGACCATAACCAACAGCTGCTTGTCCGGTTTCCCAACCTTGTACGCACTTGGAACAAACGATGCGATTGTCCCCGGGACCGCGAGGTTAGCGTTCACGATCACGCTGCACAGCGATGATACCAACAGGACTATGGTTCAGAACCTTGGCCGCGCGATAGTGAAAAAGACGGTCGTCAAGATCTCGGGGAACGAGGTCCTCAGCATCGACGACAGTGACGTCTACCACTGTTACAACGATCTCTGGGAGACGGCCTCAGAGAGGAAAAATGACCACTATCAAGGCATTGATGCGTCTGATAACCGAAACCCAACGCAGATTCGAATCAATGCTGGAGATAAAAATGTGTCTGTTGCGATTGACAAAGCCATCGCCGATACTTTCGGCAACCGCTTCTACATTCCGCTCGATTTCGAGCTGTTGGAAAGCCATATGCCATTTTATCAGAGCGCGCCGGGAGACCGCCTCGAGTATGAACTCACCTTTAACGACTACAGCAGCGTGGTGCATGCCACGGGCGATAATAATGCCTCTTACAGTATTGAGAACATCTGTCTTGAGTCTGACATGATCACTCTGCTAGAGCTGGCCCGCATGATCAGCAACCAGTACAAAGGCCGCCTCGCGATCCTGTACGACAGGGTACTACGGCACCGCAAAATCGGCAAAGACAAGAGCGACACCCTCTGGAATATCAGTCTCAACGTGCCCGCCCGCAGCATGAAGGGCATCCTGATGCTATTCGAGGACGCGGCCGCGCGGCAGCCCTTCGCTTGCAACACTGAGGCCTTCTATAATCCGAAAATAACCAAAGTGGAGGTCACTATCGAGGGGGTCCCCAACCAGCTATTCAGTCTGGGAATGCGTGCCTATCAGATGTGGGACGAGGCGAAGAAGTTATTTGCATCGTCGCCCGGCAGTAAGCGTCACCCTGAAGTGGCAACGGTGGCGAAAGACCTGGCCCTGGCAGACGTCTCCCTTGGGGAATTTCTGACAAGCAAGTACTCCCTGTGGCTTGACCTCAGGACAACCGACGACGACTGGCTTCATGGCATAGAGAATGCCAGCGAAGGCGTGACAATCCAGATCACAAAAACAGCAGAGGGCGCTGGGGCATTGAACATCTATCTCTACGTCATCATGGATGTACAGCTTAACATCGAAGATGGCCGGTTCGTCTCAGCGGTCTATTAATGTTCCTGAGGAACGATTAATAAATCTCCTACCGTGCACGGCCCATTCGGCGACAATATGCGGGCAAACTAGATGCGAAAAAAAACGTTTTTATCCTCGATCTGCTCGAAGGCCCCTACCGGGAGTTCTTTCAGCACATCGTGGTCCTCTGCCCCACCATAAAGTATAATAAAACATACCAGCGCCCCTGGATCTGGACCGACCATGAGGTATACGTTCTAGACCCTGGCGAGCGCCTTCACGATTACCTGCGAGCGTTTTACCAGGTGTGTATAGGCGAGCCTACCTTATATATCATCGATGACTGATCTGCCACGAAGGCTTTGACGAAAAAGAAAGACATGCTGTCAGAGCCAGCGTTCTCGGGCCGCCACGCCGACCAGAGCGTCTGGGTTCTCACCCAAAAGTACAACTCCGTCTTGAAGGACTTGCGCGAGCAGACGCGCTGGGTCTGTTTGTTTCACTGCAAGGATCGTGATTCATTCGAAGTCTGCTTGCGCGAGAATGACGTGATCTCCACACGAGAACAGCGGGCGTCGGTGAGGCAGCAGTTAGCCGAGACAAAGCATGCTAAGCTTTTATTTAAGACAGACCAACCAGCTGCTTATATGGTGTTAAGTAATGTACGAAGTTACTGAAGGACTGATAATCACAACGCTTGGCGCGCAGCTGGTACTGCTATTCTTTATTGCTTACATTACTCGGATGTGTGTTAACACACACGCACGCTTCTGCCAGCGCTTTCGACACTATATTAGACTGGTCCGCCAACTCGCAATGAATCGCAAAGCAATAGCTATGGACTGTGACGAACTGATTGATGAGCTAATAGGAACGACAGAGCAAAGGCAGAACGCTGAAGCCCCAACCGCGGAAGGAACGGCAGCGACGTCAGACGGCCATGAGGAGCCGCTCTTCGAGGACCGGGTGCAAAAATACCATGAAAGGCTCGCCGCATTGGTAGTGGGAGGCCAAGCCAAGCAGTATGGACTAGTTGTGCATAGGAAGGTTCTAACCGCAGAACAGATCGACGCTCTGGACAAAAGCGAAATCGAAAAGCTTTACGCCCGCTATGAAACAAGGCTTGGGGCTGCGAAGACGCTGGGGTCTTCAGCGCTACAGCTTTATGCGGGGCTGGTATCTATGTTTCTCCCGATACCGGCCGAAAACCAACCTGGGCTTTTTGCTGACCTCGAGGGCGACCCGTTTGTCGGACACGCACTTAGCAGTGCTACCTGCGAGCTCTACCATCGCTATGGCATGTACTTGGCGCCGCAAACTGCCGCGCTTACTACAGTGAAGCACTGTCGATTTGGACATCGATGCCCTATTACCATCTATGATATAAACGATGTCGGAGAACGAGCAGATTGTTGCGGAGCAACAGGAGAACCAAGAGCCAGCACAGAGTCCGGCAGACAGAGTTACGACCCCAAGCCTTTGCGAAGCAACACGGTTAAGGATCCGAAAAATGTGGCGGCTGGGCGTGCTTGAGCTGCTGCCAGAGAGGCCAAACAGGAACAGCTGCTCGAACAGCTTCGGACGGCCAAAGACTCATTTCGTCCACCAGTCAGCGCAGCTGATGTCAGTATTCCTCCAAAGGAAGCGGTCTCAAAGGAACCGTCACGCAGTGGTGCAGCACACAACCATGGACTAACCGACTGGACCCCATGGATCATGGGGGCTTGTCTTACGGGCGGTTCACTCATGTTTCTTCTGCGCTTGCGCGCCACACAGGCGGTACAAACGCCACAAGTGGCACCCCCGTTGACTCATCGACAGCGTCGATGCCCAAGCGGCTTATTGTTTCGCAGCAACCACAATTAAAGACAAGCCCAGACCCATTCTATAAGGAGTGAAGCACTTTGCGTAGCAATAATGACAACCCCGGCAGCTGACGGTAAAATGCTTGTCAACGCGCTCTACCATAGCGCAGTCGTCTGTGGCATCGCTGTGGGATACGCCCGGCTTGGCAAGATGGCGATTGAGGGTAGCCCCCCGAAACTAGACTTCATACCCCGCGATGTGGGCATGGCCATAGTTGACGTCGCTCTCGCCATGGCAACCAAAGACATGCTAATTAAACAGGGGCTGATACCTGCTGATATCATGAAGTAATGGCAAGTATTACTATGCTCGTTGGCAGTGCCCTGGTGAACGCTCTGGCGTTCTCGGGATCGAAGAGCGCAAGCGTCACGATAAAGCTGTCGAAGAATTGCAGGCTGCACAGGCAGAATGGTCTCGAAAACGGACTGAGCGTATTGATTTCATCACTGAGGAACTCCGCCGCCAGGGGCACGCCGTTCGAACCTTCAAAGACGTCGATGACGCGATGCGCCTGTATGAGCACCGGGAAAAATGTCGACCTGGGGCCCAAACCCCAGCTCTCCGACTTTAACCAACCGAGTGATGACCAGAAAGAACGCGAGATTGCCTTCATCATCCTGGGGATGGCTGCTACCGGCTTTGTGGCCTACAAACTCGCCAAGTGAGTTTTAGTTTTTCATTCATTTGGAGACTTATCTGGCTGTTGGTAGCAATGGCCGACAGTAAGCTGTCTGCCATATATTATAGCCCAAAGGGCTACTGGAAGGGGCTCGCTAACATTGAGAAGTTGGCGTCTGCAGCCAAGGTGAGTGAGCAGCGGGCAAAGGACTGACTCAAAAGACAGGCTATCTGGCAGATCTACCTTCCTACCCCACGGCATATGCCACGGCCAAAATTCGACATCGCCACACCAAACGAAGTACACCAGGCGGATCTACTTTTTCTGCCACACGACCGAGTTGGGCGGAAAACCTTCCGCTACGCTCTCACGGTTGTTGACGTCGCCAGCCGTTACAAGGAGGCTGAGCCCTTGATCAACAAGACTGCGACAGAGGTCGCCGATAGCCTGGCTCGGATTTACAAACGGAGCCCGTTGAAGTGGCCCAAATTGCTCCAGGTTGACCCCGGCCGTGAGTTCATGGGCTCTGTCAGCCAGCTGTTGGCAAAGCACTCTGTCCAGGTTCGGCGCGGTCGGGTTGACATCCATCGGGACCAGGGCAGTGTTGAGCGCTTCAATCGTACCTTGGCTGAGCGGCTCTTTGGGCACCAGTACGCTCAGGAGATGCGACTCACTTCTGGTCAGCGGTCTACAGAGTGGGTGAAAAGGTTGCCTGCCGTTGTGACAGCCTTGAATGGTGAGGTCACCCGACTGACCGGCAAAAAGCCCTCTGAGGCTATAAGGGCGCGATCAGTGACACAAAGCCCTCCTCTGTAGTTCCTGGGCGCCCTATTGTTCTCGAGGAGACAATAATCCCCTCCGGCGTCGGTGTTCGTTATTTGTACCAGCCTGGCGAACTTGAAGGGGGCGCCGGCGAGCGACTGATCCCATATGGTCCCTGGATGTGCACCGGGTCGGGCGCACAGTCACCAAGTCTGATGAGCCCGTGGTGTGTTACTTGCAGGATGGACCTCAGCGGCTTTGTGCGCGAAGAACTTCTTGTTGTGCCTCGCGCCACTCAGCTTCCTCCGGATGGGGTCCTTAGGCGCTGAGGACCGCACAATTTTTTTTTATTGCACTCCAGGCACGTCAGGCGAACATTGTCACGGGTGTGGCCATGGGTATTGTCCAGCCGGTTAACACTGAACTGCTGGGTGTCCTTTGGTTGGTAAGCCCATAGGAGCTCAATATCGCACGCGGCACAGCGATTGTTCTGTGCCTCCTTGAGTTCTAGGATTTTACCAACCTTCAGGTTAAACCTTAGCCCCTTGGCTTGGTCCTGTCGCTTGTGAGCCACAAGCTTCAACGCAATAACCTTGCGGAGCTGCTGCTCGGTGATTATGGGTGGCCCCTCAGAACCCTTCTCTGAGGGACAGACTACCCTTTCGAGCTGATGCATGTACTCCATCCTTGACACTGCCAAATATGCGAGATTGGACCACTGCAGGAAGTCATCAATAATCCAGACTTTTTGGGGGTCTGCGATGGTGAGACCTTGGCTTGAGTGGACTGTGATGGCATAGCCAAGAGCCCAGTCCTGGCCCCATATACCGTCGAGGACCTCACGGGCGGTTTGCAAGGAAACCTCGACAACGTCGTTCAGAACGAGCTCCTGCTGGCCTCGCTCACCATCCAGCACCAAGGGCCCAGGGATGGTGACCATTATGTTTTGCCGCCGAGTATCCTTGGGACGATATAGCAGAGGAACGGGGAGGTCAGGAAAATTCTTCTCATGACTCTCGAACAGCCGAATCTGGGCCCGGTCGCGAACCTTCTGCCTCGAGGTCAGGATCAAGTCCCCCGGCTTCCACGCTTCCACGAATCTATCCCATCCAAGGCACGCCGGTAACGCTTGTCTCATAGCCCGACACTGTACTCGGTCTGGTTGGAGACGGATCTCCCTTTTAAGAGCTTTCAGAGCCGGTTCTTTTGCCCTGTGGTCGGTAAGGACCTCTTCATAGTAATCGGCTCAACGCCGCAGCCAGTTGTGCGGCATTTCTCCGGTGATTGGGGGTGGCTGCTCCTGGTCGCCACAGCAGACGACCTGGACGCCCCGACAATCAAGCCAGTCGAGGAAGGTTTCCAGAGTGGGGCGGGGCATTGTGCAAATCTCATCCCAGATTATCACGCGGGGAATGAACTTCTGTCCCATCCTTTCGGGTGTCCAGTCGGTCTGGCCACTCCAGCGGAAGAAGCTGTGATAAGTCTGGACCTTGACGCCCCTGGCCCGAATCTCTTTGGCCAGGCGATGGGTCGGGGTGAAGACGAGGGGGTTCTTGTCGCGGAAAAGCTCAATCGTCCGGGTGGTCTTGCCGCTGCCCCCGCCACCGTTTAGGTAGCTCAAGTGATGTCGGGTCAAGGGATCGTCATAAAGTGGCGCGGACGAATCGGGCTGGTTTTTGATGTTTGCTATATATTCAGGGTCGGGGGCGTAGACCGCGTGCCACAATGGCATGTAGTGTTGTTCACCCTTGTCACGCCACTGGGCTGGGGCAATCACGTCTCGTGGTGGCATCGGTGTCTCCTCCTCGTGAAGGGTGTAACAGATACGACATTTTCCTTTTGGGTGGATTTCATGAGGTTTGAAGACACCAACGGCGTCTAGTTTGTAGAGTGCCGTTTTCTTTACATAAATAGAATTGGTTGCCACTCAGACCACCTCATCGGGTTCAAACCTCGAAAGCATGGAGAGGAGGTTGATGTGGGCGTAGGCCAGCATGCTCGCCCTTAGATGGGTGTACTGCGATTGGGAGCCGTCGTAGTACGTGAGAATATAACCCAGGGGACATCTTTCGGGAGCTCCGACCAAGGTACCGCTTTCGCGGGTATCTCGCACGAGGAAGTCGAGTTCTCCCTGGTCGGTCACAAGCCTTCGTGTCAGTCTTTTGCCACCAGTTTCGTCGGTAGCAGCTTTTGCGCCCTGGGTGAATTTACCGATGACACTACAACCTTGGTTGTGGTCTTCTGGAAACCACATATCAGTTTGTTTCTTAAAGGAGATGATGGCTTCCCGAACCTTGAGACTCTTCAACAACTCTGTGAGATAGGCAAGGAGCTGTGTCGGGGCCCAACTATCGGAGGAGAAATGCTTCCTGAACCAGGCAGGGATGACAGGATGGCAGGTTGCATCAAACTCCCATTCTTGAATCTCGGCGAAGCCTGTACCTATGTATTTGGGGAGAGCGCCATTGATGGCTACACGGACCATCCGGTGGGTTGGGTGTCCGAACCGCTCGAAATAGGGTTTGGCTTTACCCATGCCCTGGAAGGATGCCGGATAGCAGGCCTTCATGTCGATGCTGACGACTTCCCTCGTGTCATAATTCATAGAGTTCCAGAGGCCGCCGTGACCGTGCTCCACACAGGCCTTCTCGACGTCTGGAAGGAGGTTGGCTGGGGTTGGCTTCCAACCGTTCCTTTCCTTTGTCACAATACTGGCACGCGTGATTTTCGCCGAAGGCTCTTTCAGCGAGTTCAGGGTTGCCCAGTTTGGCGCAGATTGCTTGTAGTCGCTCTTGGGCCCCCGCGTCCTGTAGGTGCGGCCGTCCTGGAGCACGAACTGGTCGACTGAGAGTTGTCGGCCTACATTCATGTCTTGGCCGCCCAGGAGCCAGACCGCAATCGGCTCCCCACGGGTTGCCTCCCGAATAGCCTGCCAGACGTCGCCCTCGTAGATGTGGACCTCCATACTCTGGGGGAAGTGCTGGTCTTTGGACCAAGCGTGGCCGTTGTGGCAGATGAGTTCTACGGATCTATGGCCGCCATTCCCACCTCTACCATATTTGCCACTGTTGAAAATGTCCTCACCAGCAATGTCCCTCAGGATGATTGCCCTTTTGAGTATATTTATTCAGTTCGGCCACGTCGCGAACAGTCGCTCCACCTCTGTGGACTCTCATCTCCCATTCTTGTATTTTTGGCGACGCGTTGGTGTCAAACCCTGACACCTCAGGGCGCCTTCAAAGTGCTCAACAACTCTCTGGGCCACACAGTTGAGGTCGCCATCTCTGAGTGGGGCGAGGTTGGCCGGATCTGGGTCTCTGATTGCGTAGAGGCCGTAGGCAACTGCAGTGACGGGATAGGCGTTCTGGTAGAAGACTTTAGCGATTCCAGTCAACACGCCAGGTTTTGTGTCCCGTGAGATGTCGCCGACAGCCTGTCCCTTCCTTCTCTCCGCACGGACTGGGTCGAATTTGTCTTCAACGACCCAGTCGCCATCCTGTAGCTCACGGAGAAATTTGAGTTTCAGAAGAAACCCGCCCTCCGGAAGGCTACCAAGCAGCCTTGCCGCTCTCTCGTCTGTCATACTGGCATCCACAGCCATTCGGCCCGCTCTGGCATGCATACCGTCGACCCACTCGATATCACCGACGTCAAAGGGGTCTTCTTCTTCCACCCTCCATGTAGAGAAGACCGCAGCGGCACCATCAACTTCGAACTCTTCTTTGGCGTCGTTAAGAATTTCGACCCACTGGTCGGCTGGAAGCCCCACCGAGTGAGGGACCTGACCATCCAGGTCGGTAAATTGTTGACCCTGTGGGACTGGGTCGGGTATTTCTTAAAGAATCTCATCGATCAGTTCATCCATAATTCCGGATAGGTATACTAGTTATCAAATTATTCTCTAGTTAAAAATAATTATTCTCTAATCGGGTATTGGGATAATCACTATTCTCTAAGTGGTAATGTCGATGGCGGCTAGACGCTTAAATTCCTTCTGCACCGCTATGGTTTCCTGGGACTGGGTCGGGCTCTGCAAGGATTTGATTGATCAGTTCTTCCATAGTTGCGGATAGGTATACCAGTTATCAAATTATTCTCTAATAGGAAATATCGATATCAGACAAACGCTTAAATTCTTTCTTCAACGCTATGGTTGCACGGCTCCACGCACTTGCATAACCATGCGACCAACAAAGTCGGTGTTTGTTTGTAACCCCAGCCCCACAAACCTCGCATGACCGCGTGCATGAACCCTTGCGGAGACGCATGCGGTGGGTTTTACAGTACTCTTCCATACAACTCTTACCACAGGACTCAACCGAGCCCAAAGTCAACCACTTACAATTGTTGTGTCCCTTAGGCATGATGAACGTTAAAACCGGTATGTCTTTTGCAACTACATGTCTAAATAGGTTACTTCCTTATCCCGGAGGCCGAACTCGGCCCCAAACTCCTCCACCAGCCACAGGATCGCATCGAGCCCTGCGCGCTGGGCGTCCGGAAGGGGCTTGAGACCCACTAGCTCGGTTTACTGGGAGTTGACCTGTACCGAAAGATATTTGCGGATAACCCGGGGGACTTCGAAATCTCGAGCCCCCAGAGTATTGACCTTCCCACGGTATAAGATGTTGACCCGGACCTTTTTCGTTTTGGCCTACCCGGTGGGGCACACGAACTGTAACGAAAGGTTCTGACCGTCCTGGGGGGGGGGGGGGCTTGATTTCACAGATCGGGTACTGTCCCCTCCTTTCTTCTTTGGCGCGCCCCAGGTGTTCGACGATGCGCGCCAGGTTGAGGACGACTCGCTTGCTCTGGCAGTTCAGATGGAACTTGAAGTTCACCATGATCGGCCGCGACCAGACCACGGCGACCGGCAGGATCTGTCCCCACCCCTGCCTCCGTCAAGAAGCAAGCCCACAGGGCCGCAACAAAAACGCCGTCTGAGAAGTCGGAGCAAACGACCCCTGGAACTTGTACGTGCCCTGTCGTTGTGAAAGATTTGACGGCGTAATACTTTCCGGGAATCTCTTCGAGGAGGGTTCTGACCAGGGCGGGGCGCATCCTCAAGGCCGGGGACGATCGTCGGCTCGAGGGCGGAGTTGAAGCAGGTCGCGTCGCCCTGGGTTTTCCGTTGGTGGCGGCCGCCGGCCGGCCTGGGCCGGGGCCTTCAAGAACTGCCCGAAGCCGGGGGCGCAGAAGTGTCCATAGTTGCTGTTTAAGGCCTTGACGGCCCCTCCAAGGCCCGCGGCAATCCGAGAGCCGAGGATGTCCGTGAGCTCGTTGTGGGGGCGGCCGATGTTGCTGATCAGGGCTTCGAAGGTGCATGTGAACATCGTCAGGGGTGAGAATATGTTACTTCCTTATCCCGGACCTGATCCCCAAGGGGTTTTGGTATGTCGCAGCCAGTTGGGGGGGGGGGATTCTTTTGGGGTTGGGAGGCTTAATTTACCAAAAAGAGAATATATTTGGGTCAAAATGAGGTGGGAAGCTTAATGGGTTAAATGGGGCTTTCATGGCTGAAACACAAAGTCCATTCACCCCGCCCCCCTGCTGCTCAGCGCGTAGCAACGTCAAGCATGCGCAGTGAACAATGCGCAGTAGAATATGCGCAAAGAACTGGGGAACGCTAAAGTGGAATCTACCCAATTAATCATATTTATAAAGCGTTTCCAGATATCAATACAGTGTTTGTTATAGTTTTAACTCTCTTCTCCTCGCCCAGCCCCACCACTGCATCCCAGCTCATGAATAACGTTAACAGTGATCAAAATCAGAGCCCTTTCAAAAACAAAGTTAATTCTACCTGATGCAGTTCCGCACACTGGGTGGGGAGGGTCAGAAGGAATGTTTTATCTATCCGATGTGGGTCTACGTTGTACGTCTAATAACGCTACCACCTTTAAAAGTCTGGTCTGCTCATTTTTGTTCATTAACAAATTTAAGTTCTTAGCAGAAGTGCAAAAAGTTTTTGTTAACATTTTTTAAATTCGATTCTATCTAACAGTCGGCCCCCGCCCATAGGGTCTTGAAGAAATATATGGGCTGCATGATGCTTCCACGCAGAGCTGAATCTGGCCCGCACACTAGTACTGGTAAACCGCTTAGAGGATCTAAGCCTGTCCAGGAACTGCGGTGCGAGGCGGACCGTCCATGCTAATAAACCCTATTGGTTTCATTGGGCGACAGGGCGTGAGATGTCATTTCATCTCAATTGGGTAAAACTCCCACAAAATTGGAAGCAACGTCTCCAAAATGACCTTTACAGTGTTGACGGGGACGTTAAACCTCAAATCAAACAAATTAATCTAACAGTTTTATGAAAGTCGTCATGTGATAGCGTGGCCTAGGTTAATTTATTGTTATTAATTTCCTTTCATTGTGCGAGCAACCTGGCATTCTTATACTATTTCATTTAACTTTCAAATGCCACTATTTAAGCAAACAATGTAGTCCCTGTGCAACCGGCTGAGCAGACTGATCTGGGTATTCAGTGTTTGCCAAATCCAGCACACGATTCCTGTTCAGACCCTATAAATAGCTCTGACCTGCAACGATAGAAATAGCGAGACTTTTTTTTATTAATAACCATAATATCGGTTTCCCAAATTAGTGATGGTCACGTGGACAACAGCGTGATTTCGGATTTGTCTTTTTAGTAAATTAGGGTCGATTGTAATGTGTGTGTGTGTGTGTGAATTCGGGTTTAACGTCGCTTTCAACAATTTTTCAGTCATATCACGACGGTGTCTGGTTGCGACAGGGAGCTCAATGCTCACGTTTATAGTGCTGCCTCACTGAAGTATCATGTCCCATACACATTACATGATACCACTACCAGTCACATTATCCTGACACTGGATCGACCAGTCCTAGCTCTACCCCGTAAATCTGAGTGCCAAACGAGGAGCAGCTAGTACCATTTTTAACGACTTTGGTATGTCGCGGCCCGGGATCGAACCCGAGACCTCCCGTTCCCCGGAGCGGACACTCTACCAACTGAGCTATCGGGGCCGGTAGGGTCGATTGTAAACATTTAATCCAAAAAGCAGGAATACTTGATTCCAGTCATCTAAAATTCGTTCCGATTTCCCGGTACATTCGTACCCCGTGCATGGTTGTTGCATCTTAACTGCCGTATTCGACGTAATAAGCGTACTTGTTGTGACTCAAAACTAACCCTATTTTCTGTATAACTTGTCTTCGGCACTGGGGCCAAAGTTTTTGCATCATTATAAAACATCTATGTGCTAAAATTATAAATTATGGCTTTTATATCTCTTGAACTAGCATTTTTAGTTTATTAGGAAAACACGCCTATTCGAATATATAGAGAATTAAGCAACCCCCAACCCTTACCCCCCCCCCCCCTCCCCCCCCCCCCAAAAAAAAATCAAAACTTTCCGCTAACAAAAATCAGATTTTTGTTGACTCAATGCGTTTCTTTCTTAAGAAATATGCTTATTAATGTGTGGAACTGGCATTAGATTAAACGATATTTGAAATGAAAACCCTGGGATGACGTCACGATGTAAACAAAGATGGTCGACTTTTGAAAATCAGGAAAGAAATATGAGATAAAAATCCGAAATTACTTGTCACAAAGTGAAAAAAGGAATTGTGAAGAGGTAATATCGATAAAATATTGTGATTTCTATTCACCGGAGATATAATTTGGCCGAACATTTGCTTGCCATTAAAAGAATCTGGGTAAATGAAATTCGTCCGGTAGACGACTGTGTAACAACAATAACAACAACAACAACCGATTGCAAATAAGAATAATGGATAGGGTAGAAGTGTTCGTGGACGGCGCTTGCAAAAATAATGGCCACAACAACCCGCAGGCCGGATGTGGTGTTTTTTGGGGTCCATTTCACCCTTTGAATTGCTGGGAGAAGTTGCGAGGTGAGAAGCAGACCAATAATAGAGCGGAACTGTCAGCAGCAATTATCGGAATAACACAATCAATACAATGCAGATTCCAGGAAATTACAGTGACCACAGACAGTAAGTATGTAAGAGATGGTATTACTAAGTGGATCAAGGAGTGGAAGTTGAATAAATGGAAAACCAGTAGGAAAGGGGATGTCCTGAACAAAGACCTGTGGCTGATACTTGATGACTTGCAGGGAAGACTATCAGTAAACTGGAGATGGGTTGAGGGCCACAAGGATTCTGAAGGAAATATGCAGGCGGATGACTTAGCGAAGGAAGGGATTTTGGCCGAGAATGGAATTTGGCAGGAGATGGCGTATAGTTTTTACGTAGGTACCAGCACAGAAGAATGCCACAAATCTGAAGATGATGGGTCAACCGCGGTGTCAAAGGATGTGAAAGATAATAAATGTGTCACATTTCCTAAGGAAGTCACAGACATTGATGAGATGCAACAGTCCACAATGGGAAAGCCAGAATTCACATGTAAAAGCTGTAAAACCCTATGCCTAGACAAAGACCATGCCATCCAATGCCAAGAGTGTAAATACTGGGCTCACTACATGTGCACAGACCTTCCAGAATACCAACTGTACCTTTATGAGAGCACACAAAGACGTTACACTTGCACATTTTGTGTGGAAATTGATTACAGCTTCATGAAAAACTACAATAAAAAACCTGTAGTAATGCCTGAACAACCCCAAGTACTTCGCCTTGATGATCCAAAGGTGCAAGTTATCGCAGTTGCGTCAAAGGTGAAGGAAGACAAAAGTACTGAAACATCAGAAGTTCTACCAGACAAAAAGATTACACAACAGTCAGTTTCCTGTCAAACAGATAGTACCTGTCTACAAGTAATAGACCTGCAAGAATTTAAGACATCTACCATATGTCATCTTCAAGATTCCTTTGTCAATGCATTTGAACAGATCAACACCTCTGTAAGGAACCTTAGAAATGATGTAATAGAGGACACGAACCAAAAGCAGCGGATCATTAACCTAACAAAAGAGAATGAAAAATTGAGAGGAGATAATACGGATTAACAGAAGGATAAGAAATGTCAAAATTGTGAAGACCTGTCTGGAAGGATTGAAAAGCTGAACAGAGCAATCGACAAGGAAAAAGAACAATCACAATCGAATCTTCATTGCCTAACCGTTGAGAAGGAACTAAAAGAATCAAAGATGAGGTCAGACGTAACACTTCTAAACCATAGAGTAGAAGGACTTAATAAGCAGTTATCCATACAAGAGGCAGAAATAGCAGCATTGGAGAAACGGCTAGAAATGAAAAACCAGTGTATTCTGGAGTTAGAAGGGAAATCTTTTACAATGGCGAAGAAAATAGAAGGGCTCCAAGATGATGTGATTGCCTGGAAAATGAGTAGCCGGATGGAAGATAATTCAGCCTGCTCAGTAGTCTCTAGGAAAGAGAATGGTGAAGCTACAGAAAATGACCCAAAAGCAAAGAAAGCGGCAGACGTTGATGTGACACCATCACAGAATGCAACAGCATCGGATACTACAGTGGAGAAGGAAGTGCCATCAGACCTGAGTGAGGGAACCCTACGGAACCCTAGAAACAACAGCACAGATCTGGATAAGAAAGCACAAAATGTTATCAACACTTCAGAGAAAAAAACAGTCAAGATTGTCGGCACATCAAATACAAAATATATATCGCCGGCATATGTTGGAGGGTCAGAATTTTCCGTTTCAAGGGAAACAAAATATACTTTACAGGAAACAGAAGAATATTTTAGTAATTTACAGCTTAATCAGAAGCAGGACGTATTCATTCTGCAGTCGCTTTGTAATGATATAAAGAATAAGACCCCGGAAGAATGTGCAGCCAGTATTGGCGGTATTGTGAAGACAATAGCATCTAAGTTCAAGGACGCTAAAGTAATTGTTTCTCTGGGCTTACCAAGACTTGAACCCAGCATCAATACAAAGACAGAGAAGACGAACATATTGATCAAGGAGGAATTAATGGGACGGAAGCATGTGTTCACATGCGATAATGGAAATTTGTTCTACAGAGGCGAAGCGCAAAGAGGAGTCTTACATTCGGATGGTATCCACCTATCCAAGATTGGAACAAACAAGCTGGCGAAAAACTTAAAGGGAACATTATTTGATATTTTTGATATTCCTTGGGTAGTATACGAGACAAAGTCACCAAAACCAGAAACAAAGAATAGAGGACAGGCACATTCCCAAACCAATAGTGGAAGTCCAAGGGGCTATATCTACAATGGTAACAGAGGAGACGAAGCGAGCGAAAAGCAGGATACGTATGGAAGCAGATCTGCATATCACAATCGTTACAATACAAGATACGAAGCAAGACATGACAGCGATCCGGGACGATATGAAACAGTGAGGGATGACCATTTTACGAGACGTTTTGAAACCAGGGGGGATGGCGATTATCCAAGACGTTATGAAGATAGGAGGGATAATCGTGCATATCACCGATATACCGATACTAGACCACCGAATAGAAACATGGACGACAGGGACTATCATAGGGACTATCGAGAATCACAAACATACTACAAGGGCCGGAATTATAATACAAATGACTATCAGAGACGTCTGAGTGGTTTTTACCACCAAAGTTATTAACTAATACTTAAAAATAAATCACACTATAACCCCTGTATAGCGCAAATGTCTTAATCTAGGCTAAAAAATTGGTAGTTACCGTGTTTAACTTATCAAAATGTAAAGACTGTGTAGAGGATAACCATGTATGGTCATCTTTCTGTATGTTCTTTACATTTTTTTTCTTTCTCTCTTGGTGTTTTTCTTATATATTGTTATGTCATTTTACTATATATGCACATATTTTAACCCTTTGTGTCAAATGGGATCTTCCTCATATATACCAGGAGTCCATGCCAAAATTAAGGGGTGTCAGGTTGTGTTTTCTTCAAAATTAATTTGGAAAATGGCTTAACTTTTCACAAGCGTTGTGGGCCCTGATCAGATGCCACATTCTGCGGCGTCTGATCTGGGCCCACACTGTTTGCCCGGGTATCCGTTTTGTGGTTTCCGGTACTAAATGGGTTGAATACATTTTTTTTTTTTTTTTTTGTTTTTGTGCTATAAAGGGTTATTGTGCTATAAAGGGGGTTACTGTGGGTTTTAAATTTAATCCGAATGCATGTGAAGTGAATGAAATGTCATGGTATATTAATATTCTTGTGCGATGTTTGATGAACATTCAGTAAAAGTTCAGTGCTTAGTACATTTAGCCCTTGTCCGGCTGTTCACGACAACCCCTACAGTTGCGAGCAGTGTGGATCCAGATCGGATGGCCATCTGATAAAGTTCTTCACTGTTTGTCATTCAGTTTGAGAATTTTAATGAGTAAATTACATCAATTAAGTGGGCGTGTCTTAATTAATTTATGCAGCGGGATAGGGGTTATCTATACTCAAAGAAGTGAAACAGTCCATAATATAGACTTTAGAAATTTTGAAATAATGACACATGATCAGAGCTATATACTCATTAATTTAATTTGTTGCATAATACTTCTTACATATTTTCCTTTTTCCAAAATGTGAAGGTAATTATTTCATCCAATTGCTGAGTTGTTAATGGCTGAATTTAAACCTTCATCATTCATATCCATCTGTTCATGGAATGTCGGCGGTCTCATATCCAAATCTTATAATAAACTCAGTGATCCAGATTTCATTCGACAACTTAGGGCTTATGATATAGTTTTTCTTAGTGAAACACATACTGGGTTAGAAACGCACATATTTTAGATGACTATCAACATATCCCAATTTGTAGGCCTGCCTCTGGAAATAACAGATATTACGGTGGGTTGGCAGTTTTGATACGGAAGTCTATACGCAGTGGTATTAAGATTATGAAAAATACAAGCACCGAATACCAGTGGATTAAGCTTATGAGAAATTCCTTTAACTTTGAAAAGGATTTATACATATGTTTTTCCTATATTTCACCATGTTCCTTCCAGAATAAGTCTGATTCTGATACATTAGAGGCAATTATTAGAGATATAAATGTTTTCAAGAATGAGGGGAATATTTTAATTTGTGGAGATCTAAATGCCCGAACCAGTTGTGGTCTAGATTTTATTCAAGATGACTGTGATAAGCATATACCTACAGATCCGTCATATATTATTGACTCGGATGTGTCCAGACGACGTAGCGAAGATACTAAATTAGATGACAGGGGTAAGCAATTAAATGATTTATGTATTTCTTCAAGATTGGGGATACTTAATGGCAGAAGTGCAGGAGATATATTGGGGAAATTTACATGTCAAACACCTAATGGTGCTAGTGTTGTAGATTATGTTATCACTTCAGAGGAGCTTTTGAAGGATGTTATTTATTTCCATGTTCATCCTTTTATGCCCATTTTCTCTGACTGCCATAGTAAAATCTCTGTCTCTCTTAAAGCATCTTTTACTAAAGAGGTATCGAATAATAAAAATGAGCATATGCCTGGTGGATTTAAATGGAATATGTTCTCCTCTGCAAAATTTATGAATGTATGTCATAGTAAAGAAATTTCAGATAAAATCTCCACTTTCATGAAGACAGAATTTAATTTTTGGGAAACGGATATTAATCATGCCTGTAGTCAATTTGAAGACATTATAATAGAAGCTGCAAGAAAAAGCCTCACAAAGAAAACTTTAAGTAAACCAAATAAAAGGAGTAAAAAATGGTATGATGAAGAATTATATGTAAAAAGAACAGTGGTCAACACAAAAGCAAAACATATGTTTCAGCAGCCTTTCAGTACATCATTACGGAATAGCTATTACAAACATTACAGAGAGTATAGGAAGCTTTTAAAATTTAAAAAGAAAAACTTTCAGAAAGCTCTCTTTTCTAAACTAGATGATCTTGAAAGCAACGACCCGAAAACATACTGGAATCTTGTAAATTCTCTGAAAAATGAAACTTGTAATCCAAATGGTCCCGAAACAGGTATTGACTCTGAGACATGGTATAAATATTTTGAAAACTTAAACTCTGTAAAAACCAAGTTTAATGACAGAGTAGAAAGCTTAAACCGGGTTTTGTCTAACACAAATCATGTGAGAACTTTTAACCTGCTTGATGCGCTTATCAAGGACAAGGAGATCTTAAACAGTATCAGTAAACTGAAAAATAATAAAGCATCCGGTCTAGACAGTATAAGGAATGAAATGATTAAATCTGGTGCTGCCACATTTCTTCCTTGTCTCAACAAACTATTTAACTTGATATTTTCTTCTGGTTTTTATCCTAGTTCATGGGCCATAGGCTATATTTCTCCTATTTTTAAAACAGGTGATAGTTCAAAACCGGAAAATTTTCGTGGAATCACCATAACATCAAACATAGGGAAGCTTTTTAATATGGTTTTGAACAATAGATTAGACACATTTTTGGAGGAAAACCGAGTTATTGAAAATGTTCAGATTGGTTTCACTAAGAACGCTAGAACATCAGATCATATGTTCATTCTTAAAAGTTTGATTGACAAATATATCAACATGAAAGGGGGTAAATTGTATACGTGTTTTGTTGATTTTCAGAAAGCATTTGATTCCGTTATTCATCCTGGTTTACAGGTTAAACTCAAAGAATTAAATATAAATGGTAAATTTTATGATATAATAAGTAATCTTTATACCAAAAGCAAATTATGTGTGCGTCTTGGTGAATATCGCACGGAATTCTTTCATTCTAATGTTGGTGTTCGCCAAGGAGATGTACTCAGTCCGAATTTATTTAAAATTTTCATAAATGACGTTCCAAATTGTCTCAATGATACGACAGACCCAGTTTTTATCAATAATACGCCGTTAAATTGTTTAATGTACGCAGACGACATTGTCTTACTATCATCTTCAGCTATTGGTTTACAAGAAAAGCTTAATAAACTCCATGAATTTTGTCAAGACTGGTGTTTAGAAGTCAATGTTTCGAAAACAAAAGTTTTGATATTTAATAAAACCGGGAAATTAATACAGAATACCTTCTGTTTCGGAAATAATTCTCTTGAAAATGTTAGACACTATCGTTATTTAGGTGTGTATTTTTCGGCAAGCGGGAGCTTTATTTTTTGGTCAAGAGGACATTTTTAATAGGTCAATGAAAGCATCGTTCAAACTAACAAAACTGACCACATCAGGAGAACCCAGTGTAAATACAAGTTTACATTTATATGATCATATGATCAAACCTATTGTGCTGTATGGTTCTGAAATTTGGGGAGTTTTTAAAACGAACACTGCAGTATGGTGGCATGTAGCTGCCATCGAGATGCGAGATATTAAGTATACTTATTATACAGATAAAACAACAAAAGTACCATTAAGTCTACATAATTTTCTTGTTCATTGAGATATTTTAAGTCTACATGAAATATGTTCTCTTATATTTAGTCGACATAAAATATGTCGTCTTATATTTCTGTCATTTTTATCTAAATATTTGCTAAAAATGAGCGAGATAGTGCTTTTATATGACATACACATACTTGAAAAAAATAGCTTATATGGCGCCTTGCGGAACGGGCAAGTCAACTTATTTTAAAAACGACACTTTATTTATATATCTTTTTAGTTCACTTCAAAGTCGTCACAGTGCTTTAAACTGACATGACAATAAAACCATGTAGCATTTAAGGAGTATAAAAGCCGGTATTAGGTCGCCGTTAAATTAGAGACTGTAACAGAATAGAATAGATTATATATACCCAAAGTATGGGTTATAGGCAAATCGTCAGAATAACAGAATACGTTCAGAAATGGAGACCTTATTAGTTTATTATTCTACGTCCTCGTTGCACCAAACGAAAGTATAAAGACTCTTAAGCCACAGCTCCACTTTCACGCCTTGAGCGTTAGCTTTTATTTAGGAAATAGATTCGTGCTGGTAGTGACTAGTTGCTTAATATATCACTGGCAGGAAGTCACTCGTTAAAGTGAAAAGAACACGACGCACGCGAGCGATCTATGCACTTACGACTGACCGACAGACAGCACGGTTTTTCTAAAAGTTTTTTATTGTATGTAATACAAGTTCATATTATGGGTGTGACATTTTCGAAAGTTAAGTATATAAATGGGTCCCTTTTTCAGAGTACAAGTATATGAATGGGGTATGTTATGTTTTCAAAATCCTGTCCGCTCACCCATACCAAATGGCCCTAAGTTCCCCCACCCCCAAACGAGGCTTCAAATCATGGTTTGTATCTGGCATTTTAAAACACGGTCGTTTTCCATAAGGCATATGTAGCGGTCATAGATATTCGGGATTTACCTCGTGGTAACTTTGCTAAACCCGGGGTTTGGTATCCAGTAATTTTATAGAGTTCGTTTTCCTGAGAAGACGATGTGCAGCAGCCAAAAAAGTATTTTCCGACTCAATTTATTATTTTAATGGGATATGTAGGTGTCTGCGCATAGCAGAAGCCCTCTCTTTGTCCTGTGAAAGTAAGTAAACATAAAAAACCTAAATCGACTAACCCTATCATGATGTCATTACAAAGCAATAATCACAAAAAATTACAACGAGTTTATGTCCACATAGTAAGTAACAACACTTCGTTGTAAAAATATCAATGAACTGGGTGTCATTGTAAAGCAGTTTCTGGGCTAGTTAATGAAAATCGAGATATTATTTATCATAACGATAAACAAACCAAATATGTCGCCTTACACTAGTACGTCAACATAAAATACATCGACTTAGTAAGTAGGATCTCGCATCTCGATGGCAGCTACATGCCACCATACTGCAGCATGCAAAAAAGATAATACATGTACATTTTTAATGGATGAGATATATAAGAATAATATAGCCGATAAATCGCAAGTACGTTACCTAACATATATTTTAGGGGTGAACAAACATGCTTCAAACCTCGCTGTTCTATCAGAAACAGGCCGATACCCCATGTATTTTTCCAATATTATATCAATTGTTAAATATTTGTACAGGCTAGAAAACATCAAGGATAGTTTACTGAAAGAGGCATATATGTTAGCTAAGGAGTTGCATTGCAGAGGTATTCAAACGTGGTATTCAGCAGCAGTATATATTCTGAAGTCATTAAACCTTAATATCTGTTCATGTAGAAACTTTAGTGAAACTCAGTTAATTAATGTTATAAAAGCGAATTTAATAAAAGGTTTCAGATCTTTTTGGCAAAGTGAAAAACAAAATAAATTACGTGAGGGTAAGCTTGACACATATTTTAATGTCAAGCGAGAGTTTGGCAAAGAAATGTATTTAGAATTAGGAAAATTTCATTTGAGGAAAGCAATTTGTAAGTTACGAATTAGTGCACACACCCTTTTAATTGAAACCGGTAGATATTCAAAAGGAAAAAAACTACCAAGAGAAGAACGGATTTGTATATTTTGTAATATGAATGCTATCGAGAATGAGTTTCATTTCTTAACCAAATGTCCTCTGTACAGCAGAGAAAGGGATGATTTATACAATATGATAATTAGTGAGAATACTAATTTTGTTTCCTTAGATGATTTTGAAAAGGCTAATTGGTTATTGTTGCAAGAAAATTTAGATATACTCGAAGCATTAGGGATTTATATTGCTTGTTGCTTTGAAAAGAGGAATAATAATGTAAGGTGATTCTATGGTTCTACATGTATATCAGGCCGCCGGTGTTCTGCATAATCATCATTTATACATGTTCATGTGTGTATTTAATGTATATTTATGTTTTTGTGTTGTTTTTGGTGTGTGTCCGTAATTTCGCTAATCAATTGCGTGTAGTTTTTATGTACCCGCGAGGGTCCATAATTGGTGAAATAAACAATTCTATTCTATTCTATTCTATTCCTACTTTATATTGGGACTAATATGTTTTACACGGTGGATTCTTTATTGCTGATGAACATAGAATGTGGGTACACCATCAAACCCACGAAAAGATCACTAATTCCCACCTGAAAAATGCTAAATCAACCCTTTTGTTTACAGCAACACCTCTCTTTACCATGTAACTACAGGTTATACTTTTTCTTGTTCTCTTTTTTACTGATAATGTATATTTTGTATCACTAACCAGTTAACAATATAATTAATTTAATACAACTTTAGTGGCAGAGGTGACAGATATGTTTGTTTTGGAGTTTAACGACCCAGTCAACACTGTTTATGTCATTTTTGAGCCGGTTATGTTTCCTGGGCAGGCTTATACCTAAGCGGTTAACCAGTACATTCTTTCGTCAGAAACTAACATCTGCCCTTCTTGAATCTCCATGAAAGAATGTTGCTGACCCGGATAGGTATCGAACCCGCGTCCTCCTGATTACCAGTCAGATGCGCATCCGACTGAGCTACCGAGGCAGGCCAGAAGTGATAGAGCATCAACTCTAAGATGTTCATAGGTTCGCTTACGACCTCCGATCTGTCCGCTGCCTATCCTTACTCATCATAACTACAGTTGGCCCCCGCCCATAGGGGCTTGAAGAAATGTATGGGCTGCATGATGCTTCCACGCAGAGCTGAATCCGGCCCGCACACTAGTACTGGTAAACCGCTTAGAGGATCTAAGCCTGTCCAGGAACCGCGGTGCGAGGCGGACCGTCCATGCTAATAAACCCTATTGGTTTCATTGGGCGACAGGGCTTGAGATGTAGTTTTCTCTTTTCATTTGTACCCTTACTTTTGATTTCTACTGACAATGAACACTTTTTTTTCTCTATCTTTCGTATTGGAAACACCGGAATTCTGTTCTGTTAACGAAGAAAAATGACAAGTTTTGTTTTGTCGTTTTGGCTTCTGTTTCTTCGTAAACATTACAAACCTGGTGTTACAATGATAAAAATAAGATATTTTGCGGATATTCCGAACCTCCTATTGGCATATTCTCTGCAGAAGTCAAGTCTTTCCTTTTATTGGATATCTTATGAGGATAAACTTCCAAATCAATAAGCATTTTCTTAAGCTCTTTACATCCTATTGCTTTCCTACATTGCGGGTCTAACTGTCAGTCTGTTATGGTGCTTCTAGAAAAGGAATTAATAATAATCTACAATACTTATGCTTGTTAATTAATAAAAATTGAAAGAGAACGCCTGTGATCGCATTTCATAGTCTTTTATTCTGATAATAGTATGTTCGACTACTGTCGTTGTTACATGGATATGAACTATACTGTCCGTGTTTAAATAGAGCTCTATTGAAATAAGAATTTTACAGTAAATGTTTAACATTTGTGGAAAAGAAACAAATGGAGAGATTGTTTAAACGAAATTGAGGTAAATTTTTATTTTACAATTTGAGGTACATGTTTATTAGTTCTAAGGCATTGTAAGTTCTGAAATGTATTGCTTTGTACAAATACAATGTTTTGAATTTATTCCGGACCGCATTATGATTTCAATATTTCATCTTTCAATCTCGCTACTAGCAGACTTTAATATGGCATTAATTTGATGTGAATGACACAATTACAGTCAGGTAATTGAGATAAACTAGCCGGCTACGCTTATAAATACAACTAGCCCACCACGCCTATAAATACAATTAGCCGGCTATGCAAATAAAGCCGTGACATGCATTGTCTGGAGTTCTGGACATGTAGTGACTGGAGTTCTTAAATTAAGGTCATTTTAATAATTGTGATGTCATTTCATCTCAATGTCGGGTAAACAGCTCCACAAAATTAGGCACAACGTCTTACAAATGACCTAAATAGTGTTGACTGGGACGTTAAACCTCAACCAATCAATCAGTGAACTGGTATATGTCAGCTATTTGATAATGGGGTCGCTTGAAAGATAATACTTCAAAATATTCACCATATTTTCCTCAACAGGTTTTGTGTCTTTTATGATTAATACGGCTCTTTAGTTTGGTTGCTATGCAAACGTAGAGTTGCCATTGACTTATAATGGGGAAAGTTTAAAAATGGCATTACCTGCCAAGCGTTTGCAGATATTTTGACAAAACTCTCATGGAAATATTCCTTAAGGTCAAGAATACGTAAATTGGCTCTCCCATAGCATTTTTTTTATTAGTTTTGCATGCGAGTACGTCTCAACATTCTGCACTGGTACATGCAATAAACATGATATGTTACCATCTTCGTTTAGGCGCCATGACCGCACAAAGACCAAAATCATTTGTATAGAAAGCAATGGGAATCCGACGAAAAATGCCTATTTTTCAATCTTTTTGGCCTATAGAAAATATCTGGCGCATAGAATTTTTATAAAAACTGATATTTTGTGTCGTATTTATTGTTGATTAGAATGAGATGAAAAAAGTCCTTGACTTCCAGGTTAGTTTATGAGTTCTAGCAGCGTAAAGTAGTATAGGGTAGGTATAATTTGGGCGCATTTTGGCGTAATTTGTACAAGACGTTTCAGAAGCACGCCGTCAACTTTTCTTCAAGCTCTAGCCTAATATAAAGAGCAGTGAGGGCGAGTGATGTCATTGCTTTACAACGCTCTTGAATAGAAGGGAACGTTTGAGCATTATATCGGATTTATCTAAATCAAACTTGAAAGAAAAAAAATACTACAGTCATTTTACGCTCAAGTACATGTAATTGCTCTTGGATTTATCTCTTCAACTGGGCTATTTTAATAAAAAGACCTCATACAGGATGCATGTCCAAAGACGTTGACTCTTTTTTCCAAGCTGAAAGAAACTTTTATTTATTTATTTATCTACCGGTATTTATTTATCTTTTTACATGTACCTTCCTGTATCTGAATTAATCTCTTCCGATTTTGCTGACTATATCATATCAAAAGAGGCCCACCTACAGATTATCATTCTGCATAATGAAAACGTCAGAACTTTCACGCGCGCCTCGCACTCGTGATAGAACTGACTCTTAGCAAACTTTATTTATACGACTTAATGTTTCCAAATAAAATCAAAATACTGAGGGAGATCGATTTATTAGACATAATTATGTAGTTGGCATAAAATGACATGTGTCACGAGCAGGGCGTAGCAGAACGAAAAGGCAAACAAGCCTTTTGGAAAAAAATTAACAAAATTTATTTGCAAGCTATCTTTAACCTGTAGAATAGAGAAAATTAAATGTGATTAGCTCTGTTATGAAATATCCTTGAATTAATCTATTTTCCTTGATCCCACAGAATTCACAGTCCGAAATGAAAAATAATATCCTTTTACAATCCAACACAGAATTTAGAAATGATTTTTCTTAAAAACCCAAACATCAAACTTCAAAGTCTGACTCAGAGAGAAATCAAGCTCTTTTATAGACCCTTAGCATTCTCTAGAGGGCTGTGGAATAAGATAAGGTAATTTTCCAAATATAATGCAAACCGAACTTTCTGGAAGTTTCCAAAGTACTTTTCCTCGTAAACAAGTTGTTTTCAAATAAAATTAATCTGTGACTCATTTCTGTCCAGGAAGTTCTTTAAGAGGAATAACCAAGATATTTTAAGGTCACCCTGTGGCACGGGTGGTAATCAGGGGAACTAGCTCGAAAATGAGTCAATGGAAATTCGTTCCCTCGACACATCCGGGAGCTCTCGAGCTAGCTCTATCACCAGAAAACTTGCCGTACGTCCGTCCGAAAGTTATACGCTGCCAATAACTTACTTGTTTCTGGATGGATTTTGAAAATACTTCGTAGAAATGTTCACCATCATGAGACGATGTGTCACGTGCAACACCCAGGTCTGTACCTCCATGGTCATGGTCATACTTAAAGGTCAAAGGTAATAAAGTCCGAAACCTAAACGCAGTCAATAACATTCTTATTTCTGGGTGGATTTTGAAATTACTTGGCAGCAATTTTGGCCATCATGAGACAATTTGCCTCATACAAAACCAAGGTCCTTACCTCCAAGGTCAAGGTCATACTTAGAGGTCATATGTGAAAAAAGGGTTCAAAACTTAAACACTGTCAATAACTTTCAATGAACTAATACGAACATAGACATATTTTCAGGCGGGGGCATCCGTGTCCTATGGATGCATTTCTAGGTTGTTTTTTTTGTTTTTTTTTTTTTTTTTTTTGTTTTTTTTTCATATTTAGATAATGCTTTTCGTTTTTCTTGTACCTCAATAGGTAGAGCTTCTGGTCTAGTTATGTAAAACGACCCGCGTATTAGGAACACAATTATTTGATACAATGGAATCTATGAATAGACAGTGGGAATAAGCGAACTGATTTCAGTTGTCGCTAAATGTTCGGACTAGTTTACATTTTCTCATGACTGTAACGTTTTATCTAGGCTAATTTATTTGAAAGGTTGCAGTAAATGGCTTGCCGTTGTGAATTTTGCATTGTTATACGGCACATAAATAAATAAATAAATAAATTACTGCATCATAATTTTACAACAGTGACAGGAGATTTTTATCGTTTAACCAACATGTCAATGGAGAATAATGAGGACGTGTGTTTGGTATCTAAAGACGTTGCCGGTCTACGCGCGTAATATTTTGCGGCGACGTCATTTAAATATGCTTGACCTTAAAGCAATCTACTGTCTACCATATTCTTATTGGCCTACTGTTCCTTTATATTTGTTGCCATGGAAACCAAAATGCCCCAAAAATTATTGGTTGCCATGGAAACCAAAATGCCCCCCCCAAAAAAGAAAAATAACAATAATAAAAATAAAACATCTCCTCAGAAACCATAAGTTCTACGTATGAGGCTGAAAATAATTAGGCGAGATACTTTAATTTTTATGGTCCAACCTTGAGAAATTCTTTTAACACCAAAACACAGAGCTATGTTATATTAAATACCAAAAAAAAAAAGTCCTCAAAAAATATCCGTGCCAGTTCTGAGAAAATTAGGATTTAATCCGCAGAAAAAGCATTAAATAAGTAATGGCCAGATTACAGCACCATACACTGTTTTCCCGGCTGTAAGGCTCCTCACGCGCAAACAAATGACGTCATCAAAAACAAAACTTACGTCAGAAATTGATAAAGTGCAGTCTTTCTACATTCTATTTTTTAATACATGCCATTTATATTTTCCTTGTATGCTATTGATAAACAAGATCTATGTTCAAGTTGTAAGAATAAACATTTTTTTTTGGGGGGGTCGGAAAATAAATTTGTCAATGTCTCATGACAAAATTTTAATGTATGGAAGCACATTTGTGCCATCAGAATCAAATGAATTAATATTGTAAATATGTGCATACGGTGTATTCCGGTAACATGGCGCACGTAAGATTTTGATAGCTATGTGTGACTTTGTGGAAGCAACCACTCAAATAGCACAATCAGAACAATTGCAACACTGTACTATCTACTTACTGCAATAGAAATTGGCCGCTGACTTTTTAACAGGCAGGAAAAATAACAGGGGTGTGTCCCCCTTGAAATTGATTTACAAATTTTGTCTCCCAACATTGCGCACAATAACTGTTTTGAGCTGACTGAACACAAAGGTTGACTCAAACAACCTTAAAAGGGGCAAAATCCGGATGAGAAAAATATCTTTCAGCTAATTTGCCATGAGGAATCCATATATGAAATTTCAAAACCCTGGCGTACAAGGTTCTAAAGTTTTGCTATGCATCACAAATGGCCTACAATGTACCCAAAGTGACAAAGGGCCATTAGCCACAAAGTATTTTTCGGAATTTAGTCAAAAGTTTATCAGGACATCTACTCGTCACCAACGTTTCTTGCGTTATGCTATGCATCAAAGGCGTAACGGAAAGTCGAATGGACGAACCAGAAGCAATATGCCCCTCCAACTTTTTTTTAAGTTGGGGTCATATTAAACATAACGAAAACACGCATATTCAAATCTACTGGAAGATTTGAGCTCTAGCTCCAATAGATTTTGAGATATTTTGCTGACAAGATTTTATAAAAAAAAAATTCAAAGGGCAATAACTTTTGAAAGGGCATTATCCGGATAAGAAAAAAATACGCGTTAGCTAATTTTCCATAAAGAATCTATATATGAAATTTCAAAACCCTAGCATGCACGTTTCTTGCGTTATGCTATGCATCAAAGGCGTAACGGAAAGTCGAATGGACGAACCAGAAGCAATATGCCCCTCCAACTTTTTTTTAAGTTGGGGTCATATAAAACATAACGTAAACACGCATATTCAAATCTACTGGAAGATCTGAGGTTTTTCTTATTCATCACGAAAACGAGACGTTGCTTCCAAGTTTTACCTGACATTGAGATGAAATGGCATCTCAATCGTTGCCGCCCAATGGATCCAAAAGGGTTTACATGCATGGACAGGCTGACTCGCAGCAACTTTTCTGGATATTCTCAGCGGTTTAGCAGTACTCATATGCGGTCGGTATCAGTTCTTTGCGGAAGCATTAGCAGCCCAATCTATTAGTCCAAGCCCAGATGGGTGGGGTCAATAAACACGCCTATATAATTTTGACCCCTCGAACCCCACTTTCATATAGTACAGGGTTTGACCCCTCGAACCCCACTTTTATATAGTACAGGGATAAATATTAAATTTCTTATATCAGCTCAAAAACATAGATTGTGGGTACTCAATAAAACCGCCAAGTTCAGGCAGTTCTGTCGAGCTCCGCAATCTATGTTTTGAGCAGAAATAAGAAAAACATCATTTTTTATTTAAAATTTCATTTTTGGGCTAAACAATTGACAATGGTTTTGTTTAGGCGTGTTTCGTAATGTCTGCTCAAAAGCATAGATTGTGGGTACTCGATAGAAACCCCCTCCTACTGGAGTTTTAGTTTATACTAATTTAATTTAGTTCGATTGCGATGAAAGCCTCAAGCTTAATTAATCGCTCTCGAACACTCATTCCGGATGTTTTCACGCGCACGAGGGAGAGGCAGTTGACTTTTACACCACCGCTACCCATTTACACCTGGGTGGGTGGGGCAGTGGGGAGTTTTAGGGGGTGTACATGTACATTATTTTTCTTATTTCTGCTAAAAGAAGCCTCCATGGCGTAGTGGATAAGCTACTAGCCTCATAAACCAGGAGTCGTGGGTTCGATTCAAGGGCTTCTCCAGACTCTCAGATGAGACTTTAAATCGAGGTACGGTCTCCATATGCAGGGGTTTGGTTTAAACATATTTTATTCGTATTCTACAAGTACAATACAAAGCAAATATGACTGAAATCATACAAAAAGGGATTCAGAAGAAAGTCAGAGACTTATTTGAATCTGTTTCCCTAAACATTTGCGATAATACCATTGAATTAAATCTATATAATTGTCGATGCAAAACAGTAACTATTGTAAGTACAGAATTAGCGACTATGTTCAAAGCTATTTTGTAGCATTTTTACATACTAAAAATGGTTAAGGTGAAGGTAGCGTTGGAGGGAGGGGGGGGGGGGGGCTCCACGGGGAATCCATCAGGGTAAAAAATAACAAAGAAAAAACAATACAGCTTCTGCCGCTCTCATGTAAAAGGTCTGAGACATTCAAATCAAAGGTGTTTTATCAAGTACCAATAAAACTATTTCTTCAAAGGCGGAACGTATAGGTTTGTCGTTCTGAAGGTTGGATATAACTTAGGTTAAGGTCGTATGGTTAACTTTGCGAGGTAGTTCTCTAAAAACAAAATAAGAGTAACAAACCAAAATATTTAGGTGTATTTGTTGGAGAATTACCGGTTCGGGAGATTATCACAGAAAAGAGCCTGGTTAGACAAGTAAACTTGCCGTAGATTTAAAAAAGACATATTCTAGCCCCACACTCTGTTCTCGGACTAACACCAAAAAAGGAAAAAAAAAGAAGTGAAAGTGTGTCTAATACGGTAGGAAATGATACGTGCATTCATCGCCTAATTATGGTTGGTTTGGAATCTTTTAGTTTTTAAAATAAAGTTATGGACAAGGAGGACGATTTGTTTGTTCTCGTTGTAATTTAGTGTTTGGTCACCATAAAGTAGAGTATCGAGAGTTGGTTGACAAAACTGATAATAAAAAATATGCAGGGGTTTCATCAATAGACGGGTAGTGGGGATTTTCCCGTTTACTTAGACATTATTCCCCTGCTACGCTTGAAAAATTTGTAAGGGCTTTATTCAGATAACATTAAAAATCACACTCCTATCTTTCCTTGAAATCTAGAAGCCGAAATGTTTTTGAAACCACTGCATATGACATTTGCTGTTGACGGGATGTAAACCTCAAACACACTCACTCGCTTATTTCTGCTCAAAACATAGATGAGGCAGTCCTATTGAGTATCAACAATCTCAGAAGCTATGTTTTTGAGCAGAAAAAAAAAAAAATATAACCCCTAAACCCCAAGTTTTTCGAGTATATAGATAAAAGTGGGTGAGTGGGGGTCAAAATTATATAGGCATGTTTTCGTGATGTGTTTGCTTTTGATTTTCCCATTTTCCCCTTCCCCCCACAAAAAAATATCTTTTGCACAGAAACTATCATTTTTTAATGATTTCATGAAGTTAAGTACCGATATGGATTTACTTTTAAGATATATGTCAGTGATATTTTTTTTTCTTGTTTTAAGCGTCTTTTCTTCATTGTCTACGCCCCACGGGTGTAGACAATCTTAATGATAGCTTTTGCTCCGGAAGCATTTACTGAAAGGTCATGACTGGTATTCTGTTGACTGGTTCTACTTTTCATTTTCCATCTGGTTACCCCCAGGACACCCCAACTCTGGTCATACGAGAACGCCCACTTGCATATTGAAACCCAGCAGTTACCTGAAAGCTGCCTAAAGTGTATCACATGGATATGCACGATTGCTCTCACACTTGCAAAATTAACATATATTTGCCCTTATCTAGTTCTTCCCACATCCAATTCTTAATGTTTTCATTTCTAGACGGAAAACTTGGCAGATTGTTTTTTTCATGACGTTAACCTAGAATGTAAAATGAAAGTTTAAACTAGAATGCGAAATGAAGAAACCGTAAATGTAGGCATGTAGTACAATTAGTTGTAATTGATAGTGAAAAAAAATCGGAAATGTTGTTTTATGTGACATTGGTGATAAGATTTGGAAATCCTAATTTGATATCTGTGACTTTTTTACACTTTGTGGTAACTGGCACATTTCTGTTTTACACAAATTAATGTGTGCTTAGCATAGACTCAAGCTTTTTATAAAAGCTAATACTTTTTTTTTCGAAATTTCACACAAAACATATACAAAAAAAATTAAAAGAAAACTTTTATCTTCAGAATTTTTAGTATTATTCCCCAGATAGAAATATTCATTTTGGATGATTTAATTAAGTCAAGTATTAATTGTTTAACATACGCCTGGTTTTTGTGATTTTTCTTCATTTTTCGTATTTTTTTCACCCCCCAAAAATACCCTTTCCCCTCGGATTTTTTCCAAGGACTTTTTTTCTATAAATCAGGACACCTTCCTGATACTAAAACTGCTGATAATATTTCTCAAGGAATTAGTTGTGGTTCAAGGGTCATTTCCGGCTAAATGTACTGGCCTATAAATAATGATCTGTTGGAGATGTAGATAGGACAATCCAAAATGTTATTTTAGCCCCCGCCCATCGGGGCTTGAAGAAATAGATGGGCTGCATGATACTTCCACACAGAGCTGAAACTGACCCGCACACGAGTACTGGTAAACCGCTTAGAGGATCTGAGCCTGCCGAGGCAATATGGTTCGAGTTGGCCCGTCCATGCTTATAAACCCTATTGGTTTCATTGGGCAGCAGGGCTTCATGTTTCATTTCATCTCAATGTCGGGTAAAAGTCACACAAAATTGAACTCTAATGTGCCTTCTGCTATGTTGGGATGATAAGGCTCAATTATGTATGACATATTTCGTTTGTGCAGTATACTCAGCAGATTAGCAACTCCTAGTATCTTTATCCAATTTTGGAATTAAAAGAAAGGAGCTCACATTGTTTTCATAGATTCATATGCATGTATACAAGTATATTGGAACACTTTTGGGTCCAATGTTTATCAATCCACCCAAAGTTATAAAGTGCAGTAAGCTCTTCAATGCTGAAGTCTAAATGACAATATCAGACTTGTCTGAAAACCGGGTAACGGTTATTTATAGTGAAACAAGAGGGCAATGATGGCCCAGGATCGCTCACCTTATCCATAGAGTAACAAGTGTGCCCGGGGAGGGCCACTATTGGTCCCAGGGCTATAATCATTAATGTACATACTGTTGAGGGAGCCTGAGGTCTAAAAAGGTGAAGCTTCTTACCAAATATCAACAAAGGCTATAATTTGAACAATCTTGATAGAGGTCCATTAGATGAAGCTTCACACCAAAAATCAAAGACTTGGGCCTTGCTGTTTCAGAGAAGAAGATTTTCAAAGATTATCTCTATATAAGTCTATGTAAAACCAAAGGGTACCGGGGCGGGGGCATTTGTGGTCCGGGGACTATAATTTGAACAATCTTGGTAGAGGTCCATACCAAATATCAAAGACCCGGGCCTTGCAGTTTCAGAATAGAAGATTTTTAACGGTTTCCCTGTATTAGTCTATTTAAAACCAAAGGGTCTCGGGGCGTGGGCATTTTTGTCCCAGGGCTATAATTTGAACAATCTTGGTAGAGGTCCACTTAATGAAGCTTCAGACCAAATATCAAAGACCTGGGCCTTGCGGTCTCAGAGAAGAAGATTTTTAAAGAGTTTCCCTATTTAAGCCTATGTAAAACCAAAGGGCCCGGCTCCCATGGCTATAATTTGCACAATCATGATAGAGGTCCACTAGGTGAAATTTCACACCAGATATCAAAGACCTAGGCTCTGTGGTTTCACAGAAGAAGATTTTTAAAGAGTTTTCCTATATAAGTCTATGTAAAACCAAAGGGCACAGGAGCGGGGACATTTTTGGTCTCAGAGCTATAATTTGAACAATCTTGGTAGAAGTCTGCTAGATTAAGCTTCATACCAAATATCAAAGACCTAGGCCTTGTGGTTCCAGAGAAGAAGATTTTCAAAGATTATCTCTGTATAAGTCTATGTAAAACAAAGGGTCCCGGGGTGGGGGCATTTGTGGCCCGAGGGATATAATTTGAACAATCTTGGTAGAGGTCCACTGGATGAAGCTCCATACCAAATATCAAAGACATGGGCCTTGCAGTTTCAGAGAAGAAGAATTTTACAGATTTTCCCTATATAAGACTATGTAAAATGAAATTTTTAATGTAAAATTAATTTTAATTAATAATATACCTACCCATCACTACAACAGGAGTCTTTTAACCAGACGCAGCTCTAGGTCAGTCTGACAAAAAAAATCCAGCCAGAAATACCACGGGCAAGCCCCATTCCCATAGACGCCTCACGTGACCTCCCTAGTGACGAACCCTGATTGGTCGCCGAGGTCACATGACTTATCAGACCAATTGGCAGACAATGCCGGTCACGTGACCACGGCGTGCGTGCTAAGCTTGAAGAAAAGTTCATATTCAATCAGATAACTAAATTATTTCAGGCGGGGCTAGGAGGCGGGACATGCCATTGAAGTGATGGGTAGGTATATTATCAATTGAAATTAATTTAACATTAAAATTTCATTTTAATATCATACAAGCCTACCCATCACTGCAAAAGGAGCCTGAATTCGAAGCAAGTGGAGGTTTGGATGAAAACAATAAAGAGGTATACATACTCGTACCAAACTCCTCCGATCTTGGTTGCTTTATCCATTTCTGATCCATCCAATGATGGTAACATAAGGAAGGGATCCACCATGATCCAAATCCGAATTCCGTAAGTGAGGAAGATAGATGGAAGGGACCAGAGTTAAAATAGACGGTTTAAACGTATTCAAAAACAGGCTAAAAACAACCAAGGAAAAGAAAGCCCACAATTAGTGCTTCTCAGTAACAGTAGTTTAGGTCGTAGTACCAAAGCGTTAATCCAAAAATGGCAAATATCAATGTTTAGATCAACAGACATGGACTCCAGAAGAGTGTAATCAGGCGTCCGCGGATAGTAAGGATTACTTGGTAAGCAAGCTTCGCCCACCATGGCCGAAGAAAAGGTGTAAATGCCGAGAAGGGTATGTCCGAGATTTTGGAAGTCTTCCTATGGCCATTTTGTGGGAAAGTAACTGTCCTTTTGGCTTTCCGCTGTTGGTGTTTCCGTTGGGGTATGCTGCTTCATGTTTGTGTTTCTTTCCTTTTGGAGTCTCTAATGGGAGCTGTGGGTTAATTGTATCGATTCCTGATCATTGCTTCTACTTCTATTTAATGAAATGTCTGAAGCCGACGGATATTTTAACGCGTTTGAGATTTCTGATCTGTACCCCTTTTATAGATGGAATAGACAACTTAAGGGTAGAGAACAGGTAGCAAAAGAAATCCACCAAAACCTCTAAAGAGGGATTGACTGGATTAATTTTCCTTTCCTTATCCCAACTGGAAAATACCTTCCATTTTCCAGAGTAAAACTCCTTCTAGATTTGGAGATACACTCGGAAGCGAATCCAGAAATGTGTCTACCTCTGATTTGATTCCTGACAACATCCAAATGTGTAGGTGAAGCATTCCCGGATTTGAATGGAATGCTTGACCTACATTTTGAGGTACTAGATCCGGAACGACAGGAAGACGGATTGGAAGTCTTGAGACTAGGCTCAGTATGACTGAAAACCAAGATCTCTGAGGCCATAGAGGCGCAATCAGAATGACTCGGCTTCTGGACGCTTTGATTTTCTCTAGAACTAGAGGGACTATCTTGAATGGTGGAAACGCATATGCAAAGAGAGTCCCCCAATCTAGAGATATTGAATCTACTGCACATTCTATGTGATCTGGAACTGGAGACACAAACAATGGGAGCTGATTGTTGAACCGAGTTGCAAACAGGTCCAAAGAAGGTTATCCCCATTTGAGAAACACCCGATAGAGAACGGATGGCGATCTGCTCTAGAGGGGCGATCCCATTGACATTCAATCTGCCCGGGAGGTGTCCGACAAGAATTGACATACCTTCCTGATGACACCAAGTTAGAATCTTCCATGTAAAAGCACACAGGGAAGAGGAATGAGCCCTCCCCTGTTAACGGAGAAACGACACTACGGTCGAATTGTCCGAAGTAGTCATTATGCAACTGTTCCTTAGTTGAAGCTGGAGGGCAAAGAAAATTGCTTGAAGTTCCGGTATGTTTATATATAGCCCCGACGATTTCGGGCCCCAAGCCCCCTGAACAACTAACCCCTGAGATTCGAGGTGGGCAAACCAACCCGATAGGCTGGCATCCTAAATGAAACTAGGGAGCAGACTCTCGAAGAGGAGTCCCCATTTGATAAATGGGGGGATTCATCCACCACTAGAGAGCATATCGAAAACTCTCGTGATAAAGGAATTAATTGCTCTAGATAGTCCAGATGGGGTCTTCAGTTGCTAAAAACCGGAGCGGTCTAAGGTGAAGTTTGCCCAGGGGAACAGGTCTGATGCAGAATTAAGAATTCCTGAAAGGAACAACAAACGTCTGGCATAAATCGGAGGTTGTAGGGCTTGAAAAGGAGAAGAAGTATCTTGGGATCGAATCAATTCCGACTTCTCCAAAAAATGGAATGAGACCTAGATTCACAATAACCTGCCAAGTTAGGTGATGGTATGATAAAAGGTCGCATCTGGAAAGATGATTTCCAATTTTCCTTCTTAACCAGAAAGATCCGACTGTAGAAACTTGGGAAAAGGGGATCTTTTACTACCTCTACGGCTTTCTTTTCGAGAACAACCCTTACCTCTTCCAATAAAAGATTCTTTTTCCTGATACTGTTTACCGGAAACAGTGTTGGCGTTTGAGAAAGGGGAGGATCCCGAACAAACAGAATCCCTTTCTCAAAATGGATAGAGCCCAAATATCTTGGTGATAGAAACCCTGGCTTGATGGAACTGAAATAGCCTGGCTCCTACTGAGAGAAGGGGAAGAGGAAGGGAAGGAAGAAAGTCATTTTTTTAGTCTTGGATCTTCCTCTTTTAGGAGGTTTCGTTCCAGTTCGACCTCTGGAACGAAAGGACCGTGCACCCCGATCTGAGAATGATCTATTAGTAGATGTGAACTGATTGAGATCTTCTAGTCGAGGGTGTTTAACACTGAAACTGTCACGGGAAGTAGTCGAAGAGCGTCTCTTGGTTGCGGTGCCTGGACTTGATACGCTCTCCGAAAACTTCAAAAAGGACGAGTGCTGACGGTCTTTGAAGCTTGATTCTAAAACAATTGGAAGACATGATCCGAATAAAGTTTTAGAATCAAGTCATGTGACCTCGGCGACCAATCAGGGCTCGTCACTAGGGAGGTCACGTGAGGCGTCTATGGAAATGGAACATGCCTGTGACATTTCTGGCTGGATATTTTTGTCAGACTGACTCAGAGCTGCGTCTGGTTAAAAGGCTCCTTTTGTAGTGATGGGTAGGTTTATTTGATATTAAAACCAAAGGGGTCCGGGGTGGGGGCATGTTTGGCCCCAAGGCTATAATTTGCACAATCTTAATAGAGGTCCACTAGATGAAATTTCACACCAAATATCAAAAACCTAGGCCCTGTGGTTTCACAGAAGAAGTTGGCCCCCGCCCATAGGGGCTTGAAGAAATATATGGGCAGCATGATGCTTCCACGCAGAGCTGAATCCGGCCCGCACACTAGTACTGGTAAACCGCTGAGAGAATCTAAGCCTGACCAGAAACTGCGGTGCGAGGCGGACCGCCCATGCTAATAAACCCTATTGGTTTCATCGGGCGACAGGGCTTGAGATGACATTTCATCTCAATGTCGGGTAAAAATCCCACAAAATTGGAATCAACGTCTCCAAAATGACCTTTACAGTGTTGACGGGGACGTTAAACCCAAAATCAAAAAAATTAACAAATTCATAGTAGAAGGTTTTTAAAGATTTTCCCTATATAAGTCTATGTAAAACCAAAGGGCCCCGGAGCGGGGGCATTTTTTTCTCAGTGCTATAATTTGAATAATCTTGGTTGAGGTCCACTAGATGAAGCTTCATACCAAATATCAAAGACCTAGGCCTTGTGGTTTCAGAGAAGATTTTTATAGATTCTTCCAAAAACCAAAGGGCCCCGGAGCAGGGGCTTTTTTGGGCCCCGGTGCAGGGGCATTTTTGGCCCCAGGGCTATAATTTGAACAATCTTGGTAGAGGTCCACTAGATGAAGCTTCATACCAAATATCTAAGACCTGGGCCTTTCGGTTTCAGAGAAGACGATTTTCCCTATATTATCCTTTGTAAAACCAAAGGGCCCCGGGGTGGGGGCATTTTAGGCCCCAACACTATAATTTGAACAATCTTAGTAGGGGTCTACTAGATAAAGCTTCATACCAAATATCAAAGACCTGGGCCTTGTGGTTTCAGAGAAGAAGATTGTTTTAGTTTTCAGTGAAAAAAGATCTATTTTTGGCTCCTGTGATCTAGATGTGCAACGGACCAGAACCATTTGAACAACTTTGAAAGGAGACCACCTCAGGATCATTTCTGTGAAGTTTGGTCAAAATCCGATCAGTGGTTTAGGAGATGTCGTTTGAATTGTTTACGGACGGACGCACGCACGGATGGAAGGATGCACGACGGACGACGGACAAAAAGTTATCCCAAAAGCTCACCTCGTCACTTCGTGACGGTAAGCTAAACAATATTTTATTTTTATTGGTTATTCTTATCAATGTTGGTGTTGAATAAGAGGGTTATCTAGATAGAATCATGACTGAAATCATGGGTTTAGCAAACAGCATGAACCCGGGTCAGGCACTGCAGAATATGGCGTCTGATCAGCGTCTATTCTTTTGATGAACAAACAGGGAATCAAAGGACCAAACGAAAAGAGTTTAAGCTTCAGTCCAGCCTATTTTCCTTGACAACACTCAGTCGACCCATAGGTAATCTCCGTGCTTTGATTGGCTATTTTCACAAAGCAAATGTATTTCATATGTGGTCTGTGGCCTGTTCTAACCCTACTCTTGCTGAATTAAGAAATTTGTCACACCCATTTCTGAATATCAGTCAAACTGCTTGAAATAATGTATTCCTGGAGACAAATAGTGTAGAACCTGATCATATGGCTGCTTCAGAAGCCACCTGATCTGAATCCACACTGCTTGCAAAGGTAGTGCTTTCTTGTATTCAGCAGGATATGGGAACTGTACCAAGGTAGTGGGTCAAGGTTGTACCAAGCCCATGGGTCAAGAACTGCCTCCTTTAGAGAGGTGTTGGGTCTAATGTTTTACACAGACTGATATGCACGAAAAAATATGGTGTAAACAGGTTTAGAATGGCCCCAGGGCGAGGCCCACTGGGATTACATAGACGTATATAGGGAAAACCTTTAAAAATCTTCTTGTCTGAAACCAAAAGGCACATGTCTTTGATAATTGCTGTGAAGCTTCGTCTAGAGAACCTCTACGAAGATTGTTCAAATTATAGCCCTGTGGCCAAAAATGGCCCAGGGGCGGGGCCGACTGGGTTTACATAGAGGTATATAGGGAAATCCTTTAAAAATCTTCTTGTCTGAAACCAGAAGGCCCAGGTCTTTGATATTTGTTATGAGCGGACCCCTAAAAGGATTGTTCAAATTATAGCCATGGAGCAAAAATGGCCTAGGGGCGGGGCCCGCTGGGTTTACATAGAGGTATGTAGTGAAAACCTTTAAAAAAACTTCTTGTCTGAAACCAGAAGGCCCAGGTCTTTGATATTTGTTATGTAGCTTCATCTAGTGAACCTCTACCAAGATTGTTCCAATTAAAGACCTGGCACCAAAAATTGCCCAGGGGCGGGGCCCACTTGGCTTACATAGCGGTACAAAGGGAAAACCTTTAAAATCCTTCTTGTCTGAAACCCAAAGGCCCAAGTCTTTGATATTTGGTATGAAGCGTCATCTAGTGGACTTCTACCAATATTGTTCAAATTATAGCCCTGGGACAAAAAATGGCCCCGTGGCGGGACCCACTGGTTTTACACAGACTTGTATAGGCAAAACCTATAAAATTCTTGTCTGAAACCAGAAGGCCCAGATCTTTGATATTTGGTATGACCTCTACCAAGATTGATCTAATGATAGCCCTGGGGCCGCAAATGGCCCCTCTCCGGGCCCCAAAGACATTTCATAGGCTTATATAGGGAAAACCTTTGAGAATCTTCTTTCTGAAACCAGAAGGCCCAGGTGTTTGGTATTTGGTATGAGGCTTCATCTAAAGGCTCAGGGTAAGCTATTGTGATCGGTCACCGTCCGTCGTCATCGTCATCGTCTGTCCTCCGTCCGTCCGTCCATCCGTTCATGATTTCTTTATACAACATTTCCTAAACCACTGAACAAATTTTGACAAAATTCGGCAGAAATAATCCTTAGTTGGTCCTCTCTCAAAGTTGTTCAAAGAATTCAATTCCATGCAGACCTCTGGTTGCCATGGCAACAAAAAAGGGAAAAATATGAGAAAACATTTAAAAATCTTCTTGTATGAAACCTGAAGGCCCAGGTCATTGATATTTGGTATGAAGCTTCTTCTAGTAGATTCTACCAAGAATACTCAAATTATAGCCCTTGGGCCAAAAACGGCCCCGGGTGGTGCCTACTAGGTGTACATAGACGTATATAGGGAAAAACTTTAAAAATCTTCCTGTCTGAAACCAAAAGGCCCGGGTCTTTGATATTTGGTGTGAAGCTTCGTCTAATGGACCTCTACCAGGATTGTTTAAATTATAGCTTTTAAAAACTTTAACATTGGCTATAATTTTCGGTTGGTAAGTGATAGGGCTTTCATATTTCACATGTTGATTTTATGTCACAAGACCTTTCCAACGATCCCATGACTTTTGACCTTGTGACATTGACATACTTTTTTAAGAATTGATCATTGACCATTGTTACAACGCATAATGTAGTAATGTAGTAATTTCTTCATTTTGAAATTTTTTTTTACTACATTATGCGTTGGCATAGTCGACGCGAAATGAAATAAAATGTCGTTTTTACTTCATTATGCGTCGATACTAAGAGGTTTGAGCAAAATGAAAGAATTATTTCATTTTGCGGCGATGGGTGGCATACTTAATTTTACTTCATTATGCGTCAACAGTTTGTTTGTTTGATTTGAGGTTTAACGTTCCCGTCAAGACTATTTAGGTCATTTTGGAGACATTGCTTCAAATTTTATGGGACTTTTACCCGATATTGAGATGAAATGACATCTCAATCGCTGCCGTCCAATTAAAAGCAATAGGGTTTATATGCATGGATGGGCCGACTCGCAGCAGTTTTCCTGGACAGGCTTAGACCTTCTAAGCAGATTACGAGGACTCATGTACGGGCGGTATCAGCTCTGCGTGGAAGCATCGTGCAGCCCATCTATTTATACCCCCGGCATACGAAGTATGCAAGGGGGTATATAGTTTTTGTCCATTCTGTCTGTCTGTCTGTCTGTCTGTCTGTCTGTCTGTCTGCCTGTCTGTCTTTTGTTTGATTTGTTTGATTTGAGGTTAAAACACAAATGAGGGAAAGACATCAGGCATGAGACCAAAATAGCGCAAGGCGTACGATTTTAATTCTACTGGCTTAATCAAATACAATGAAATTCCACTATTAAGACCACCTAAAATTAATACAAATTTTGTTTTTAAAGCATATTTGGAAGGTTAAAGCTACATTTTCTTTGTGATTTTGACCTTCAGTGTGCTTTTGTGGAAGACCGTCTTTTGGACTGTTCAACTGTGGTCTTAAAGACCACTTTTGAACCGTCTCAAATGTGGTCTAAATTGTAGGAATTTAACTGTATTGCTTCCTAAGTCTTTTCGAAGACAGCTATGTTCTACCATCATTACTTCATTATGCGTCGATATGGTGCATATCAACGCGAAATGAAATAATTTTTTTACTTCATTTTGCGTCGACTATGCCAACGCATAATGTAGTAAAAAAAATCAAAATGAAGAAATTACTACATTACTACATTATGCGTTGTAACAGACCATACCTTTCGATTGCTTAGATTTAACATGCGCTGTCCGGGGGCATCAGTGTTTCACAAACACATCTCTTGTTTTTCTAAGGAAATCAATTGATACCATATCAAATGATTTTTCTTGGGCGACTTTGTTACTTACTGTGTGTATCACTTGTGTCTTTTTATTTTGGATGGCCATATGGCCATTTTGTGGGAAAGTAACTGTCCTTATGGCCTTCCTTTGTTTAGGTTTCCATTATGGTCTGGTCGCTTAATGTTTGTATTTCTTTCCCTTTGGTGTCTTTTATGGGTGGAGTAAGTTAATTGTATCAATTCCTGATCTTTGTTTTACTTCTACTTTATTCGAAGTTGTATACAATTATACTAACAGTATTTACTATGAAATATTTACTTCCTATATCTATGCTATGTTCGGCCCAATTAAAGTTAGTTTTCTGTCAATTATTGTTACGTATTTCCCAGTGGATCCGTATATTATTGGAAGATGGCCATTTAGTGGGCGTGGTGTAGAATGCATTAAAGGTAGTGAGCATATTTTCTAGTAGTTTTACGAGTTCATGTTGGATTTAAATTGTGTTACAAATAGTTGAATTCAAATGCATTTGCATTTAATTATTGTTACTGTATCATTTATTTAACAGCAATCTGATAATTGGCTAATAATTATGCCTCCGCCTATTCGAAGAATAGCGGAAGGGCATTAAGTTTTACCCCTGTCCGTCCGTGCGTCCGTCCGTCCGTCCGTTCGTCTTTCCCGACATCGTGCCCGGCCCATAACTCCTAAACCGTATGGAATATATTCATGAAACTTCACAGGTGCATTCATCACACTGAGACGATGCGTCATGAACAAGGAAGACAACTCCTGCTTGTTTAGTTTTTGAATTATTGACTTACATCCATATATAGTCAAATGGTATGTCGTGTCCGGGCCATAACTCCTAAACCGCATGGAATATATTCATGAAACTTCACAGGTGCATTCATCACATTTAGACGATGTGTCATGAACAAGACAGACAACTCTTGCACTTTGGGTTTTTTGAATTATCTGCCCTTGACTTAGTACCATATAGTAAACCGTGTCCGGGCCATAACTCCTAAACCGTATGGAATATATTCATGAAACTTCACAGGTGCATTTACCACACTGAGACGATGTGTCATGAACAAGGAAGACAACTCTTGCATTTATGGTTTTTGGATTATCTGCCCTTGATGAATATATTTTATGATTGATTTGTAGTACATTTGTAATATGTTTTTATGAATGGCATTTGGCGGGGGCATCCGTGTCCTATGGACACTTTTTCTAGTTAAGTAAAGCTTTTCATTCATATTTTTATCGATAATTTTTAAGGTCCAAGTCAGCTCATTTTTTGTTTGATTTTTAGATTTAACGTCTCCATCAGCGCTGTATATGTCAATTTGGAGACGTCGTTTTCATTATATTTGGGACTTTTACCCGACATTAAGATGAAATGACATTTCAAGCCCTGCCGCCCAGTGAAACCAATAGGGTTTATATGTATGGACGATCCGACTCGCACCACCTTTCCTAGACAGGCTTAGAATCTCTATGCCGTTTACCAGTACCAGTGTCACGCGGCAGTCGATTTTAGTTCCGCTGCAGAATCTGAGCTTGACTCATGCATTGCTTGGCAAACAGTGTAGGTCCAGTTCAGACGCCACAGAACGCGGCGTCTGATGAGGTCTATACTGTTTGCTTAGGTTGCAGTAATACAGAATGTATTTCAAACTACACGTGTCACAAAACATATACATGTATATCAGATGCATTCAATAAGTACAATTTTAAAAAGTGTTTATATTTCTTTCAAATCCCACATCATTCAAGATACCCCCCATTATAACATATTTTGTTTGTTTGTTTGATTTGAGGTTTAACGTCCCCGTCAACACTGTAAAGGTCATTTTGGAGACGTTGCTTCCAATTTTGTGGGGGTTTTACCCGACATTGAGATGAAATGGCATCCCAAGCCCTGTCGCCCAATGAAACCAATAGGGTTTATTAGCATGGACGGTCCGCCTCGCACCGCGGTTCCTGGACAGGCTTAGATCCACTAAGCGGTGTACCAGTACTGGTGTGCGAGCCGGATTCAGCTCTGCGTGGAAGCATCGTGCAGCCCATATATTTCTTCAAGCCCCGTTATAACATGTTAGAAAACATGTTAGTTTTAATAATTGTGACAAATAACAATTATGACCAGTCAACAGGAAATCATACAACCAGTCGTGACTTTTTCTTAAATGCTTCCGGAGCAAAAGTCATCATTAGATATTCTACGCCCGTGGGCGTAGACAACAATGTCACTCTTTGCATTGTTATTGAGTATACAAATTATAGTATGTAAATGTTTTTGACGCATTAGCCTTTCTCTCAGCTTAAAACAATCGTATACTTTTCTTGTTTTCAGTTTCTAAACCCGGGGGCTCCATGTGTAATTTCGTTCGTTCAGCCCAGTAGTTTCAGAAGCGGCGAAAATAAAATAAATAAATCGGTCGTATTCATGACAAAGATCTAGAAAAGACTTGTCAGTATGAATTTGACGAAATGTCGTAGAATGACAGTACTTTGAAATCCTATGAGGCCTGTGCGCCTGTTTTCCAGGATCACTTTTATATCCGGACAGGTAATGATGTAAATGCGTGGCGCGCAAGCATTGGGCACTACTATACAAAACTACAGGTTATTCTGTCGATATCATTATATGATTGACCTTTACAATCTTCTGTACTACTATCTTTATATCTTGAAATGTTCCACAAAACATGCTCTTTATGAAATAACATACTTATTTTTTATTATTCTCTTAGATTTTTATTCGACGACTATAATGGTTTTACTGCGTATTATTTGGCTCGACAAAGTTAGCAGGATGGCAGGACAGCAGGATGAAACATGTTAATTTAGCAGGATGGCAGGACAGCAGGATGAAACATTAAGTTAGCAGGATGTCAGGACAGCAGGATGAAACATAATAAGTTAACAGGATGGCAGGACAGCAGGATGAAATATTAAGTCAGCAGGATGGCAGGACAGCAGGATGGCAGGACAGCAGGATGAAACTAATCATTTAGGAGGATGGAAGAACAGCAGGGTGAGAACTTGTTCTGAATTTCAAAATATATACAACCATGTTATTGGCACCTATAGCTATGTTATATTTTAAAGCGTACGGCTGCGAAAACCCTATTTTCGTCCTGCCACTAATTCACCAATATGAAAAATTGTTTCAAATCACAAAACTTTTACCATCATGTTGTAGGCAACAAAAACCTATGTAATAAAGTGGACATTAAATTTGGCTACTATCAGAGTTTAAAGCGAACGGCCTTGAAAACTCAATTTTCATCCTGCTGGAAATGCAACACCAATTTTCATCCTGCTGAACCTGTCAAGTTAGCAGGATGGCAGCACAGCAGGATGAGAAATTCTTCTGAATTTCAAAATATTTACCACCATGTTGTGGGCACCTAAAAACTTTGTAAGAAACTAGAAATAAAATTTAGCCCATTCCCGTGTTTAAAGCGTACGGCCGCGAAAACCCAATTTTCGTCCTGCGACAAATTCGCCCAGATGAAAAATTGTTTCAAATCACAAAACATTTACCATCATGTTATAGGCAACTAAAATCTATGTAAGAAAGTGAAAATTAAATTTGGCTCCAACCAGCGTTTAAAACTACGGCCGTGAAAACTCAATTTTCATCCTGCTGGAAATGCAACATCAATTTTCATCCTGCTGAACCTGTCAAGTTAGCAGGATGGCAGCACAGCAGGATTGGAAATTCATCTGAATTTCAAAATATTTACCATCATGGTGTAGACACTTAAAAAACTATATAAGAAACTGGAAATCAAATTTTGCCCTTTCCCGTCTTTAAAGCGTACGGCCGCGAAAACCCAATTTTCGTCCTGCCACATATACACCCAGATGAAAAATTGTTTCGAATCACAAAACTTATACCATCATGTTGTTGGCAACAAAAATCTATGCAAGAGAGTGGAAATAAAATTTTGCTCCTACCAGCGTTTAAAACTACGGCCTTGAAAACTCAATTTTCATCCTGCTGGAAATTCAACACCAATTTTCATCCTGCTGAACATGTCAAGTTAGCAGGATGGCAATACAGCAGGTTGGGAATTCTTCTGACTTTCAAAATATTTACCACCATGTTGTAGGCATCTAAAAACTATGTAAGAAACTAGAAATCAAATTTGGCTGCTATCAGAGTTTAAAGCGTTCGGCCGTGAAAACTCAATTTTCATCCTGCTGGAAATGCAACACCAATTTCATCCTGCTGAACCTGTCAAGTTAGCAGGATGGCAGCACAGAAGGATGAGAAATTCCCCTGAAGTTCAAAATATTTACCACCATGTCGTAGGCACCTAAAAACTATATAAGAAACTAGCAATCAAATTTAGCCCTTTCCCGTCTTTAAGGCGTACGGCCGCGAAAACCGAATTTTCGTCCTGCCATAAATACAGATGAAAAAATGTTTCAAATCACAAAACATTTACTTTATGTTGTAGGCAACAAAAATCTATGTAAGAAAGTGAAAATTAAATTTGGCTCCTATCAGCGTTTAAAGCGTACGACCGTGACAACTCAATTTTTATCCTGCTGGAAATGCAACACCAATTTTCATCCTGCTGAACCTGTCAAGTTAGCAGGATGGCAGCACAGCAGGATGAGAAACTCTTCTGAATTTCAAGATATTTACTACCATGTCGTAGGCACCTAAAACTATGTAAGAAACTTGAAATCAAATTTAGCCCTTTCCCGTCTTTAAGGCGTACGGCCGCGAAAACCCGATTTTCGTCCTGCCACAAATACACCCAGATGAAAAATTGTTTCAAATCACAAAACATTTACCATCATGTTGTATGCAACGAAAATCTATGCAAGAAAGTTAAAATTAAATTTGGCTCCTATCAGCGTTTAAAGCGTACGGCCGTAAAAACTCAATTTTCATCCTGCTGGAAATGCAACACCAATTGTCATCCTGCTGAACCTGTCAAGTTAGCAGGATGACAGCACAGCAGGATGAAAAATTCTTCTGAATTTCAAAATATTAACACCATGTCGTAGGCACACAAAAAATATGTAAGAAACTAGAAATCAAATTTAGCCCTATCCCGTCTTTAAGGCGTACGGCCGCGAAAACCCAATTTTCGTCCTGCCACAAATACACCCAGACGAAGAATTGTTTCAAATCACAAAACATTTACCATCATGTTGTAGGCAACAAAAATCTATGTAAGAAAGTGAAAATTAAATTTGGCTCCTATCAGCGTTTAAAGCGTACGGCCGCGAAAACTCAATTTTCATCCTGCTGGAAATGCAACACCAATTTTCATCCTGCTGAACCTGTCAAGTTAGCAGGATGGCAGCACAGCAGGATGAAAAATTCTTCTGAATTTCAAAATATTTACCACCATGTTGTGGGCACCTAAAAACTTTGTAAGAAACTAGAAATAAAATTTAGCCCTTTCCCGTGTTTAAAGCGTACGGCCGCGAAAACCCAATTTTCGTCCTGCGACAAATTCGCCCAGATGAAAAATTGTTTCAAATCACAAAACATTTACCATCATGTTATAGGCAACTAAAATCTATGTAAGAAAGTGAAAATTAAATTTGGCTCCAACCAGCGTTTAAAACTACGGCCGTGAAAACTCAATTTTCATCCTGCTGGAAATGCAACATCAATTTTCATCCTGCTGAACCTGTCAAGTTAGCAGGATGGCAGCACAGCAGGATTGGAAATTCATCTGAATTTCAAAATATTTACCATCATGGTGTAGACACTTAAAAAACTATATAAGAAACTGGAAATCAAATTTTGCCCTTTCCCGTCTTTAAAGCGTACGGCCGCGAAAACCCAATTTTCGTCCTGCCACATATACACCCAGATGAAAAATTGTTTCGAATCACAAAACTTATACCATCATGTTGTTGGCAACAAAAATCTATGCAAGAGAGTGGAAATAAAATTTTGCTCCTACCAGCGTTTAAAACTACGGCCTTGAAAACTCAATTTTCATCCTGCTGGAAATGTAACACCAATTTTCATCCTGCTGAACCTGTCAAGTTAGCAGGATGGCAGCACAGCAGGATGAGAAATTCTTCTGAATTTCAAAATATTTACCACCATGTTGTGGGCACCTAAAAACTTTGTAAGAAACTAGAAATAAAATTTAGCCCATTCCCGTGTTTAAAGCGTACGGCCGCGAAAACCCAATTTTCGTCCTGCGACAAATTCGCCCAGATGAAAAATTGTTTCAAATCACAAAACATTTACCATCATGTTATAGGCAACTAAAATCTATTTAAGAAAGTGAAAATTAAATTTGGCTCCAACCAGCGTTTAAAACTACCGCCGTGAAAACTCAATTTTCATCCTGCTGGAAATGCAACATCAATTTTCATCCTGCTGAACCTGTCAAGTTAGCAGGATGGCAGCACAGCAGGATTGGAAATTCATCTGAATTTCAAAATATTTACCATCATGGTGTAGACACTTAAAAAACTATATAAGAAACTGGAAATCAAATTTTGCCCTTTCCCGTCTTTAAAGCGTACGGCCGCGAAAACCCAATTTTCGTCCTGCCACATATACACCCAGATGAAAAATTGTTTCGAATCACAAAACTTATACCATCATGTTGTTGGCAACAAAAATCTATGCAAGAGAGTGGAAATAAAATTTTGCTCCTACCAGCGTTTAAAACTACGGCCTTGAAAACTCAATTTTCATCCTGCTGGAAATGTAACACCAATTTTCATCCTGCTGAACATGTCAAGTTAGCAGGATGGCAATACAGCAGGTTGGGAATTCTTCTGACTTTCAAAATATTTACATCCATGTTGTAGGCATCTAAAAACTATGTAAGAAACTAGAAATCAAATTTGGCTACTATCAGAGTTTAAAGCGTTCGGCCGTGAAAACTCAATTTTCATCCTGCTGGAAATGCAACACCAATTTCATCCTGCTGAACCTGTCAAGTTAGCAGGATGGCAGCACAGAAGGATGAGAAATTCCCCTGAAGTTCAAAATATTTACCACCATGTCGTAGGCACCTAAAAACTATATAAGAAACTAGCAATCAAATTTAGCCCTTTCCCGTCTTTAAGGCGTACGGCCGCGAAAACCGAATTTTCGTCCTGCCATAAATACAGATGAAAAAATGTTTCAAATCACAAAACATTTACTTTATGTTGTAGGCAACAAAAATCTATGTAAGAAAGTGAAAATTAAATTTGGCTCCTATCAGCGTTTAAAGCGTACGACCGTGACAACTCAATTTTTATCCTGCTGGAAATGCAACACCAATTTTCATCCTGCTGAACCTGTCAAGTTAGCAGGATGGCAGCACAGCAGGATGAGAAACTCTTCTGAATTTCAAGATATTTACTACCATGTCGTAGGCACCTAAAACTATGTAAGAAACTTGAAATCAAATTTAGCCCTTTCCCGTCTTTAAGGCGTACGGCCGCGAAAACCCGATTTTCGTCCTGCCACAAATACACCCAGATGAAAAATTGTTTCAAATCACAAAACATTTACCATCATGTTGTAGGCAACGAAAATCTATGCAAGAAAGTTAAAATTAAATTTGGCTCCTATCAGCGTTTAAAGCGTACGGCCGTAAAAACTCAATTTTCATCCTGCTGGAAATGCAACACCAATTGTCATCCTGCTGAACCTGTCAAGTTAGCAGGATGACAGCACAGCAGGATGAAAAATTCTTCTGAATTTCAAAATATTTACCACCATGTCGTAGGCACCTAAAAACTATGTAAGAAACTAGAATTCAAATTTAGCCCTTTCCCGTCTTTAAAGCGTACGGCCGCGAAAACCCATTTTTCGTCCTGCCACAAATTCACCAGATGAAAAATTGTTTCAAATCACAAAACATTAACCAGCCTGGTGTAGTTAACAAAAATCTATGTAAGAAAGTGGAAATTAAATTTGGCCCTTTCCCGTCTTTAAGGCGTACGGCCGCGAAAACCCAATTTTCGTCCTGCCACAAATACACCCAGACGAAGGATTGTTTCAAATCACAAAACATTTACCATCATGTTGTAGGCAACAAAATCTATGTAAGAAAGTGAAAATTAAATTTGGCTCCTATCAGCGTTTAAAGCGTACGGCCGCGAAAACTCAATTTTCATCCTGCTGGAAATGCAACACCAATTTTCATCCTGCTGAACCTGTCAAGTTAGCAGGATGGCAGCACAGCAGGATGAAAAATTCTTCTGAATTTCAAAATATTTACCACCATGTCGTAGGCACCTAAAAACTATGTAAGAAACTAGAATTCAAATTTAGCCCTTTCCCGTCTTTAAAGCGTACGGCCGCGAAAACCCATTTTTCGCCCTGCCACAAATTCACCAGATGAAAAATTGTTTCAAATCACAAAACATTTACCAGCCTGGTGTAGTTAACAAAAATCTATGTAAGAAAGTGGAAATTAAATTTGGCTCCTAACAGCGCTTAAAGCGTACGGCTGTGAAAACTCGATTTTCATCCTGCTGGAAATGCAACACCAGTTTTCATCTTGCTGAACCTGTCAAGTTAGCTGGATGGCAGCACAGCAGTATGAGAAATTCTTCTGAATTTCAAGATATTTGCCACCATGTCGTAGGCACCTAAAAACTATGTAAGAAACTAGAAATCAAATTTAGCCATTTACCGTCTTTAAGGCGTACGGCCGCGAAAACCCAATTTTCGTCCTGCCACAAATACACCCAGATGAAAAGTTGTTTCAAATCACAAAACTTTTACCATCATGTTGTAGGCAACAAAAATCTATGCAAGAAATTGGAAATTATATTTGACCACTATCAGGGCTTAAAGCGTTCGGCCGTGAAAACTCAATTTTCATCCTGCTGGAAATGCAACATAGTGATCAACCTTTCATTATGTTGCATTTCCAGCAGGATGAAAATTGAGTTTTCACGGCCGAACGCTTTAAGCGCTGATAGTGGTCAAATATAATTTCCAATTTCTTGCATAGACCTTCAAAACTTTCACCAATATCGGATAGGCAACAAAAACCTATGTGAAAATGTAGCAGTCGAATGCGGCCAAGTTCGTCCTTTCAAATGTAGTACTCAAAAGTCCTAGGGTAGGCGTCTCTTGCCTGATGCCTCCAGTTGAGCTGTCTCACGAGCTACGTCGGTCAGTGTTTGCCCGGAGGGGGTGTGCTGTGTTTGCCGGGTCTTGTCCATCATCCGTTTCGGTTTCAGACTTTTGGGGTTGAGACACACTGATGAAGATTAAATATCAGAAAGACCTCTGTGTCACTAAATTTGGTATAGTTTCGCCTTAATTACTAAAATCAGTGAATTCAAGTTTGGTTCAGCGGATCGCATGACTGACATCCACTTATACTTGATGCGACAACTTCTGTAATCCTCTTATGAGGTTAAGAAGTAGTGGAAGAAAGCATTAGGAAAACACGCCCGTCCAACATGGTGTCAGAAGTGACAAATTTTAGTTAAAAATGATAACATCTTTCTCACTTTTGCTTTCAACATAGATTATGGGTTCTCGTTAGAACCGCCTCGATGAGGCGGTTCTAACGAGTACTCACAATCTATGTTTTTGAGCAAAAATAAGAGAGGTAATGTATACCCCCGTAAACCCCATTTTTCACTATATAAAATGGGGTTTAGTGGGGTCTTCGTTTCACGAACTTGTTATCGTGATGGAAAGAAAGACAAGTAAAGACTCTTTTCTTTTTTCTCTCCTTTTACTGCTACTCGATCACATCTGAGTATTACGAACAGGATTTCCTGAGTGTCACCAGTATTTCTTTCTTTTTTTTTTTTTTTTTTTTTTTGAAAATACGACTATTCCAATATACCGTATTATAATTTTACCACAATAAAAAATTAAAAAATTGTCAGAAAAAATCTGACATTTTATTATTTATCCTTAAAACATAGATCGTGTGTATTCGATAGAACCACCTCAGTGGGGCGGTTCTAGCGAATACATTCAATGTCGGGTAAAAGTCCCACAAAATTGGAAGCAACGTCTCCAAAATGACCTTTACAGTGTTGACGGGGACGTTAAACCTGAAATCAAACAAACAAAATCTAGCGAATACATACAATCTATGTTTTTTATTACATGTATATACGAGTATATATCCCCTAATCTATCATTTAAACAATCTTGATAGAGAGGTCCACAAGATGAAGCTTCACACCAAATATCAAAGACCTGGGCCTTGCTATTTCAGAGAAGAAGATTTTCACAGATTATCTCTATATAATTCTATGTAAAACCAAAGGGCCCCGGGGCCGGGACATATGTGGCCCGAGGACTATAATTTGAACAGTCTTGGTAGAGATCCAGTACATGAAGCTCCATACCAAATATCAAAGACATTGGCCTTGCAGTTTCAGAGAAGACGATTTTTAAATATTTCCCTACATAAGTCTATGCGAAACCAAAGGGTCTTGGGGTGGGGGCGTTTTTGGCCTCAGGGCTACAATTTGAACAATCTTGATAGAGGTCCACGAGATGAAGCTTCAGACCTTGGCCTTGCGGTTTCAGAGGAGATGATTTTTAAAGATTTCCCCTGTATAAGCCCATGTAAAACCAAAAGGCCTAGGGGCGGGGGCATTTTTTGCCCAAGCGCTATAATTTGAACAATCTTGGTAGGGGTACACTAGATGAAGCTTCATACCAAATATCAAACACTTTGGACTTGCGGTTTCAGAGAAGAAGATTTTCAGAGATGTTACCTATATAATCATATGTAAAACCAAAGGGACCCAGAACTATAATTTGAACAATCTTGGTAGGAGTCCAATAGATGAAGATTCATACCAAATATCAAAGACATAGGCCTTGTGGTTTCAGAGAAGAAGAGTTTTTAAGTTTTCGGTGAAAAAAATCTATTTTTTGCTCCTGTGACCTAGATGTGCAACGGACCGGAACCATTTGAACAACATTGAAAGGGGACCACCTAAGGATCATTCCTGTGAAGTTTGGTCAAAATCCGATCAGTGGTTTAAGAGGAGATGTTTTTGTTTGAAGAAATTGTTTACGGACGGACGGACGCACGGACGGACGCACGACGGGCGACGGACAAAAAGTGATCCAAAACGCTCACCTCGTCACTGCGTGACGGTGAGCTAATAAAAAGGTTATGCTCTGTCAGATGTGCTGTCACCAAACACTTACGGGCCTAAATGCGCTTGTGCCAATATGGAGCTACACGGACCGATGTGCATGAACGTGGCATGAAACACACTTTAATGAAAAAGTGGTTATGACATTTTCCATGTCGCGTTTCTAACTTACTAGGCATAATATAGGCCCGCTAGCTCCTTATTATCTCGAGGCAAGAGCCGATTTGCGCTGTGGTGCAGTGGAAAAGCATCGGATTTGAGATCGATATCTAGACGGTTCGATCCCTGCAAGCGCCATGAGTTGTTTCCTTTGCAGGAGACTTAAACCACGTTTCCAACAAGAAACAAAGTTTCATATGGAAGATTATAATTAGTTAAGGACTAGACTATATAAGGGAGCGCGGGAAAACCTGGGTCATTCTATATACCCTACAACGATAGTTGGAGGGTTAGAATACAGTAGAGAAGATAGTATAGAAAAAAAAGAGATATAAAACCTGGAGATAGAAGAATAAGAAAAAGAAGAGTTTTCTCCCAAAAAGCGAATTCAAACATTTTAATTGTAAACCAGTGCTTCAGCTGAAGTGCACGACCCGCCGGATGCTTTTAGCTTTATGAGTGTTACCATATATGGGTATGGCGGCCATTTTGGTCATGTGACCTGGACCTAAAACGGTTCCCCCATTAAATGGGCCTTATCGTAAGGAGCAAAAATATATCTTATACTTTAGTACTGTATTCTGAATCGTTTGCATCTCACTTTTCCAATACAAAAGCATATGTGTCAAAGTTTGACCTAGGCACAAAGAAGGTCAAGGTCAACCCTGGGTCACCATTTTAGCAATTTATGATGGGCCTACGTCCAAGATGCTATTTATCAAGTTTCCTGGAAATCTGCCCATTGGTTCTGGAGAAGACTATTTTTGAAGGGTTTTTACCATATTTGGCTTGGCGGCCATTTTGGTCATGTGACCTGGACCCCATGAGCAAATTTTGGTTTCCCCCATCCCATAGAGGCTCTATATAAAATTTGACTTCAATCGGCCCAACGGTTTCCGAGGAGAAGCAGATCGAAAATTTTCACATTTTTCGCCTCGGCGAGGCTATACTAAATGGAATGTAATATTTCGCAAGTTCATTGGTTAGATCTCATTGATATCTATCAGTATGCCAAACATTGTTTAAATATTCCAAGCGGTTAAGTCACTTTCACCAATTTTCACAAACGGGTTACGGACGGACAGGCAGACAGACCATATATGGTTTGGCGGCCATTTTGGTCATGTGACCTGGACCCCATGAGCAAATTTTGGTTTCCCCCATCCCATAGAGGCTCCATATGAAATTTGACTTCAATCGGCCCAACGGTTTCCGAGAAGAAGCAGTTCGAAAATTTTCACATTTTTCGCCTCGGCGAGGCTATACTAAATGGAATGTAAAATTTCGCAAGTTCATTGGTTAGATCTCATTAATATCTATCAGTATGCAAAAAATTGTTTAAATATTCCAAGCGGTTAAGTTGCTATCACCAATTTTCACAAACGGGTTACGGACGGACAGACAGACTGACAGAATGACCGATTGACCGAATGACAGAATGACACGGTGATTTTAGGGCACTCTTAGAAAATCAACCGACTTCAGTCGGTCGCTTTTTCTGCGGGTCGTGCAATATGAAACATAATAAAAAGATCGCATTGGAGCGCTCGACTGCGCACGTGCGCAGGTGGGCGATTGTATGCGACCCACATGATTATATCAACCAGTGCTTCAGCTGAAGTGCACGACCCGCCGGATGCTTTTAGCTTTATGAGTGTTACCATATATGGGTACGGCGGCCATTTTGGTCATGTGACCTGGACCTAAAACGGTTCCCCCAATAAATGCGCAATATCGTAAGGAGCAAAAATATATCTTATACTTTAGTACTGGATTCTGAATCGTTTGCAGGATAAAATGCATTCTCACTTTTCCAATACAAAAGCATATGTGTCAAAGTTTGACCTAGGCACAAAGAAGGTCAAGGTCAACCCAGGGTCACCATTTTAGCAATTTATGATGGGCCTACGTCCCAGATGCTATTTATCAACTTTCGTGGAAATCTGCCCATTGGTTCTGGAGAAGACTATTTTTGAAGGGTTTTTACCATATATGGCTTGGCGGCCATTTTGGTCATGTGACCTGGACCCCCAGAAGCAAATTTTGGTTTCCCCCATCCCATAGAGGCTCCATTTGAAATTTGACTTCAATCGGCCCAGCGGTTTCCGAGGAGAAGCAGTTCGAAAATTTTCACATTTTTCGCCTCGCGAGGCTATACTAAATGGAATGTAATATTTCGCAATGTCATTGGTTAGATCTCATTGATATCTATCAGTATGCCAAATATTGTTTAAATATTCCAACAAAAGCATATGTGTCAAAGTTTGACCTAGGCACAAAGAAGGTCAAGGTCAACCCAGGGTCACCATTTTAGCAATTTATGATGGGCCTACGTCCCAGATGCTATTTATTAAGTTTCGTGGAAATCTGCCCAGTGGTTCTGGAGAAGACTATTTTTGAAGGATTTTTACCATATATGGCTTGGCGGCCATTTTGGTCATGTGACCTGGACCCCATAAGCAAATTTTGGTTTCCCCCATCCCATAGAGGCTCCATATAAAGTTTGACTTCAATCGGCCCAACAGTTTCCGAGGAGAAGCAGTTCGAAAATTTTCACATTTTTCGCCTCGGCGAGGCTATACTAAATGGAATGTAATATTTCGCAAATTCATTGGTTAGATCTCATTGATATCTATCAGTGTGCCAAAAATTGTGTAAATATTCCAAGCGGTTAAGTCACTATCACCAATTTTCACAAACGGGTTACGGACGGACAGACAGACTGACAGAATGACCGAATGACAGAATGACACGGTGATTTTAGGGCACTCTTAGAAATCAACCGACTTCAGTCGGTCGCTTTTTCTGCGGGTCGTGCAATTTGTACTAACTACGTTGTCGGCCCCCGCTCATAGGGGCTTGAAGAAATATAAAGGCTGCATGATGCTTCCACGCAGAGCTGAATCCGACCCGCACACTAGTACTGGTAAACCGCTTAGAGGATCTAAGCCTGTACAGGAAAGGCGGTGCGAGGCGAGGGTCCATGCTAATTAACCCTATTGGTTTCATTGGGCGACAGGCTTGAGATGTCATTTAATCTCAATGTCGGGTAAAAGTCCTACAAAATTGGAAGCAACGTCTCCAAAATAACCTTTACAGGGTTGAAGGGGACGTTAAACCTCAAATCAAACAAACAAAACTAACTACGTTGCTAACGAGATCGGCACAGGTTGTCTCGGGCCCCCATATGGCCAGGTAGGAATACACATTCCTCCTATGGTGCCATCCTTCACGTAGGATGAGATAATAATTTGTACAATCTTGGTAGAAGTCCACTAGATGAAGCTTCATATCAAACATCATCCACTAGATGAAGCTTCATACAGTGGCGATAACGTTCGACCTACCCATTTTTGCGTTTAGGGTCCGTTTTGAAACCGTTGCAAAACGTTTGCGTTTCGACAACGGTTCGAGCGTTTCATATTTTTTTGACCAATCAAAAGTCAAGGCGAATCGTTTCAGACAAACGGTAGATTTGCGCATGCGCTCTGAAAAGATCAAAACGCTATTGAAAACGCTTTCCCGTTTTGGCCAATAGTATGACCGTTTGACACCGTTTTATGACTGAGCCAATCGAATTATGCATTAAGCGCGCATGCGCAATCGCTTTAGTTGACTTAAATACATGTGCATGTTTATTTACGATTATCTTCAACAGCTTAACATATATATTCACTACAATCGCGTCATTTAAAATTAAAGTTATATTTGAGAAAAAAAAATGAATATTCTGCAAGTACATGTATGCCATTGTTTAAGGAATGACATGATCATTGACTTTAAATACAGAGTACAAAGAACAATCTTAACTAAACAATACATATATAAAGAACAATCGAGAATGACATGGATAATACCTCAGCTTAATGCATGATAAATTTTCAGACAATACGTTCATCCTAAAAATCTTTATGGATTTTTTTCTAAAAACAAAAGAACCAATAAAAAAAAGAAAGAAAAACAAACAAATAAGTGTACATGTATCGAAGATTTAACCCATATGTGACCAGCCATGAGATTTTGGGTCCAAATGGGGTCCATGACCGAAAATGAGTTTTTGCCATTTTCTGATAGCTTTATAATACTGAAGTGCATATGTGAAATTTCAGATGAAAACATTGAGCGGTATACGAGATATAGGTCTTTAAAGACTGACCCTGAATATGCGAAAATTGCATTTTCAGTCATTTTAGATGTATACTTGCTAGTTATTCTTGACTTCAAAGCCTCATTAAGCATTCAGAGAAAACAAAATATCAGCAAATCATGCTTTCACACAATTATTTATTCACCCAGTAGCAATCATTCGTTATATATTTGTTGGGAAGAATTATGTTGCCATGGCAACAAATTTAAAATAGGTGGATATACAGTAGCCCCCCTACCTACATTATATGTATGTATGTCACCAACATCAATTTGTTTGAATGCTACGTACATCTAAATAGCCAAGGATTGGACTGTACCAATTACTTTAACTGCAAAGTCTGGCTTTTGGGAGCAGACTTTTTAACACACATTGCTATATCCAAGGTCATAGTGGTGGAATGAATGATTTCATGGTGGCTAATAAAATATGAATTCCATATGAAAATTAATAATAATAATAATAATAATAATAAAAACACAGAAAATTTACGCACAATCCTTTACTTTTCGACAAAATTGTATGTACATCATTGCAATTATAGCAAAGTTTGAATTGTAAATAAATCATTAATCTGCATTAAATAATGGCATACATGTAATTCATAAGTATGTTGTCAGATTACCCCACCCACCAACATATTACTAGTATTATCATGATTTGGGATCTATAATCGCAGAATGAAGTAAAGTTGACATTTACATCCTTATGTGAGTATGTGTGCAATTGCGTATGCAAACTGTACAAATATAAAGCTAATAGCATCTCCTTGTCATGGACATCCTTGCAAAACAAACTTTACATACCGCCACCTACCATCAGGGCTAAGAGAAATAAACTGGCTACATCGTGCCTACCTGACGTAACATGAGCACAATTTTATAAAACGCTAAAAAGGTCTTAGCTTGCCCAGGCAAAGCAGTTATAGCGAGATTACGCTGCAAATAAACCCTAGCAGATTGTTTACGCAGGGGGTTTGATATGTAATATTTTCTCAATGCGGGGTAAACGTCCCATAAGATTGGTATCAATGTTTCCAAAATGACCTAAATAGTGTTGACAAGGTTGTATAACACAAACAAACAAACAAACAAAAGCTTTATACAGAGAATTTGGGGTTATAAGGGTATCTGTTATACTTGGAAGAACCATTTCTATCATGCATGATACAATCTTGCTATACCAAAATTTCGACAGATTAATGTCCTTCTGTGGGACACATGGGCCTATCAGTTAAATATAATGAGGTATAGCCTTGCCATAAAATCAAGTCAGTTATTCCATTCCACACAGGAAGATGTTGTTGAATATTGTAAGGGCACCACTTGTCACGATAAACCAGAAGGTCGAGAGAGAGTTGCACGGCTATAATACATATGTGGGCTCTATACCAGGGTCATAGAGAATTCCTAGTAAAAGTGAATACCGCCAGCCATTATTTAAAATCATAACTTAAATTATCTTTTTCTCTGTCATCTCATTTTCGGAGTAAAATTACATTGCAATATTTGACACAGGCAAACCCGCAGTTACAGTAATACTTTATGCAAACAAAATTAAAGTACTTATAAACTAACATGACCAGTACACTAATTCCCATCAAAACATGAAGTTGCAGCTGTATTCGCAGTTTCAGCAACAGACACAAACACATTAATATAGAGTCAAAACATTTATTTCGTATATAATCATTAAAAGGGATGATAATTCAAATGACTGTAAATGATACTTGACTTGCAGTTATTGAATTGATTCGTATACATAAACTGGTGTTGTTTTCCCTCACCCATCAGGGCTTGGAGAAATATACGAGGCTGCATGGTGTATGTACTTCAGTGTTAAGCTGAAACAACCGAACATTTCAGTACTGGTAAATTAAATGCTGCGGGTTATTTTTTCTAAATCGTAAGTAAATGGTAACACAGGCAGTACCATTCTTTTTTTTTCTTTCATTTTTTCATTTGGTGGGTGGGGTGATCTTACGTTTTTTTTTTCAAGATTATTTCACATATCGAGCCGATCGTTAATCAATGGTGGGCGAAAACTGGAGTACCCGGAGAAAAAAATGACCTTCCGTTGCATAGTTTTGTGTCTCAAATGTGACCAAAGCCAGACTCGGACTCAGTACCGTAATTACTTTATGTTATATTCGTGTAAGACTAAATCTCGATTTTAAAATCTGTTAGCCTGGAGTCGTCATTCTACCAACCTACAATTCTCAATACATCCAACTTATGGAAGTATAGAATTCAAAGTAACTTTTTGTGCAACCCTTGAATTGAAAGTGTTGCATAAACGTGTACATGTACATATATACGATGTTCCCAGTGATAGGTGCAAAAGTAACATTAATTAAATTGATTGATTGATTTGAAGTTAAACGTCCCCGTCAACACTGTTAAGGTCATTTTGGAGTCATTGCTTCCAATTTTGTGGGACTTTAACCCGACATTGAGATGAAATGACATCTCAAGCCCTGTCGCCCAATAAAACCAATAGGGTTTATCAGCATGGACGGTCCGACTCGCACCGCTTTGCCTGGGCAGATCCTCTAAGCGGTTTACCAGTACTCGTGTGCGGGTTGGAATCGTGGAAGCATCTCGCAGCCCATATGTTTCTTCAAGCCCCGATGGGAGGGGGCCGAACATTTATTAAAGTGTCTTGCCAAAGGGCACGACATTTCCGCAACTCAGGAGCAAATGCTTTCCTTTAAGAAATCAACACATTATTTATTGTTTGATTACACCAAAGGCTCTCATGAACTTATCCGTCCGCATTTATGAAGGTGCTGATCTTGACACAATATGGTCTTACAATGTGCTTGGATTGAGGACCACTATACCGCTAGCTTATTGCATGCTGGTCAGGAATTAAACCTGGATAGAAGTGGCTGAAAATGAGGGGCATACTCGTGTGCTATTTAGTTAACAAATTATTTGATATAAAATAGGCAAATTAGATTTGAAAGACTTAATGTGTAATGCCAGATCTGCTGTTGTTGACATCATGGACCCTTTGTATAAAACCTACTGAATCAAGAGATCTATTAAAACCGAACCGTGCGAAAGTGCAAATTAATTAGCCTATCAGAGTTGATCAGGAGAACACAGGGTTCAGCAACATTCTTGCGTGAAGATTGATTGGCAGTTGTCACTTTCTGGCGAAAGAATGTGCACTGTACTAGTTAATAACTTACGTATTAGCCTACCCAGGAAAAGTGTGGACAGGTGAACTGACCGGCACAAAATGACCTAGTTAAGGTTGACTGGGCTTTAAACTCCAATACAAACCAACAAACCTGAAACGAACAATTATACGAGAAATACTATGATCCAAAATTTCGCACTTTGAACTTTTGGTGATCATGTATATGGTGTTAAAGGAATGCAATTCTCGCAACAATGCAAAATTCTTATTTAAAAAAGAAAAAAAAAGCGGAAAAAAAGGGATCAAGTCGGGACTCGAACCAGCGATCTCATTCTTGGAGGGGAGGTGCTCTGCCGATTGCGCTACTCGGCACAGTTATAACTATTTATCTAAAACCAATATTACCGGTCAAAATTGTTTTTCGTCATATCTTCCAAGTATGAAAACAAGAAACGGCTTTTAATTTTTGCTTATAAATCCTAAGCAAACTTTATAATTTACAATATAAAAAGGCTCTTGTTTAAAAAATTATTAGCAACAGGTGCGTCATAAATTAGCTACGTCAACTATGACGTCGCGATTTATTCACGTTTTCTCGGAATGACGTAATGCCCCATTTGGGCACAAAATCTCATGGCGCGTCACATATATGCCTAGCGGCCCTTTTGCGGAACATTGGCAAATAGTGCAGACCCAGATCAGACGCCACAAAACACGACGTCTGACCTGGGTCTACACTGTTTGCTGAAAGTACAAACATTGTTGCAAAATGTGTCGCTAATAAAACAAACCTGGCATCCCAATAATTGGAAATGGACCAATCCAAACTTACTAGGTGGGAGATTCCATCTTTGTCAAATACGGGTTAAGAAAATGCATTAACTGAGAAATGCTCTTTGTTTGTTTAAATGTTAAGGAAATATTTGCGCCACACTGAGGCCAAAATTATTAGAACCCCTGTATAGACGGATCCAATGTTTTGACACGTGACCTTGTTTACCTGTCATTGCGCATGCGCAAAATTACTTTTCCTTCCGATAACGATCTTTCGTGGTTGGCAAAAAGCCCCTGGTTCCATATAAACACATTGTAAATTGGTTTAATATTACGGGCATATTTTAGTTGTCTGTCACAAAAAATCGATCGAATTACACTTTAAATGGGTAGATATATATATTTTAGAGTTCATTCATGCATCTTCCGCATTTAGTCATTCGTTTTGCGCATTTTTATTACAAATAATTAAGACCGTCCCGCCTCGTTACCTGCATAAGTTTAACAGGTAATTATCATCAAAAACATCCTCAAATCTTCCAGAAACAAATAATTACTAGCTAAGAATTGTCTATTATAAAAGTTTAAAGCTCAAATTTGTCGTTTCGAGTCCAAACAAAATACAAGTTTACAGAAAATAACATCGCATTTACAATGGCGATAAACGGCCAAATACGTTTTTTGCCCACCACCGGTACGTCCCGGCAAATAGTATTATTGAGCGATGACGTAGTGTTTGGATGTGTCTATATTCTGGCAATTACAGATGACCGTATTTCCCAAGACATTAGGGTCATATAATAGTATTGGCGGGATTTGTCACGGACCACACTTCACTTACGTTGCCATGCAACGCCAGGTAATGTGTTTACACGCGTGTGTAATATCTGCTTTCCGGAAACTGTTATACATTAGTCGATATTTGTTATATGTTAATTCAGAATTTCTAACCTCAAAAAAAGTCCTTTAAATAAACACTCCAACATGTCCAACTAGATCCCACATTATCTCAAGAGCATTGAATGTGGGTTTTTGTTTGAACCGATTTGTTGAAGCGGTTTTAAAAATCACCCTACAGCTAATGCTTCAGGATCACAATTCCGTGAATAGAAGGCCCATCTAATCCCCACAGTATATAGAGCACATTGGGTTAACGAGGTTTTCCTTTTTTCCTTATTTTTGCTCCAAAACATAGATTACGGGTACTCCTTAAAACTGTCTGGACAGGGCGGTTCTAATGAGCATTTTTTTTTTAGAAAATGGGATTTACGGGGAATTCATCATTTTTTTTTTTTTTTTTTTTTTGTTCTAAAACATAGATTGCGAATACTCGTTAAAACCGTATTACCAAGGTGGTTCTAATGAGCAGTCATAATCTATAAATATGGCAGAATTAAAAAAAAACATTTTCATCTGAGAAACGTTAGTTTTAGAGACATTTAGCGCACGGGAGCGTAATCATAATGGTTTGATGCAGATATAAGCGCGAATGATAATTATCTTTTTTTTTATTATTTTTATTTTTCGTCTGAATATTATGGAAGAATGCAGCTTGTCTCGTGCCTCTATTTTCCTAAAGCGAATTATGAAATAGAACGCGTTAATCAGTATTTGTTAATTAATACCCCTGCAACCCAACGTTTTTGAAAAACAAAGTACACGGCGGTTATAACGAGCTTTGTTGAATCTATGTTCCGAGCATAAAATTGATAAGTTTTCACTCGAAACTAAGAATAACTATTTTGGAGATTTCATCTTCAACGGTACTTTAAGGGGCTCTTACACTGTCACGATTTTGGCCACGACTCACCACGATTTTTTAAATCGTGGTAAATCGTGAACAACGTCGTAGAGAAGTCGGCAGAGATCTTGAGGAATCGTGGTTGATCGTGATAGTTCGGGAGTGACCACGACTGTTTTGGACATGTTCAAAACATTCGTGACGAGTCGGCGTCATTTTTCAAATCGTAGAGCAGTCGTAGAGAAATCGTAGATCAGTCGTGAGCCGTCGTCGTGGTAATCTTGGCCAATCGTGAACAATCGTGACTGAATTCTACCACGATTGAGCTACGACGAGACAAGACCATCTACGACGCCTCTACGATTCCGTTGCGACTGCCGTGCGATCTACTACGATATCACGACGACTGCTCACGACAATGCAAGATTCACCAGGAATGCACTACGATTGATGACGACGCTAGCACGATTTATCCCGACGCTACATCGAACGCACTACTTTCTCCAAGTGACTTTGTACATATAATTACCCAAGTAACTATGGTCAACTGTCACTAACTCGTGAAGAGCACATCGACCATGCTCTCTACAGAAATGGTTGAAACTGAATGACACTGTGCATTTGATGAACACTTTTATATACCCAGATCGTTATAAATCCTGACGAATCGGAAGACGTCTTGGTTAATCGTGAGTAAATCGTATCGTATCCTCCATGATCGTACTGAGTCTTTGATCATCGTGCCAATTCGGCCTTGGTCGTAGAGCAGTCTGGCAGGGATCGTGAGAAATCGTGTTTGATCGTCTGATATCTTGAAGCAATCGTGGTGCAGTCGTAGAAGAATCCGAGAGGATCGTAAGACATCGTGGTCGATCGTGGAGGATCGTTGTAAATCGGCTCCATTATCGTACAGCAGTCGTGATTGTTCGTAGAAGTGTCGTAGCAATGTCGTGAGTATTCGTAGGGTAGTGAAATCGGAACCGTGTATGCCCCGATCTGCCACGATTTTCATGGTCCCCATTGGTCGTGGATAGTCGTGGACAATCGTGGTCAAAGTCGTGACAGTGTAAGAGGGGCTTAACAAAAACACGCCTATTCAAATATATTGAAAGTTTTGTCACCAAAAATTGAAAATTTTCTGACAAAATATCCGATATCTTGCATTTTTTCTGCTCTAAACATGGATTGCTGATCTTCACCGAACGTGAACCTAAACATAGATTGCTGGTCCTCGTTAGAACCGCTTCCAGAAGAAATAGGAAACCGTTAAACACAGTTGTACTTTATGAAAATGGGGTTCAAGGGGCTCAACATTATATACACACTTTTCATGATGATCTTAACAAAATAATCTGACATTGGCGATTTATCCAAATCGCAGCTGTTAACCTGTGTGCGTTTGTGTGTTCGCGCGCGTGCATGTGTGTGTGTGTGTGTGTGTGTGTTTAAAAACGGTGACGGATATTCATGACTGTAAACCCAAATTTTGCGCTTAAGGAAGGTTTACGTGAGTGTTTGTTGCATAAAGTAATATAACAGACTAAAATAACCCTTATGGCCATGCTCATGACATACATGAGATGATAAAAAGGAAAGAAACATAACCATCAGGTTAACAATTCCTTGAAATGAAGTTCCCCATAGACCCCACTTTATCAAGAAAAACTGGGGTTGACGGGGGAATTCATTATTATTATTATTATTATTGTCTGCTGACATGCCGGCAGACCTTTCCCAAAATCTTAGCCTCAACAGAAGTCACATACCTGTAGACGTCTAGTCCAGCCCCGCCACGCCCATTGGGGCTTGAAGAAATAGATGGCTGCATGATGCTTCCACGCAGAGCTGAAACCAACCACACGGGAGTACTAAGCGTGCCCAGGAAAAGTGGTGCGAGTTGGACCGTCCATGCATATAAACCATATTGGATTTATTAGGCGGCAGGGCTTGAGATGTCATATCTCAATGTCGGGAATAAGTCCCACAATATCGGAACAACGTCTCCAAAATGACCTACACAGTGTTGACGGGGGCGTAAAACCCCAAATCAAACAAACAAATAAACGACGTCTAGTCGGTGTCGCATGGGCGTCGATGCAACATCTTGTTTTGACGCTCGTGCGACGTTAACTTGCTGGGATTTGGAAGCTTCTAACAGGTATGTCGCCTACATGTAGCCTGAGAACTTGTATTGTGTAAGACAATGCCCCATCCAGTAATTCACTTTTTATGCTATTCTTCACTTATTTGTCTGTCTATATATGTTTTATCATGATGAGCTGCATAAGCTTAAGCGAATAAAATTTGATTGATTGATTGATTGATTGATGATTGATTGATTGATTATCTTTCTTATTTCTGTTCAAAGACGACGGTACGACCCCGCCCATCGGGGCTTGAAGAAATATATGGGCTGCATGATGCTTCCACGAGGAGCTGAGTCCGACCCACACACGAGTACTGGTAAACTGCTTAGAGGATCTAAGCCTGCCCAGGCAAAGCGGTGTGAGTGTCGAACCGTCCATGCTTATAAACCCTATTGGTTTTATTGAGCGGTAGGGCTTGAGATGTCATTTCATCTCAATGTCGGGTAAAAGTCCCACAAAATTGGAAGCAACGTCTTCAAAATGACCTTTACAGTGTTGATGGGGACGTTAAACCTCAAATCAAACAAACAAATCAAAGACGTCGGTCGTGGGTGCACATTGGCACCGCCTCAATGAACCAGTTCGGACGAGCACCATCAGCATATCGTTTGAATATTGATCGATTGATTGTTTTTCTTATTTCTGTTCAAATACATCGGTCGTGGGTACTCATTAGCACCGCCTCAATGAACCGGTTCGAACGAGCACCATCAGCCTATCTTTTGAATATGCATAAGAATAGTATCACAGATGTTCATCAGTAAACATGCTAAAAATGCCCTATGTCACACAGATGTTTGATCGTAATGAAAGATGAAGACACATGATTTTATTTGCTTCTGATGCAACTGCCGGGTGATAAAGTAACAAGTGCGTTTTATGGAAATAACAAAACTCTTTATATATACAATTTTCTGGGTTAACAGTTATATACATTGCTATAACATTTCTCCTCAAAAGCGTGGATTGTGGGTACTCGTTAGATCCGTCTCCATTGAATGGTTGTAACGAGCACAGACATTATATGTTTGGTCCCATTACTGTAATATTTGCGAGTATTATCGATTTCATGCTCAGCATAGTTGAGCATGAAACATTTTTATTACTTAGGGGCCAGATTATATGACAGAAGCATTTTCATCCCACGAGTGTGTTTGGTAAGTGTATCCAAATTAGCAATAAATAAATTAATACCACAGAAAAAGTAAACGCTCAGTTTTTCGAAATAGAAGAAAGAATCAAGGTAACGACTTTGGTTCGTTATACTGTGACGCGGCAAAGTACGTAGTCGAATCTTCATTCTGTGTACATGTCAATTCGCTCTATGCTTGAAGAAATATATGGGCTGCATGATGCTTCCACGCAGAGCTGAATCCAGCCCGCATACTAGTACTGGTAAACCGCTTAGAGGATCTAAGCCTGTCCAGGAACCGCAGTGCGAGGCGGACCGTCCATGCTAATAAACCCTATTGGTTTCATTGGGCGACAGGGCTTGAGATGTCATTTCATCTCAATGTCGGGTAAAAGTCCCACAAAATTGGAAGCAACGTCTCCAAAATGACATTTACAGTGTTGACGGGGACGTTAAACCTCAAATCAAACAAACAAACAATACACATCTTACGTAATCCAGTTTCAAAGACTATCCTAGTCCAAGCTGTTAAGCTATTTTCGATTTTGTCCCTCAGTCAACTTTTTGGAAAATGTAACGTTGGACATACGCTACATAACGTATGGCATTCCCGATTTTGTTTTCTGTCGGATTCAGTAATAATAATAATAATAATAATAATAATAATAACAATAATTATGATAATGACACTCATCATCATCCAACGCTGGTGTGGATGTACATGTATATGGAAATAGTGTAGACCATAATTGGGTGAAATAGTGACAAGTGAAGACAATAAAAAACATGTAATGAAATAACACACACACACGGTCGCGCACTTTATATAGTAAATTGGAATTTACAGAAATATACATTATTTTTTCATTCTTCTGCCCATAAACGTTGTTTGTGGCCACTCGTTAGATCTGTCTCACTGGGTCGGTTGTAACGAACACCTACAATCTAAATTTGGATTGAGATGAAAACATTACTTTTCATCTGAAAACTACGTTCTAATGATGTGACAGTTGAAATTTTAGCACTCGGGTGATAAATAAATAAATAAATAAATAAATAAAACATTTAGTACAACGGAAAAACCACTTTATCGAAATCGGACAACACAAATACCGACATTTCCCTATAGGTTTCTTTTGCCGTGACGCGTCTCAGTATGTACCTGTCATTCCGCTGCTAACCTAATGCCCTGCAGGTAACCGCACATCTTCTCAATACCGTCCCGTGTAATCCGATATCAAAGAGCTGCCTTGTTCAATATACAAGTTCCTCATTAATACGTTCGTGGGAAAAATAAGCAGGAAATAACCATAGTAACGTTGTTGAGTTGAATAATAATGCATTATAAAGGTTCCTTTTAAAAGGAAAGGCTTGCCTGGTTTTAAGGGTACTGTTCCTGGTGTAACTGTAGCCATATTGCCGCCACATGGATGTACGAGTTGATGTAGATGAAAGTACTGGTGAGGAAGCAAATTCCACTGTTCTTGTTAATGGAACATAGACTTTTGATGCAGTGTACTCAAAGGCAGTATATGGTTTATCTACACATTGGAATGGACAAACCCATGAGATGTCAATTTTCTATGTGGCACTACCCTGACATTTATTGGAAGAAATATTTCAATGTTAAGGTAACTGGGGCATTGACATGTGACCCAATGATCACATTCTCACTTTTGACCAACTATGATAGTAGGGGGTCATTGTGTAGACCCTGTTTTATTGAAATTTGCTCAGTAGTATCTGAATAGTAGTTGGAAGAAGACATTGTTAACAGACAGACAGGAGGAATAATGGACCTATGGAGCACGGACGATATGCGATTCGGCAAGTAGAAATGGACAAACAAAACAAAATAAATGTCCCTAACAGATTTCTGAGAGACAATAATTTGGCAGAACACATCATACATACTGTTTGTTTTGCTAGGTTTTACGCCCGTTCAACAATCTTTCAGTCGTATACAGGCGGGTAGTTTCCTAACCATCGTTCCTGGAAAGTACCAGTACTAGACTCCGATCCTCCGACACAAACTACCAAATGTTCTCACATAAACGATCATGGCCGGTAGCGGGGCTCGAACCCATGACCCTCCAGTGATTACAAGTCAACGACCTTAATCACTGGACCACGGAGGCGGTCTTCCATACATACTGAGTATACATTCATGTCATGTGGCAAGTAAACATGTAATTGTTAGGTGACGACACAAATATATATACATACAAGGGAGTATAAGACGAAGGAGGGAGAGACATTAAATGTTAACATCTTTTATTAGCAAAGTATAAAAAAAATATAAACAAGAGACAACCAAAGTAAACAATGTTACCAATGTTAATAGTTTTTATCTGAAAGTCTAAAAAGAAATAAACAGTATAAAGCTATTTAAGGTGAATCTTAATCTTGATAAAAACTGGACCAATTGACTGTCAGTACGCCGTAAACTTTGTTCATTTATTGGTGGCAGTACCTTCAATATAACTAGAGCTGTCAGTGAAACTGACTAGCGCCCCGGCAGCGCTATCAGAGGAGTAGGAAAATGTTGATGTTAAAAGACTATAAAGAACAAGGAAATGAAAGAACATAGCTCAACGAATCATTTTGAACATGATAACTCGGTTTTAGAAACCAACCTGGGTTTTGCGCACAACACAGCCTCTCATGATGATTAACATTACTGTCAAGTTATTCTAAAATCAATCGAGGAAAAAGAAAGATATTGATCAGACACGATAAAAAAGACGTTTTTTTACCTTTCACCCCTAAGTATGACCTTGACCTTTGAGGTACTGACCTGGGTCTTGTGCGTGACACACTGTCACATTATTGTTAATATTTCTGCTAAGTAATATTTAAATCCATCCAGGTATAAGAAAGTTATAGATTGGATACAATAAAAAAGACGCTTTTTGACCTTTTATCTCTAAGTATGACCTTGACCTTTGAGGTACGGCTGTGGGTTTTGCGCGAGACACTCCGTCACATTATGGTTAACATTTCTGCCAAGAAATATTTAAATCCATCCAGGAATAACAAAGTTATTGATTGGACACGACAAAGACCTTTTTTTACCTTTAACCTCTAAGTATGACCTTGACCTTTGAGGTACGGACCTGAGTCTTGCGCACAACACTCCATCACATTATGGTTAACATTTCTGCCAAGTATATATTTAAATCCATCCAGGAATAAGAAAGTTATGGAGGATAAAATAAATTGTGGACGGACAGACAGACGAACGGACAGTGATTACTATAGAGCACCCACACTTTCAGTGCGGGGCCCTAATAAGTTTGTACATATACATTATGATTCAATGGAGGTTTCAGGCATATATGGGCTGCATGATGCTTCCACGCATAGCTGAATCCGGCCCGCACACTAGTGCTGGAAAACCGCTTAGAGGATCTAAGCCTGTCCAGGAACCGCGGTGAGAGGCGGACCGTCCATGCTAATAAACCCTATTGGTTTCATTGGGCGACAGGGCTTGAGATGTCATTTCATCTCAATGTCGGGTAAAAGTCCCACAAAATTGGAAGCAACGTCTCCAGTGTTGACGGGGACGGGAATCTACCCTATAAAATTTCAACAAAACCCATCGAGTTTTGACCTTCGAGTGGATTGTAGACTGCTACACAGATGATTTATGAATTTGGTCAGGTAAACTGTATTGCCGGTAGTGCTGAGTACACCGTGGCCTAGTGGATAAATTCGCTTCGGTGTTTAGTTAAACTTTCGCACAGAAACGATAGCTCTGTCACTAGACCATCTCTCACTAAACTGGTACCCTGTATTCTATTAAAATATGCGAAAGCTATCGAGCTTTAGGGCGAGGGAACCAGAACACCGGAAAACCCTGACTGTATCTCTGATTTTTGTTTTAAAAAAACACCTGAGGATCCAAAATAACATAGAAAGAGAAGTCTAAAACCGGAACCACTTTTCCAATCTAAATGGCTTGCAGCCGTTGCTGCAAGCCAATAAAATCAAAATACACCATGTTTTAATAATATTTTTAAACTACACAACACCCGACGTTTGTGTATGTGTGTGTGTGTGTGTGGGGGGGGGGGGGGAGGGTGTTAAATCATTCGCATATACAACTCGCAGTGGTAAACATATATGACGTACGTATCATCATCATCATCATCATCATCATCATCATCATCATCATCATCATCATCATGTGTGACCACCGTCATCATCAACATCATCATCATCATCATCATCATCATCATCATCATCATCATCATCATCATATATGACGTACGTATCATCATCATCATCATCATCATCATGTGTGACCAGCGAGGATAAAGCCTAAACTACGCACATATATACAAATTCTACTAGAGAACCATTGGTTACACATGTGGTCGGTCCCGGTGACCCGGTGTGATGATCACAGAGCAGTGGGTTCTATCCCCGATGGGCCCAGTAAACTTCTTTCGTGGTGATTGATCCTGAATTATCCCTCGCTTCCACCGATTCTAAAGGGCAAGATGCAACTTTCTGGTGATATAATGTGTAATGTGCTGATCAAATGGTGTTGGTCCAGGAAACAATAAGTGGCTTAGAAACTGACTGGCCGGCTCGATATGACCTTAATATAGCTAACTGGACGGTAACAGCGAAGCATGCGAAAGCCTAGGAATACGCAATCTGATATTAGTTTTCCCTAAAACAAACTGGAACACTTGCTTTATGCAGGCCTCGGAAGCATAGTCTGATGCGCGTCTGACTGGTGATCAGGGTTTGCGAGTTCGGTACCTGCCGGCCGGGCAACATTAATTCGTGGGTCTGTAGCAGTCTGACGCGCGTCTGACTGGTGATCAGGGGTTGCGAGTTCGGTACCTGCCGGCCGCGCAACATTAATTCGTGGGTCTGTAGCAGTTTGATGCGCGTCTGACTGGTGATCACAGGTTGCGAGTTCGGTACCTGCCGACCGGGCAACATTAATTCGTGGGTCTGTAGCACAGTCTGATGCGCATCTGACTGGTGATCAGATGTCGCGGGTTCGGTACCCTATAGTCGGGTAACATTAATTCGTGGATCTGTCTCACAGTCTGGTGTGCGTCTTGCTGGTGATCAGGATTCGCGGGTTGATATACCTGCCGGTCGGACAATGTTAATTCGGGGACCTGTAGTACAGTCTGATGTACGTCTGACTGTGGATCAGATGTCGCGGGTTCGGTAGCTGCCGGTCGGACAATGTTAATTCGGGGACCTGTAGTACAGTCTGATGTACTTCTGGCTGTTGATCAGGTGTCGCGGGTTCGGTAGCTGCCGGTCGGGCGACATTAATTCGAGGATCTGTAGCTCAGTCTGATGCGCGTCTAGCTGGTGATCAGGGGTCGCAAGTTCTGCCAGCCGGGCAACATTCTTACTCCTTTTCCAAAAACATAGATTGTGGGCACTCGTTAGAACCGTCTGACTGATGCAGTTTTACCAGAACCTGTAATCGCTGGAAAATGTGAAAATTTTGCATCCTAAAATGTTAGTGGACATAATGGTTTGTTTGTTTGTTTGGATTGGAGTTTAACGGCCCAGTCAACACTATTTAGGTCATTTTTGAGCCGGTCAGTTTACCTATCCACACTTTCCTGGGCAGGCTTATACGTAAGCGGTTAACCAGTACAGTGCACATTCTTTCGCCAGAAACTGACAACTGCCCTTCTTGAATCAGCGGAAGGGAGAGAATGACCGTAGAAAAGATTTCATGATCAATCTCCACGAAAGAATGTTGACGACCCCGGCGGGAGTCGAACCCGCGTCCTCCTGATCACCTGTCAGACGCGCATCCGACTGAGCCAACGAGGCCGGCGGACATAATGGTATCAGACCGGTTGACATAGCGAATGAAACAAAAAAAAAAAAAAAAAAAAAAAAACGGACAGTTTTCCGACGATAAAAAACAATGATATTTGTTTGATATATTATCAAACATTGTGTTTGGTGTTCGGTAACGAGTACCCACAATCTATGTTTTAATTTCTAAATCAGCAAAAATGAAGAAAATATTGTAGATCCCTGTAACCCCATACCTTTGTCTCAACGATGTAGGATGCTAAGGAGCACTCATAATCCATGTTTCGAGCAAAAAAGATGGTTAATGAGGCGATGCTATCGACTTTACACAATTCATGATTTCCAAAAAAAAAAAAAACAAAAAAAACGCACAAACCGTATTGAGGCTCCACGTTAGATTCGCCTCTATTAACAGCACGAGAATTATCATATGTCATACAAGGTGAAGAAAGAGTGTGTGTGTGTGTGTGTGTGGAGGGGGGGGGGGGGTTAGAAGGTAGTTGATGACAATTTAGGATAAACGTCTTCATTTCTCTGTGGATATTAATGGGTTTTGCCTCACCGAGGCAATTCAATCACTACCCCTCAATCTCACATTTAACTAGAGTTCTGCATGTCAGAATGCAATATATGTATACGAGTCGAAATAAACGAAAATAGCAGACTCGGTTTTACTGCAAATGTCATTTGGAGACGTTGCTTCCAATTTTGTGGGACTTTTACCCGACATTGAGATGAAATGACATATCAAGCCCTGTCGCCCAATGAAACCAATAGGGTTTATTAGCATGGGCGGTCCGCCTCGCACCGTCGTTCCTGGACAGGCTTAGATTCTCTAAGTCGTTTACCGGTACTAGTGTGCGGGCCGGATTCAGCTCTGCGTGGAAGCATCATGCAGCCCATATATTTCTTCAATGATCAGTACTGAAATGTAAAAACCGCTTACAGGATCTATGCCTGACCAGCCAAAGTGGTTCGAGGCTGGCCGTCCCTACATATAAACCATTTTTGTTTGTTTGGGCGACAGGGCTTGAGATGTCATTTCATCTCAATGTATGGTAAAAAACACACACACACTCAAAATGGGAATCAATGCCTCAAAAATAAAATAGTGTTTAAGGTGGCGTAAATTCAAAATATCCGAATTTTCACGAGTGCGAAGCGTGAGTGAAAATTCTGATGTTTTAGACAAAATTTGTTTGGCATTTATGAAAAAAGAATAATGAAAAAGTAGTCCAGGCTGCCACTGTGAAGATATCGCGATCATATTTATTGTTCACAATAGGAACATACCGTGTTTTCACGACATCATGAAAACAAGCCTATATTATTTTGAGCCCTTAAACCAAACCTTTATATAATATTACTGGAATTTACATGGGTTTACATCATCGCGTGAAAAAGTCCGTGAAATGAACACCCCCTTAAACCTCACTTTATATCGAGAAAATGGGGGTGAACGGGGGTTTAGATTATTTTTTCTTATTTCTGCTCCAAGACATAGGTTGTGGGTACTCGTTAGAACCTTCGCATTGAGGCGGTTCCAACGAGCACCCACAACCTATATTTGCAGCATAAATGAAAAATATCACGGATTTTCATTAGAAAAGTAGCCATTTTGGAGATCTGAAAAAGAAATCCACTAAGTCGCACGGGTGTGTTATTGTGATATTTCTTCTTAATTCTGCTTATAACATAGATGGTGGTTACTCGTTAGAACGCCTCACCGAGGCGACTCTAACGAGTTCTCACAATCTATGCTTTGAGCAGAAATATAAAAATATAATACTTTTCTTAGATTTTTGGTAAAATTTTCAAAATACGAAAGTGACTGTTTTTGTAATGAGGTGAAGCGATGATTTTTATTTGTTTCAGATATAAATTGATTTCGCGGCTTAGTATATTATAAAATTATAAATGAAATATTTTCACCGCCGAAATATAAAAAAAAAGAAAAAATATTAACGTGTGTCTGATTCTGACAGTTCAAATACAATTTATTTTTGTTCCAATACGAAAACAAGCCTAATCAAATAAATTGAAAACTTCTACTCTACAACAAAATTGTAAATTTTGGGATAAAAGTTCTGATATTTTTGTCCAAATATCTACTCAAAACATAGATTGTGGGTACTCGTTAGAACTGCCTTGGCGATGCGGGTTTAACGTTTACCCACAGTCTTTTTTTTGAGTAGAAATAATGTAAAATAATTAACCCTGTCAAGCCAAGTTTTTCAATACAAAAGTGGTTTTAAGAGAGTCAAATTTGTAAAGGCGTGTTTTCGTGATGATTGAAGAAGACATCTGTCATCTAATGTTAATTTGATGACGGATAATTATTGAGATCACATATACTGAAAAATCATGTTAAATGTCAAATTCATTGTATATTTTTTTTCCCTAAAATATAGCGGCCGTACGTAATGGGTGAGAACAATAAATTCCCTCACAAAAACCATTCGAAAACTATAGAAAACAGAGTCTTCTCGGTTAATGTTTTGTCCATGTATGAAAGGTTCTTATGAAGTTTGTTTTTCACCGGCAAGCGTTGAACCCGCGAATCTGGATCAACAGTTAAACGCGCATCCGACTGAGCTACAGAATCCGGAAACATTTTCTTTCTGTTAAACACAATTTGCTGTTTATTGCAGGAGATCCTCTTTACCTTAAAATCATTTCGCTATTATTTTTTATCTATTTTCTGTTTCATAATAAAAATAATAAAAATAGTAATAATAATAATAATAATAATTATTATTATTATTACTATTTATTTTATTTTTATTCATTATTATTAATTATCATTATTAGTATTATCATTAAAGTGAGTCTACGGGATTTGTATTGGTTAACGAAAAAGAACATATGAAACCAGAAACGGTTTCCATGACAGCGTTTTATCGAACGCTAATGTGATTGGTTGATATACGAAACGCTTGAAACGTTTCAGAAACGATGATCTGATTGGTTGAAAATGCAAACGATCGTTTAAGCGTGGTCTAAACGCTGCGTTTTCAAATCGTTGAAAAGAGCTTTGCATCCGTTTCCGTGGACAACAAAAACTAAATCGCCACTGTATCAAATATCAAAGACCTGGGCCTTCTGGTTTCAGACGAAGTTTTTTTCTCTAATTTTCCCTTTTTGGTTGCCATGGCATCCAGAGTTCTGCATAGAATGGAATTCTTTGAACAAGTCAGAGACTACCCAAGGATCATTTGTCCAAGTTGGGTCAAAATCTGTTGAGCGGTTTAGAAGGAGATCTCTTAAAGAAATTGTGGATGGACGGAAGTATACTACGGACCTACAGACGGATGTCGACGGAAGGCGACTGATCACAAAAGCCCCCCCCCCCCCCCCCCCTGGAGCCTTCGGCTCAGGCGAGCTAAGTATCAGAATTCAGGGGTTTGTAGCATGACATTCCTGTCTTCTGCATTACTGAATTATTTATTTTTTAGATGCATTTATCTGTATTTATGGATTATAAATTTATTATATTAGCTTTATGCTTTTAGTTATTCATTTATGTATGAGTTTGCCTTTTTTAATATTATATTATTTACTTTTTTTCATTTATTTGCCAATCAACCTAGCTTTCAAATTATTATTTTTTTTATTTTTATCTATTTGTTTACTTTTTTCATTTAATTCTTGATATTTATTTATTTTTACTTATTCAATTATTCATTTACTTACTTAATTTTTAAGAGGAATCAGAAAACAAGAAAGACATGCTACAAGTTATCAAAGTAACTGAAACGAACCCAATCAGAGAAAAAAAAACAAGAGGACCAAGATGGTCCTGTATCGCTCACCTGAGCTAACAGATTCAAGTTTCAGGAAGTGCCAAACTTAACTGAAGGATTTATGGGAGGACAAGGTGATGACAGGGTAAGCAATTTCTGCAAATCAAGTAGAATGTAACTCAATGATAAATAGGCTGACCTCACCGGTTTATAAACTCATCCAAGCTTTTATTCCTGACTTGCTAAGAATATCCGATATAAACTGAAGGGGCTATGGTGATGACACGTTCAAAAATAAGCAATTAACTGCTGCAATCAAAGGGATGTTACTCTTTAATAAAAAAAACTCACGAGTTTTCAAACCCCTCCGAGCTTTTCTGTCTGACTTACTTGTTTGTAAGTTTCATGAAGATCCGATCAAAACAGATGGGGAAGCTGTGATGACAAGGTCGAAAATAGGCATTTTCAGCAATCAAAGGTACGTAATTCTATGATAAATGTGCCAACTTAGCCAGTATTCGAACTCATCCTAGGTTTTATTCCCAGTCACCTTACATATAAGTTTCAGAAAGATCTGATCAAAAATAAAGGGGCTACGGTGATGACAAGGTCAATATTTGGCATTTTTCAGCAATCAAAGGGATGTAACTCTATGATAAATGGGCCGAATTGGCCGGTTTTCGAACTCATCCGAGGTTTTGTCCCCAGCCACCTGACATATAAGTTTCAGAAAGATCCGATCCAAACTAAAGGGGCTACGGTAATGATAAGGTCAAAAATCTACTTTTTCAGCCATGAAAGGGACTAGCTCTATGAACAATGGGCCGGCCAACCGGTTTTCAAACTCATCCGAGATTTTATCCCGAGCCACCTTACATATAAGTTTCAGAAAGATCCGGTCAAAACTGAAGAGGCTACGGTGATGACAAGGTCACAAATCGACATTTTCACCAATCAAAGGGACGTAACTCTATGACAAATGGGCCAACTTGACCGGTATTCGAACTCATCCGAAGTTTTATCCCCAGCCACCTTACATATAAGTTTCAGAAAAATCCGATTAAAACTGAAGGGGCTACGGTGATGACAAGGTCAAAAATCTACATTTTCAGCCATCAAGTGGACATAGCTCTATGATAAATGGGCCAACTTGGCCGGTTTACGAATTCATCCGACGTTTCATCACCAGCCACCTTACATATAAGTTTCAGTAAGATCCGATTAAAACTGAAGGGGCTACGGTGATAACAAGGTCAAAAATCGACATTTTCTGCAATCAAAGGGACGTAACTTTATGATAAATGGGTCAACTTAGCCGGTATTTGAACTCCTCCGAGGTTTTATCCCCAGCCACTTTACATATAAGTTTCAGAAAGATCCGATCAAAACTGAAAGGGCTACGGTGATGAAAAGGTCAAAATCGGCATTTTCGGCAATCAAAGGGACGTTACTCTATGAAAATTGGGCCGACTTGGTTGGTTTTCAAACACATTCAAGATTTTATCCCCAGCCACCATACATACAAGTTTCAGAAAGATCCGATCAAAACTGAAAGGGCTACGGTGATGACAATGTCAAAAATCGGCATTTTCTGCAATCAAAGGGACGTAACTCTATGATAAATGGCCAACTTGGGCGGTTTTCGAACTCATCTGAGATTTTATCCCAAGTCACCTGACATATAAGTTTCAGAAAGATCCGATCAAAACTGAAGGCGCTACGGTTATGACAAGCATTTTCCCATTGTATGTCTATGGGACCTTGTGGTTACCATAGCAACTAAAGTTTTCGTGCGATTTTGAAAGAAAGCTTATGTCATCAATGCCCCACCAAAGGCATGCTACATATGAGAACTGATTGAGATTAGCCTGCAGGCTGCAGATATATAGCTGCTCAAAAGTGTGGACGGACGGACAACGGATTAACGGACGACGGACGACCCTCTATACTATAAGCTCCACTGGAGTCTTCGGCCCAGGTGAGCTAAAAATGCAAGTTTAAGAATTTGAACGAAACTATCTCAAAGACACTACCATTGGGAGAGATATATTTGCAATATACCCCGATACCGAAAGTGCGGGACCAATCTTTCAAAGGGTACAGGGACACAAGCTGGTTTTGACGTTTTGAGTAGTAGTTTCATATTATAATTTAAAAATATCCATTTGTTTTCTTGATCTACATTTGGGTACGCATTGAAGTATTACATGGGCCTGTTGGCCCACGCCCTTCGGGGCTTGATGATATAGATTGGGTTGCATGATAGTTCCACGCACAGCTGAGACTACTGGTAAACTGCTATGAGGTCCTAAGCCTGCGCAGGACCATCCATGCATAAAAGCCATATAGGTTTCATTGGGCGGAAGGGCTTGAGATGTCATCTCAGTGTCGAGCACATTACCAAAACACGTCTATTCAATTATATTTGAAAACTTTAACACTAAAAATACATTTAAGACAAAAAAAACAAAACAAAAAAAATAAATAAATAAATTTTCCTTATTTCTGCTCCAAATATTGACTGTTGGAACTCGTTAGAACTGCCTCGATAATATGGTTCTAATGATTACCCCCAATCAATATTTTAGAGCAAACCTATTATGGGTGCTCTTTTGAACTGCCCCAATGAGGCGGTTCTAAAGACCACCCCAATATTTGTTTTTGCTTTCAAAAATAAAACTTTTGATGCTCTTTATAACAGCCTCGAAGAGATGGTTCTAAGACTTTCCCCGCGGGGCCCCTCATATGTGTTACATGTTTAAGGGGATTTAAACTCTTTGATGCGGTCATTGGGAATGTAAGTGGCGAAGCACGAGTACGCTTTAAACGCTAATAGGAGCCAAATATAATTTCCACTCTCTTACATAGATTTTTGTTGCCTACAACATGATGGTAAATGTTTTGTGATTTGAAACAATTTTTCATCTGGGTGAATTTGTCGCAGGACGAAAAATGGGTTTTCGCGGCGGCTTTAAAGACGGGAAAGGGCTAAATTTAATTTCTAGTTTCTTACATAGTTTTAAGATGCCTACAACATGGTGGTAAATATTTTGGAATTCAGAAGAATTTCTCATCCTGCTGTGCTGCCATCCTGCTAACATGACAGGTTCAGCAGGATGAAAATTGGTGTTGCATTTCCAGCAGGATGAAAATTGAGTTTTCAAGGCCGTTCGCTTTAAACGCTGGTGGGAGCCAAATTTAATTTCCACTTTCTAACATAGATTTTTGATGCCTATAACATGATGGTAAAAGTTTTGTGATTTGAAACTATTTTTCATCAGGGTGTATTTTTGGCAGGGCGAAAATAGGGTTTTCGCCGCCGTACGCTTTGAAGACGTGAAAGGACTAAATTTGATTTCTAGTTTTTTATATAGTTTTTAGGTGCCTACAACATGGTGGTAAACATTTTTAAATTCAGAAGAATTTCTTATCCTGCTGTGCTGCCATCCTGCTAACTTGACATGTTCAGCAGGATGAAAATTGATGTTGCATTTCCAGCAGGATGAAAATTGAGTTTTCAAGGCCGTACGCTTTAAACACTGATGGGAGCCAAATTTAATTTTTACTTTCTTACATAGATTTTTGTTGCCTACAACATGATGGTAAAAGTTTTAAGATTTGAAACAATTTTTCATCTTGGTGTACTTGTGGCAGGACGAAAAAAGGGTTTTCGCGGCCGTTCGCTTTAAAGACGGGAAAGGGCTAAATTTGATTTCTAGTTTCTTATATAGTTTTTAGTGCCTACGACATGGTGGTAAATATTTTGAAACTCAGAAGAATTTCTCATCCTGCTGTGCTGCCATCCTGCTAACTTGACAGGTTCAGCAGGATGAAAATTGATGTTGCATTTCAAGGATGGCAGCACAACAGGATGAGAAATTCTTCTGATTTTTAAAATATTTACCACCATGTTGAAGGCACCTAAAAACTATATAAGAAACTACAGATCAAATTTAACCCTTTTCCCTCTTAAAAGCGTACGGCCGCGAAAACCCATTTTCGTCCTGCCACAAATACACCCAGATGAAAAATTGTTTCAAATCACAAAACATTTACCATCATGTTGTAGGCAACAAAAATCTGATAGGGGTCAAATATTATTTCCAATTTCTTGCAACATGGTGGTAAAAGTTTTGTGATTTGAAACAACTTTTCATCTGGGTGAATTTGTGGCAGGACGAAAACTGGGTTTTCGCGGCCGTAAGCTTTAAAGACGGGAAAGGGCTACATTTGATTTATAGTTTCTTACATAGTTTTTTGGTGCCTACGACATGGTGGTAAATATTTTGAAATTCAGAAGAATTTCTCATCCTGCTGTGCTGCCATCCTGCTAACTTGACAGGTTCAGCAGGATGAAAATTGATGTTGCATTTCAAGCAGGATGAAAATTGAGTTTTCAAGGCCGTTCGCTTTAAACGCTGTTGGGAGCCAAATTTAATTTCCACTTTCTTAAATAGATTTTTGTTGCCTACAACATGATGGTAAATGTTTTGTGATTTGAAACAATTTTTCATCTGGGTGTATTTGTGGCAGGACGAAAATGGGTTTTCGCGGCCGTACGCTTTTAAGAGGGAAAAGGGTTAAATTTGATATATAGTTTCTTATATAGTTTTTAGGTGCCTACAACATGGTGGTACATATTTTGAAAATCAGAAGAATTTCTCATCCTGCTGTGCTGCCATCCTGCTAACTTGACAGGTTCAGCAGGATGAAAATTGATGTTGCATTTCCAGCAGGATGAAAATTGAGTTTTCAAGGCCGTTCGCTTTAAACGCTGGTGGGAGCCAAATTTAATTTCCACTTTCAAACATAGATTTTTGTTGCCTACAACATGATGGTACATGTTTTGGGATTGTAACAATTTTTCATCTGGGTGTATTTGTGGCAGGACGAAAATTGGGTTTTCGCGGCCGTACGCTTTATAGAGGGAAAAGGGTTAAATTTGATTTCTAGTTTCTTACATAGTTTTGTGGTGCCTACAACATGGTGGTAAATATTTTGAAATTCAGAAGAATTTCTCATCCTGCTGTGCTGCCATCCTGCTAACATGACAGGTTCAGCAGGATGAAAATTGATGTTGCATTTCCAGCAGGATGAAAATTGAGTTTTCACGGCCGTACGCTATAAACGCTGATAGGAGCCAAATTTAATTTCCACTTTCTTACATAGATTTTTGTTGCATACAACATGATGGTAAATATTTTGTGATTTGAAACAATATTTCATCTGGGTGAATTTGTTGCAGGACGAAAAATGGGTTTTCGCGGCCGTACGCTTTAAAGACGGGAAAGGGCTAAATTTGATTTCTAGTTGCTTACATTGTTTTTGGATGCCTACAACATGGTGGTAAATATTTTGAAATTCAGAAGAACTTCTCATCCTGCTGTGCTGCCATCCTGCTTACTAGACAGGTTCAGCAGGATGAAAATTGGTGTTGCATTTCCAGCAGGATGAAAATTGAGTTTTCAAGGCCGCTCGCTTTAAACGCTGGTGGGAGCCAAATTTAATTTCCACTTTCTTACATAGATTTTTGTTGCCTACAACATCATGGTAAAACTTTTGTGATTTGAAACTATTTTTCATCTAGGTGTATTTGTGGCAGGACGAGAATGGGGTTTTCTCGGCCGTACGCTTTGAAGACGGGAAAGGGCTAAATTTGATTTCTAGTTTCTTATATAGTTTTTAGGTGCCTACAACATGTTGGTAAATACAAAAGGATCCTACAACATGGTGGTAAATATGTTGAAATTCAGAATAATTTCTCATCCTGCTGTGCTGCCATCCGGCTAACTTGACAGGTTCAGCAGGATGAAAATTGATGTTGCATTTCCATCAGGATGAAAATTGAGTTTTCACGACCGTACGCTTTAAACGCTGATAGAAGCCAAATTTAATTTCCACTTTCTTACATGGATTTTTGTTGCCTACAACATAATGGTAAAAGTTTTGTGATTTGAAACATTTTTTCATCTGGGTGAATTTGTGGCAGGACGAAAATTAGGTTTTCGCGGCCGGAAGCTTTAAAGACGGGAAGGGGCTAAATTTGATTTCTAGTTTCTAAAATAGCTATAGGTGCCAATAACATGGTTGTATATATTTTGAAATTCAGAACAAGTTCTCACCTTGCTGTTCTTCCATCCTCCTAAATTATTAGTTTCATCCTGCTGTCATGCCATCCTGCTGACTTAATATTTCATCCTGCTGTCCTGCCATCCTGTTCACTTATTATGATTCATCCTGCTGTCCTGCCATCCTGCTAACTTAATGTTTCATCCTGCTGTTCTGCCATCCTGCTTACTTAACATGTTTCATCCTGCTGTCCTGCCATCCTGCTAACTTTTTTGAGCTGTATTATTTTGTCTGGTGATGTTGAAGAAAACCCAGGACCATTCTTGTCTCAATGCGAAACTGATTCGAACCAGTCCAGTTTGTCTATTTTTCATCTAAACATAAGAAGTATTCGTAACAAATTAGATTTTATAAAGGAAAACTGTTTGGATTTTGATATTTTGTGCTTCACTGAAACTCATCTGACTAATGACATTCCAACGGACATTCTAAAACTCGAGGGTTTCAATGATCCTTATAGGATTGATAACACTGCTCATTCAGGGGGACTGCTTGTATATATCTCCATAAATCTGCTTTGTACAACGTAAAGTTTGGTTGTATAGTAGGGCTGATTTCAATAAACTTAATGACTGAATTAGCCAGTTCGATTGGAGTTTTATTCTATCGAACTCAGTAATCGTTTCTTGCAAATTGTTTACAGAAACATTTCTTCAATTTATACATGATTGCATTCCGCATAAAGAGGTAACTATCAGACCGAATGATAAACCATGGTACGATTCACAAATAAGAACAACAACAAGACAGAGAGACAGACAACGAAAACATGCAATTAAAACCAAGAAAACCGAGGACTGGGCAAAATTTAAATGTTTGCGAAACAAAGTTAATAACATGAAAAAACATGCAAAAGAACAATTTTATAACAATATGGAACAAACTATCATTGACGCAAGTATAAGCAACCCTAAATTATATTGGAAACTCTTACGTCAATTTATAAAGTCCAACAAAAATGCCGAACTTATACCTCCACTTAAAACGGTTTTACAGGATGGAACAGAACAATATTTTTTTTCAATGATTCTGAAAAAGCTAATTGTCTGACTAATTTTTTTTTTGTATCAATCTCTACAGTAAATGATTCTTATACAACGTTACCCACTCTCCTTCCTAAAACTCAGAACGCAATTTTTCAAATTCAAGTTCTAGAATCGGAAATTATTGATGTTATAGATTTATTAAATCCAAACAAAGCAGTAGGAGAGATATGATAAGCCACAAAGTTCTCAAGGCAGTAAAATTTGCAATTGTAAAACCTTTATGTCTCCTGATTAACAAGTCACTAGAGGAATGCGAATTTCCAGACATGTGGAAACTGTCAGTTGTCATGCCTCTCTTCAAAAGGGTGAACTAAACCTCCCTTCAAACTATAGACCGATAGCACTTCTAAGCAACATTGGTAAAATAATGGAACGTGTAGTTTACAAACATATCTATAATCATGTGATTGTAAAAACTCAAAGTATTGCTATCCTGCTGCTGGTCATGTAATTACTGGCAATTTGAAAATTATTCCTGATTCTAGGATAAGGAATATAATTTCTAAAGGACCGAAATATCGGTTTCCTTCTAAAATTGATTTCAGTAAATGTAGAGATGAAATCGCTGCTTCCTTGAATGAATTCGGTAATCGATGGTGTAAGCGAGAGTATGTTGAGCATAAAGCCCTTAAGGACTGGAAACTTAGCATTTTAAAACTAGTGAATAAACGCATTTCTTTCTATTCTCAAAATACTAACTTATTACCTCCTAAGCCCAAGACGTCTTTACGTCATCTTAAACTAGGTATTCAAGAATTTCATAAGAAGTTTGTTTTGGCCCCTGCAGACAAGGCCGCTAACAACGTCGTCGTTGTGTGACGGCTCCACTATGTTAACACGCTTAAGCAGGAGCTTGGTGGTACTAAGGCCTATGAACTTCAGCCTTTAGCTGAAGAGAGAGCTATAGTAGATAAGCATGTTTGTCTTTCAGCCACCAAGTTTGCTGTGTGTGTTAACGAAGGCCAAGACAAGCTTCCTACGCTATACTGGTTACCAAAACTTCATAAAAGACCTTACAAAGCACGGTTTATTGCAAATTCTAGCTCTTGCACTACCACTGAACTTTCTAAATTATTAACTTCCTGTCTTACCGCTATTAAAACGCATGTAATTAAATATTGTGATAAAGTCTTTGAAAGATCAGGAAGAAATCTGTTTTGGTCAATAAAAAATTCGAATGAGGTTTTAAATAAATTGAAATCCAGACATTTTCGTGCTTCTAGTCTGTCTACTTACGATTTTTCCACTCTTTACACTACACTTCCTAAAAGAAAAGCTTAATGATTTAATTGAATGGGCTTTTCACAGAGAAGATTCTCTCTATCTTGCATGTAATGTCAGAAATGCATTTTTCACTTCTAAAGAGCATAAGAATTATACACTTTGGTCATGTCAGAAAGTGTGTGATGCCCTCACCTTTCTACTTGACAATATTTATATTAGATTCGGTACTAAGTTATTTAGACAAATTGTGGGTATTCCGATGGGTACTAATTGCGCACCTCTTGTGGCTGATCTGTTCTTGTATTGTTATGAAAGAGACTTCATTTTGTCGCTTTCCATTGATAACCAATCTGAAATTATTGAAGCTTTTAGCTCCACTTCTAGATATTTAGATGATTTATTAAATATTGATAATACCTATTTTGATGGTTTGATCAGTCAGATTTACCCCCTAGAACTTCAGTTAAATAAAGCAAATTCTTCTGATACCGAGGTCCCGTTTTTGGATTTACATCTATCTATTGTAGATGGATTTGTTTCGTGCAAAATTTATGATAAACGCGATGACTTTGATTTTGAGATTGTAAATTTTCCTTTTTTGGATGGTGATGTTCCTCGTGCGCCATCCTATGGCGTTTATATTTCGCAATTAATTCGATTTCCTAGAGTGTGTAGTCATGTAACTGACTTCAACACTCGTAATAAATTATTAACGGCTAAACTCCTTAATCAGGGTTATCGGTACCATAAACTACGCAAAGCCTTTTCAAAATTTTATAGACGCCATTCTGATTTAATTTCAAAATTCAATATTGGACTTAAATCTCTTCTGCAACAAGGTCTATCGGAACCCGAATTTTATGGTGACTTAGTATATAAATTCAGAAAAATATATAACCGCAATGACTTCAGCACCCAATTTCGTAAAATCATTCTTCGATATAAAAAGATACGACAGACTGCATGCATGGTAGTTAACCCAATCACGGTTGGCAACTTTGCTTCCCTCTTTAATTGCACGCCGGTGGGTCAGGCCTCAGATTCTATGACGGCTCCAACGTAAAGGCTTATTGAGAATTAGAGAGATCTAATTCAAGGTAATGTTGGTTGGTGCCTGATGCTCTGTCTCTGGTCGGGCCCATCGGAGTCTAACTGTTGGTTTTCTTTTGCTCCAGCATTTCAGTGGTTTCTTGCTGTCGAGTCCTCAGCGTTGTCTCACCTCTGTGGTTCTTTGATTTTTGTGTTCACGGAGATGTTGCACTGATGAGTTAGGAGGCCTTCATGCGGACTGAACAAATTATTTGTCTTAATCGCGACAGAAGTAAGGGCGAGGATTGTGGCCACGTAAAATCGATTTAAGCCCCCCAGTGGAAATCTTCCACTGACCGTTCCAAGGCGGCTCTTCTGTGGCGATTTATTTATGTTGTTGTTTGTTACTTAGTGTGTGTATCACTTGTGTCTTTTAATTTTGGATGGCCATATGGCCATTTTGTGGGAAAGTGACTGTCCTTATGGCCTTCCTTTGTTTAGGTTTCCATTATGGTCTGGTCGCTTAATGTTTGTATTTCTTTCCCTTTGGTGTCTTTTATGGGTAGAGTAAGTTAATTGTATCAATTCCTGATCTTTGTTTTACTTCTACTTTGGTTTATTGCAAACAGCCAGGCTTTCTCTCTGGTCATTTTACTGTCTATCAACTCATTGACATGTACCACCAAATATGTCAAAGTATCGATTCTAAACAGTATACGTGTATAGTATTTTGTGATGTTTTTAAAGCTTTTGATCGTGTATGGCATAAAGGGTTGTTATTAAAACTGCAGCAGAATGGAATCTCTGAAAATTTACTTACTTCGATAAATAGTTATTTAACGAACAGAAAACAGAAAGTTTTTATAGGGTCTTCCTATTCAAATGAAAAAGAAACTACAGCTGGTGTGCCACAAGGTTCAGTTTTGGGTCCTCAATTTTTCTTGATATGTATAAATGATATTGTTGACAAGCTTTTAAGTATTGTAAGACTTTTTGCAGATGACACTTCTTTAGCTTTCAGCGCACGTAATATACCTGATATAGAAGGATTTTTAAATCACGACTTAATACTTATTTCTCAGTGGGCTAAGCAGTGGCTTGTAAATTTTAATCCTAAAAAAACGGAAGCTTTATTCTTCACATTAGAAAATATTGCCGTTAAACCAAACTTGGTCTTTGAAGATGTTCCGGTAGAATTTTTAGTGAGCATAAACATTTGGATGTAACCTTCTCAAATGATGCTAAGTGACATGACCACATTAGTAATATTGTGTCATCTGCATCCAAAATTCTCGCTATTATTGGTAAAATAACGTTCTCCTAAAGTCGGAAAGCTATGAATCAAGTTTACATCTCTTTTTTGAGACCAATTCTTGAATATACCTCTGTTGTATGGGACAGTTGCACAGTTCTAGAAAAAGAAACATTAGAAAAAAATCAGCACGAAGCGGCGCGTATCGTTACGGGCTTAACACGCTCCGTGTCTTTACAAAATCTTTATAAAGAAATAGGATGGATGTCTTTAGGGAACAGGCGAATGTACCAAAAGCTAATGATAATGTACAAGGTCCAAAATGAACTTGTTCCGGACTATTTAAAAAATCTCTACCCCCCAACAGTCGGTAGCAATACACCATACCAATTACGAAATGCACAAAATTACCAGTTACTTAGCAGTAGAACAACACTTTTTTCTAGATCAATTGTTCAAGCATCTATATCCCTGTGGAATAATCTTCCTGAAAACATTCTGCCACCATCTCTTCTTTTAAAACGGATGTTCTTTTAAAACGGATAGCGAGTCTCCGCAACCCCCGCAGTCAATCCGCAGTTTGGTCAAAAGGAGTACATGTCCATTTCTCTGTCGCCGGGCCACTGCGGCACGGATGGCCATCACATAAAGAGTTCTCCGTTACTCTCGCAGCTTAGCCGCGGGGTGGTCTAATGCAGTATGTGTCCACCAACCTTTCTCCGGGCCTGCGTCACGGATGATCATCTCCGCTACTCCCACCGCTTAGCCACAGTGTGGTCTATTGCAGTATGTGCCCACTGTCTACAGCGGGACGGATGATCATCACCTATTGCGAGTCTCCGCTACTCCCGCAGCCTATCCGCAGTTTGGTCTAAAGGAGTACACGTCCATTGCCCAGTCGCCGGGCCACTGCAGGACGGATGGTCATGGTAAAGAGAGTCTCCGTTACTCCCGCCGCTTAGCCGCGGTGTGGTCTAATGCAGTATGTGTCCACTGCCCTTTCTACGGGCCACTGCGGCACGGATGATCATCATCTAAAGAGAGTCTCCGCTACACCCGCCGCTTAGCCGCAGTGTTGTCTATTGCAGTGTGTCCACAGTCTTGTCGCCGGGCTACAGCGTCGCAAAGTACTATGAAGTTCAAAACAAATGCATGTTTTCCTTATTCCTTATTCGATTTTGAACTTCATAATAGTTTGCAACGCGGTGTAACAGAACAATTGCCTTTGGGGCATTCATCATCAATTTCACTCCTAAGCATAATGGTATAGGTTTCAAAATCCAGCAAGTATCAATTGCGAATAGGGAATAAGCCTTTAGGAATAAATCGAAATTTTCCTTACTCCGTATTCGATTTTCAGCTTCATAGATCTTTGCGACGCGATGTACTAGAACATTTGCGTATGTGGCAATCATAATCGCTTTTACTTCTAAGCATAATGGTACAGGTTTCGAAATCCAGCAAGTATCAACTGTGAATATGGAATAAGGAACAAATGCAAATTTTCCTTATTCCTTATTCGATTTTGAACTTCATAGTACTCTGCGACCCGGTGTAGCAGACTTTTGTGTATAATGGATTCATCATCATTTTTACTTCTAAGCATAATGGTATTGGTTTCGAAATCCAGCAAGTTTCAATTGCGAATAAGGAATAAGGAACAAACACAAATGCAGTTGAAAATCGTCGGGTGAGTTACAGACGATAGCAGTATCATCTGCATAAAGAAGACCACAAACTTTAAGGAAACGAACAGCTCTTCAGTTGCAAGGTCAGTTGCAACTCCGGTGACGTTCTTGTTTTCTAAGTAGGGTTCTAGGTCATACAGGAATATGGAAAAAAGCACGGGCGACAGGTTTTCACCTTGTCGCACCCCGATGCTACTTTCAAAAAAGCTAGAATTTGTCCCATTTAAAGTTATGCAAGGCTTGATATTTTGGTATAGGGTAAAGATGACTTTAAAAAATTGGCCATTGATTTCATTTTTTAATAATTTATTCTATAGTCCAATTCTCCAGACACTGTCGAAAGCCTTTGAGAAATCAATGAAGCCACAGAACAATTTCTTTTTTTGAATTTTTAGGAGTTCAAAGATTGAATGCAATACGAAAATGTGATCACTTGTCGAATAGTGCCTTAGGAATCAAGCCTGATTTTCAAGGAGGATATGATTTTTAGCTAAAAATTTAGTCAAGCGTTCATTAAGTATAGGTGTAAATAGTTTCCCATGCAACTTAGCAAAGTAATGGGTCTGTAATTTTCTGGGTTCAGGGGGTCTCCCTTGTTTTCGTATATCGGCAAAATCAGGCCTTCGACCCATTTTTCAGGGATGATTCCTGTATCCAATATCAAGTTAAAAATGCGAGCATATATGGGCAAAAGTTGGTCTTTTGAATATTTAATGTATTCATTTAAGATTAAGTCAGGTCCTGGGGCATTAGAGTTTCTTCAGGTGTTATTGGTGCGTTGAGGAGCTGGTCGTCATTTAGGTTAATATTATTGATTATGACATCTAGTGTATCGGTTTCTTCGTTGTTTTCCGTTGAGTTCAGGTCTTTGAAAAACTAAAAAAAAATAATTCTGTATTTGAGTGTCTCGTGCGGTAGTCTGTATCTTCGAATGTTTTCTCTGTAGACTCTAAGAATAGCTTGTTTAGTTTAGATATAATTTCGTTCAGGTTCTCTTGTGATATTTCAGCACCCATCATATCTAAATATATATGTAAGTCTTGCAAGTTGGAAGTATCCAGGTTGTCATTGAATATGGTGGCTTTTTGTTGTTCCCATTTGTAGCGTTTTTGGCCAGATTGATTTGGGGAATTTTCATTACTATAGCTGTTCAGGTATGTTATTAGTGTTTAAATTCAAGCTCGTTTGAAGGAGGGAGTGACCATCAGAAAAAAAATATATTCTAACTCTTGGATTTTAAAATCAGTTAATAGTTTGAAGCCATACTTCGATGAAATACAATAGTCAATGACTGACTGGTCAAGAAAGGTAAAATTTCCTATTTCTGCATCTTGGCCATATCTGCCGTTGAGAATATATAGGTTATTATTCTTGCATATATCAATCACCTTGTAACCAGAATTATTTGTATTTGGGTCTTTAGACACTCTTTCAACTTGGGTGTTGTGACTGCGCAGAAACGCCTCCTGGTCAAAGAAGTGTATTGTTTCTTGATCTAGGTCTAGATATCGGTCGAGTGATGCATCAGAGCGAGTAATGTCACGCATGCTGGCTGTTTTAGCATTGGGATCCCCCGTTAAAATACAAATTTAGATTTACAGCAAAATGACATAAAAACTTTTTAAGGTATATGCCAATACCTCCGGACTTTTGAAGCACTGATTGCTTTCGCGGATTGTTTATAAAGTCATATCCTTGAAGGGAAATAATGTCATTTTTGTCCAGTTTAGTTTCCACTGTGAATAATATGTCATATTTGGTAATCAAGTCATTGAAATCTGGATAAAGTGATCTGCGTTTTAACCCACAGACATTCACGGTAATTCATTGGGAGTCCAAAATTTTGTTTTCTCTTCGTTTCGATCATAGGTCATTTTGGAAGCTTCCCCTTCGTGTCCCTTTTTTGGATGGTTTTGTGCAGATTTTTGCCCCGTATCAGGGTTGGATTTGTCATTCACACTTTTATTCACTGGGCGCGACAGGCGCCCTGTATGTGATTCCAGACGCTGCATTTCTCGATCATATGCTGCTAGATTTTCATTTTCGTCGTCAGATTTCTTTTTATGTTGATGACTTGCCGTTAAAACTTCCGTATCAGACTTAGTATCTTTGTTACCCATAACTTTATGAAGACCTTCCGCTTTGGCCTTTTTGCTGGATTCATTTTTCCCTGCGTTCATTGTTGATGTACGTATGAGTTCATCTCTGATATAATTATCAAGTTTATCCGTGAAACTATTTCTAGATCCTGACCTAGATCTGGCTCCCGTTCTTGACGTTGGCCGTTCTCGTGAATTCGGCCTTGACCTTGACCTCGATTTTGGCCTCGACCTCGATCTTGACTTGACCTGAAACTTGTCATGGACAGAACTTCATCCACATTACTTTCGTGCTCCTCATATGCATTATTATCCGCTACATGTGGGTCCAGTGTCATTATCTCGTGACTCTGAGCACTTTCTGTACTTTCCGCACTTTCAGCACTTTCCGCACTTTTTGCACTTTCCGTAGCACCGGGCACATGATTAATTATATGACTATCGGTCGTGACATTTGCGGCATCTTGTACCCTTGAACCCCTCAACACTCAGCTCCATTCCGGAAACTGGTCAGCCACTACCTTCCTATTTATTATCAACTTGGCTGGGTAACTAATGTATACAGTTCCTTTGGGGTTTTCTTCACTGGCTTTTTTATACATAGGCCATATTTTGGATCTGGCAGTAATGATTTCTTGGGGATAGTCTCTTTTTATGCAAAAGGATGTATTTTGCAGTTTCTTAGAATTGTCAAGAATCATTTCTACAACTTCATAGTCCATAAAATTGACAATAATGGGGCGGGGATGGGTGCTTATTCTGCCGCCTCGACTTCTTCGCACTCGATTTAGATTCCCCAGTCTATGTGCACGTTGTATGCATACATTGGGGTTTATGCCCAGTCTTTGCTCAATGCGTTGCCTTATAATTTCAACACAGTCATCTCTCTCAACATTTTCAGGATGGCCTCTAAAGATAAAGTTATATATGCGACTTCTCGCTTCCATATTTATACTTTTGTACTCGATGAGTTTTAAGCGTTCATCGTGGACCCTACTACTTAGTTCTAGCTTTTCCACTCGACGCTCAACACTCTGGACCCTATTATGAGATATTTCAGTTATTGTTTCAAACAAAGTCACTAGCTTCTCATATGTTGACAAGGTCTTGAACTCAGATTTACTCATGATTTTATACTGCTTTTGCTGTTCACTTTAACTTCAACTAGGTTTAGAATGCTCAAATTGTTCATAATGGCCATAATTTCCACCCGTAGACCGTCTCTGTCTCTTATATTTACCCTTATTTTTGTTCACTTCTTGCCACGCGTTCCCATCACTGTCCGAATGTAGAGCATGGTACCGGTTTTCGTACGGACCAGTACCCGTCCATGATCTAACACCCCTTCCACATCGTGAATTCACCATACGTTCGCCTACGCCGAGCATTCTTGCAAGCTGTCCAATTTGAAAAAACTCCTCAGGATCTGTATCAACTCGCAGAAAAGCACTACCATCACCATAATTGTCTCTGATATAACTATTTTTAAATTCGCCACGTCAGCGAGACAAACAGCAAACCACCATGAATCAAGACCCATAGCCCCGTCACTGGACAGGTCGGAGAATCCGGATAACAGGGCGAAAGAGACTCTAAGGGAAATAACCTCTTTCTTCGCCAACGACTAATTGCAATATTAATCTCTCCCGTGCCTTTCTGAAGAATTTTGTTCCAGATGGGTGTTACAAACAAACAAAAACACATACAAATGAACGGGACAACAAGCTGACTCCTATATATCAATAAACAAAACTTCTTTACGTATGCATTTCATGAATTTTGATATCGAGAATCTTACACTGGTGATTATTTCAAATGAAATTCACGAATAGAGCCTTTGAATTGGATTTTAAATTTGCATTTTATCACCTTTATCTTGACAATTTGTCCAGCAAAAGTAAAGTATGCACATGGACATCTTCATGACGTTACTTGTTCCCGCCAAACACGAAACGCCATAAGATATAGATTAGTTATGGAACTAATTTATTTTAGTTGGATTGCGATGAAAGCTTCAAGCTTATTGAATCGCTATCGAAGATACATTCCGGGTGTTTTCACGCGCGCGCGCGAGAGAGAGAAAGGGGCTTTTTCACCACTCCTACCTCTGGGTGGAGTGGGGCAGTGTCATTACGTGTCTTGCCCAAGGACACCTCGATACCGGTGGCCGGATTCGAACGCACAACCTCTCGATCATAAGTCGAACGCGTTAACCAATGCGCTAACGAGGCTGACAAGATATAAATTCTAGGAACGCTTAGGTGTGAACATTGTACACATAGAAGTAATAGTAAAAGCATAAGCATAACAGGGACCCGATGGGGCACATCGCCTCAATAACTAAATAAAAGTGTTATGCACTGCTGCCCCCCCCGACCCCCCCCCCCACCACAACCACCAACCGCATACACACACACACACACACACACACACACACACACACACACACACACAAAAACATGCGCGCGCACGCCCCGAAAAAATCCAACCGTCTAAGAACCCCTCTCACTTGCAAAATATTCCTTCCTGGTCTCAAACAATAAGTTGGTTTCATGCTAGCGATGTTATAAAAGAAAGCCGTTATAAATGATAGTTGTCTCCCTTCTTGAGAAGTAACTAAATTTTCTTGGGACAGGAAACGCAAACACTGTCTGTTCGTTTGTTTGTTTGTTTGTATTGGAGTTTTACGGCCAAGTCAACACTATTTAGGTCATTTTTGAGCCGGTCAGTTTACCTATCAACACTTTCCTGGGCAGGCTTATACGTAAGCGGTTAACCAGTACAGTGCACATTCTTTCGCCAGAAACTGACAACTGCCCTTCTTGAATCAGCGGAAGGGAGAGAATGACCGTAGAAAAGATTTCATGATCTCCACGAAAGAATGTTGCCGACCCCGGCGGGAGTCGAACCCGCGTCCTCCTGATCACCAGTCAGACGCGCATCCGACTGAGCCACTGAGGCCGGCATTGTCTGTTCGTTGCACACTAATCTCCATCCAGGGAAAAATACGCCCGAGTAGCATAAAACCTCACCGCCAATAGAACTCGCAGAAGCGGTCAAAATGTTATGCTCCGATTCGAGGCCGAATCAAATATATCGTGTACATGATTGTATTAGATGAGAAGCGATACCGGTGTAACGGTCAGTTTCTTCCCCCGGCCCGGTTCTTCCCCGGGGAAGAACTGGGCCGGCCCGTTTCTTCCCCGGGGGAAGAACTGGGCCGGCCCGGTTCTTCCCCGGGGGAAGAAACTGACTAGTCAGTTTCTTCCCCACCCAGTCAGTTTCTTCCCCACATGAATTTTTTTAGAACCATAGTCAACGAGTAATTTTCAGCTCACAATTTGTTATAAATGAGAAAAGAGACTTCTGAATAAGTTCGGAGTCCTTTTAGCTTGAATGACAACATTTGCTCTATGCTACACCATTCATGGAGATGCAATCAAATATGCAACCATATTCAAGAATCTTCGATGAATTTTGTTTGCTTTTAAGCCATAAATTAGTATTAACTAAACAGATATAATAAGCCACAAATGTTTGGCGCTCAAATCTAAATAGAATTTGGGGACTGGGGGTGGGGAAGAACTGGGCCAGCCCTTACTAATAATTCTCGTCATAAATTTCCTTTGCTTTTTAAGACAAAAAATGGTATAAACTAAAAAGATATAAAAAGCCACAAATGTTTGGCGCTTAAATCTAAATAGAATTTGGAGACTTGGGGTGGGGAAGAACTGGACCGGCCCGTTTCTTCCCCACCCCAGATTTTTCTGTTTACAAAAAATTCTTGCGATAAATTTTCTTTGCTTTTTAAGACATAAATTGGTACAAACTAAAAAGATATAATAAGCAACAAATGTTTGGAGCTCAAATTTAAATAGAATTTGGAGACTGGGGTGGGGAAGAACTGGGCCGGCCCCAGTTCTTCCCCACTCCAGATTATTCTGTTTACAAAAAATTCTTGTGATAAATTTTCTTCGCTTTTTAAGACATAAATCGGTATAAACTAAAACGATATAATCAGCAACAGATGTTTGGAGCTCAAATCTAAATATAATTTGGAGACTGGGGGTGGGGAAGAACTGGGCCGGCCCGTTTCTTCCCCACCCCAGATTTTTCTGTTAACAAAAATTTTTTGTGATAAATTTTCTTCGCTTTTTAAGACATAAATTGGTATTAACTAAACAGCTATTATAAGCAAAAACTGTTCGGCGCTCAAATCTAAATAGATTTTGGAGCCTGGGGGAGGGGAAGAGCTGGGCCGGTCCAGTTCTTCCCAACCCCAGATGCTTCTGTTTACTAATAATCTTGTAATAGATTTTCTTTGTCTTTTAAGACAAAAATTAGTATAAACTAAAAAGATATAATAAACAACAAATGTTTGGAGCTCAAATTTAAATAGAATGTGGAGATTGCGGGTGGGAAAGGACTGGGCCGGCCTAGTTCTTCTCCACCACAGACACCTTAAACGTCATAATTGATTAAATTGTACATCACTACCCAAGGGTCGGGAAGGAACGGGTCGCTCCAGTTCTTCCCCACCTCAGACATCTTCAGCGACAACACTACCCAAGGGTTGGGAAGAAATGGGCAGGCCGAGTTCTTCCCTACCCCAGACACCTTCAACGTCATAATTGACTTAACAGTACAACACTTACCAAGGGTGGGGAAGAAATGGGCGGCCCAGACCATCCCCACCCAAGACATCTTCAGCAATATAACTGAAATAACTGTGCAACACTACCCAGAAGTGGGGGAAGAAATGGGCCGCCCAAGTTCTTCCCCACCCCAGACATCGGTGATATATAATTGACATAACTGTACAACACTACCCAGGGGTGGGGAAGAAACGGGCCGGCCCAGTTCTTCCCCACCCCAGACCCCTTCAACAACAGTACAACACTTACCAAGGGTGGGAATGAAATGGACCAGCCCAGTTCTTCCCCACCAAAGACATCTTCAGCAATATAACTGACATAACTGTACAACACTACCCAAGGGTGGGGAAGAAACAGGCCGGCCAAATTCTTCCCCACCCTCAGTCTGCGAATTCTATTGAAATTTAAGTGCCAAACATTTGTTGCTTATTATATCTGTTTAGTTAATACCAATTTATGTCTTTAAAAGTGGAGAAAATTTATCACAAGAATTTTTAGTAAACAAAAAAATCTGGGGTGGGGAAGAAACGGGCGACCCACTTCTTCCCCACCCCTAGTCTCCAAATTCTGTTAAGATTTGAGCTCCAAACATTCGTTGCTTATTGTATCTGTTTAGTTTATATCAATTTATGTCTTAAAAAGCAAAGGAAATTTATCACCAGAATTATTAGTAAGCAGGAACATCTGGGGTGGGGAAGAACCGGGCCGGCCCAGTTCTTCCCCACCCCAGCCTCCAAATTCTATTGACATTAGAGCTCCAAACATTTGTTGCTTATTATATCTGTTTAGTTTGTACCAATTTTTGTCCTAAAAAGCAAAGGAATTTATCACAAGAATTATTAGTAAACAGAAACATCTGGGGTGGGGAATAACTGGGCCGGCCCAGTTCTTCCCCACCCCAGCCCCCAAATTCTATTGATATTAGAGCTCCAAACATTTGTTGCTTACTATATCTGCTTAGTTAAAACCAATTTTTGTCCTAAAAAGCGAAGAAAATGTATCACAAGAATTATTAGTAAACAGAAACATCTGGGGTGGGGAAGCACTGGGCCGGCCAAGTTCTTCCCCGTCCCCTGAGGCTCTAAATTCTATTGAAATTTAAGGGCCAAACATTTGTTGCTGATTATATCTCTGTAGTTAATACCAAATTATGTCTAAAAGTGAAGAAAATTTATCACGAGAATTTTTAGTAAACAGAAAAATCTGGGGTGGGGAAGAACTGGGCCGGCCCAGTTCTTCCCCGGGGAAGAAATGGGCCGGCCCGGTTCTTCCCCACCCCCACTTTCCAATTTATATTTAGATTGGAGCACTAACGAGTTGTTGCTTATTATATCTGTTTAGTTAATACCAATTAATGTCATAAAGCTAAGAAAATTAATCATAGATACTGGAATTGGGATGAAAATTTCCTTGGATCTCCATAAATTTTATGGCATAGACAAAAATTTACCATTCAAGCTGTAAAGACTCAAAACTAATTCTGAATGGTTTCTTTTAGAATTGTTGACAATTTGTGAGGCATAAATTACTTGTTCACTATGGTTCCAAAAAATTCAGGTGGGGAAGAAACTGACTGGATGGGGAAGAAACTGACTAGTCAGAAACGGGCCGGCCCAATTCTTCCCCGAGGAAGAAACTGACTGGGGGGAAAAACCGGCATGTTACACCGGTCCCAGATTTCCGATTCGGCAGTTTACATCTCTCTGTCGCCTGAAATCTTTCCTTTTGCGCCGTATTTGATGCCTTTTTCTCAAGGAAAGCAAAGCCAGAACGATTGCCATTGTTTACATTCGTGTGTCAAGGTCATATCTTGAAAGCTAGGGTACCGTAAATATTAAATTATTTTCTTAGGTTAAGTAACGTCTCAACCGAGAGAATTTGTCTCAAATTCACTTTTTGCGACAGTCAAGAAATCATTTAGTTTAAGTATGCATTGTAATTCTGGGCCCTGGCGTCTAGTCCAACATACTCCATATTCAAAAGTGACTAAGATATTAACAAGACAAACATTCTGGAATAGCTTAATGAAGTTTGAAGCAAACCTGTGATCTTCAGGGGTGTACGCTTAAAAGAAATTGTTCTGACATGACCCATATTCGAACTTGGCCAATACAAATATTAGGTATAGTTTCGTGAAGTTTGAAGCAAACCTGTTGCATCTAGAGGGTGAACAAATTCTAATTGCAATTTGACATAGTGACCGAGTTTTGATCCGACTTAACCCATATTCTAATTTCACCAAGAAATCATGAAGTCACACATTCTGGTATAGTTTCATGAAGATTGGAGCAAAAATGTGGCTTCTAGAGGGTGAACAGGGTTTTAAACAATTAGAGATAGCGACCTAGTTATTGACCCTGCATGACCCATATTAGAACGTGACCAAGATATCATCAAGACAAATATTCTGGTATTATTTTAATGAAGATTGAAGCAAACCTGTTGCATCTAGAGGGTGAACAAAGTCTGAAAACAATTTGACCTAGCGACCGAGTTTTAACTTGACAAAGATATTATAAAGACACACATTCTAAATTGTCATGAAGATCAAAGCAAAACTGTGGCCTGTAGAGGGTGAACAAGGTTTTAAAGCAATTTGACCTAGTAACTTAGTTTAAACCCAACATGACCCATATTCAGATATGACTAAGATGTAATCGAGACAGATATTCTGGTTTTGTTTTAATGTAGACTGAAGCAAATCTGTGGCCTCTAAAAGGTGAACAAAGTCTTAAAGCAATTGACCTAGTGACCTTTTGTTTTAATGAAGATTGAAGCAAACCTGTAACATCTAGAGAGTGGACAAAATCTGAAACAATTTGACCTATCTATCTATCTATCTATCTATCTATCTATCTATCTATCTATCTATCTATCTATCTATCTATCTATCTATCTATTTATTTATCTATCTATACTGAGTCGGTCATACTTGGCCATTGCCTCAGTTGAATGAAGATTGAACCAAAACTGTGGCCTCTTGAAGGTGAAAAGGGTTTTAAAATAATTCGACCTAATGACCTAGTTTTTGACCCGACATACTCCATATTCTAACTTGACCGAGATATCATCAAGTGACATATTCCGGTAAAGTTGCATGGAGTTTGATGCAAAACTGGCTTCTAGTGGAGGGAAAGAAGGTTTTAAAGCAATTTTACCTAGTGACTTTGTTTTTGACCTGACGTGATTTTATTTCAAAGATACCATCAAGGTAACGGTTTTTGGGTAGTTTCATAAGGATCGAAGAAAAACTGAGACCTCTATAGGGTGAATAAAGTTTAAAACAATTTGACCTAGTGACCTAGTTAGTAATCCGAAATAACCCATATTCCACGTTGGCCAATATATCATCATGGCAAATATCCTGACAATGTCTCATAGGGATTGAAACAAAACTGTGGCCTCGGTAATGTGAACAAGGGTTTAAATTAATTTGATCTAGCGACCCAGTTTTTGACCTGACAGGACCCCTATTCAAAATTGACCAAGATTTTATCAATACAAACATCCTTTCATGAAGATTTTAAAAGCAAAGCTGTGGCCACTAGACAGTCAACAAGTTTTAAACTAATTTGACCTTGTGACCTACATGTTAACCCATATGCATATCAGGTCAAACATTATGGTAAAGTTTTATGAAGATTGAAGCAAAATCGTGGCCTCTATAGGGTGAAAAATAAAAATCTTGACGACACACGACGGATAACGGACGTAGGACGGACACTGTGTGTTCACAATGGCTCACCTTGAGCACTTCGTGCTTCGTGCTCATGTGAGCTATAATCCACCTTGTCTGTCATTTGTCTTTAACCAATAGTTGAAGGTTCAAAGACTTCGTTGAATTGTTACATTAACGCCAGGTTTTCAACATCAATGAGTGCCACATTGTTACTAAGTATATTGTTTGTTTGTTTGTTTGTTTGTTTGAGTTGAGATTTATCATCCCCGTCAACACTATTTAGGTCATTTTGGAAACGTTGCTTCCAATTTTGTGGGACTTTTACCGACACTGAAATGAAATGACATCTCAAGCCCAGTTGCCCAATGAAACCAAAAGGCCTATATGCATTGGATGGTCCGACTCACACCATTTTACCTGGGCAGGCCTATCGGAACCCGAATTTTATGGTGACTTAGTATATATTAATTCAGAAAAATATATAACCCCAATTTCGTAAAATTATTCTTCGATATAAAAAGATTAGGTACAAAATAAATGTTATACGACAGACTGCATGCATGGTAGTTAACCCAATCACGGTTGACAACTTTGCTTCCCTCTTTAATTGCACGCCGGTGGGTCATGCCTCAGAATCTATGACGGTTCCAGCGTAAAGGCTTATGTTGCTTGGTACCTGATGCTCTGTCTCTGGTCGGGCCCATCGGAGTGTAATTGTTGGTTTTCCTTTGCTCCAGCATTTCAGTGGTTTCTTGCTGTCGAGTCCTCACTGTTGTTTGATTTTTTAGTTCACGGAGATGTTGCTCTGATGAGTTAGAAGCCCTTCATACGGACTGAACAAATTATTTGTCAGTAGTGGCGAGGATTGTGGCCACGTAAAATCGATTGAAGACCCCCCCCCCCCCCCCCCCAGTGGAATTCGTTTCCGCTGACCGTCCCAAGGCGGTTCTTCTGTCGCGGTTTATTTTTGTTTTAGTTCGTCTCTGGGTGTTTGTGTCGCTTATATTATTTTATTTTGGATAGCCTATTGTCCATTTTGTGGGAAAGTAACTGTCCTTTTTGGCTTTCCGCTATTGATGTTTCCATAAGGGTCTGTTGTTTCACGCGTGTTTTTCTTTCCCTTTCGGTGTCTTTGATGGGAGCTGTGGGCTAATTGTATCGATTCCTGATCATTGCCTCTACTTCTATTTTAGACCTTCTAAGTAGTTTACGAGTACTCATATGTGGTGGTTTCTGCTCTGTGTGGAAGCATCCTGCAACCCCATTCTCCAAGCCCCGATGGGCGGGGGCGAAACTAAGTATATTGATTCGTACATCTTGACATGGCCTTATGAACAAGGAAAATCATTTAAATGTGACTTAATCATAGCTGTGAGAAAATTAGAAATCATCAGCATGTCCAATGTTAGAAAAGAGTCGATGTCACCTATCGTATGAAGCGGATCCGTGCAGATTTGAATTAAAGTATCATCGAGTAAAACACGCCTATATAAATCTGACCCCCTTAAACCCCACTTTATACAGTTAAACCAGGGTTTACAAGAGGATACATTATTTTTCTTATTTCTGCTCAAAAACATAGATAGTGGAACCGCTTCGAAATATTAAAAAATACATCAGTAGTTTTTATCTGAAAAGTTTCCATTTTTGGTGGTTAAATTTGAATAGGTGTGTTTTCGTAATATAACTGTTGAACCTATACGCTTTACTTAACTCTCACTTTATATCTGTTCCGAAACCATTTAGAAACTATTTCCCTATGAAATTCAGTGTGTATATTTATCGGCATAACATCGACTTAATTCACCTTATATTCACTGGAAAGCTTAACCTGTCATACGCGTTGATTACTTCTGAGGAATTAAAGCGGAATCGCTGATGTAAAATCGATGCTTTGGAGAAATTAAGAAATATGAAGAAAAAAATCCATCACTGGAAAGCCAATCGTTTTGATATGATACGACGCTTTGTCATCTACCAAACAGACATAAAATAAATGATGATAAAAACGTGCATCATCTTCTGTTGCTTCTTTTTAACTCATCTGAGCATGAATATTATTACTCATGATGAGTTATTATTAAGTCAATGTCCGCCAGTGCTTAGCTCAAACGGAATCTCCTCCTTGACTTCACGGCAACGTTCTGATTGACACGCTACCAAAATGGATTCGCTACACTACACAACCTTTAAACACTGCTTCTACTGATGATAATAGTAATAATAATACTAATAATGATAATTATTAGTATTATTATTAAGATATCAAGAGATCTCATTTCATTACTATTCGAATGAGTGCTTATATAGTTCTCCTACTTATTATTGCCCTAGCTGATTTCTACAGTCCAGAAGAACAAGACAAATTTCCCACGTAATACTGCAGAGCTTCACAAAACGCATACAAAACATGTTTCTGGCTAATTCCAGTTCATGTGTCAGAATTATTAACCTCTTGTCTAGTTGCATAGAAAGATGTAAAGAACCATATTGAAGAATATTGTGAAAATTTTATAAAAGAAATTATTGTTACGAGCCAGGCGTAGCAGAAAGAAAAAGCAAACAAGCCTTATGGAAAAAAATAAAATTTATTTGCAAACTATCTTTAACCTGTAGAAGTAAGAAAAGTTTACTTAGCATTGTTACGAAATATCCTGGATGAATCTATTTTCCTTGATCCCACAAAATTCACAGTCCGAAATGAAAAAAATAATATCCTTTTACAATCCAACAGAGAATTCAGAAATAACTTTTCTGATAAAAAATAGAAGTGGACGCAATGATCAGGAATCGATACAATTAACCCATAGCTCCCATCAAAGACACCACAGGGAAAGAAACAAAAACATGAAACAACAGACCCTAATGGAAACCTCAACAGCGGAAAGCCAAAAGGACAGTTACTTTCCACAAAATGGTAAATAGGCTATCCAAAATAACACAAACACCCAAACCGCGAGAGAAGAACAGCCTTTGAACGGTAAGCGGAAACGAATTCCACTGGGGTGGTGGGGGGCTTAAATCGATTTTACGTGGCCACAATCCTCGCCCTTACTTCCGTCGCGATTTAGACAATTAATTGTTCAGTCCGCATGAAGGCCTCCTAACTCATCAGTGCAACATCTCCCTGAACACCAAAAATCAATCAACCACAGAGATGAAACAACGGTGCGGACTCGACAGAAGAAACCACTGAAATGCCGGAGCAAAAGAAAACCAACAGTTAGACTCCGATGGGCCCAACAAGAGACAGAGTATCAGGCATCAACCAACGTTACACTGAAAAAAGATAGCTGTAATTCTCAGTAAGCCTTTACGCTGGAACCGTCATATAATCTTGGGCCTGATCCACCGGCGTGCAATTAAAGAGGGAAGCAAAGTTGTCAACCGTGATTGGGTTAACTACCATGCATGCAGGCTGTCGTATAACATTTATTTTGTACCTAATCTTTTTATATCGAAGAATGATTTTACGAAATTGGGGTTATATATTTTTCTGAATTAATTAACCAAGTCACCATAAAATTCGGGTTCCGATAGACCTGCCCAGGTAAAATGGTGTGATGCATATAGGCCTTTTGGTTTCATTGGGCAACTGGGCTTGAGATGTCATTTCATTTCAGTGTCGGTAAAAGTCCCACAAAATTGGAAGCAACGTTTCCAAAATGACCTAAATAGTGTTGACGGGGATGATGAATCTCAACTCAAACAAACAAACAAACAAACAAACTATATACTTAGTCCAATGTGGCACTCATGTTGATAACCTGGCGTTAATGTAACAATTCAACGAAGTCTTTGAACCTTCAAATATTGGTTAAAGACAAATGACAGACGAGGTGGATTATAGCTCACATGAGGACGAAGCACAAAGTGCTCAAGGTGAGCCATTGTGAACACACAGTGTCCGTCCTACGTCCGTTATCCGTCGTGTGTCGTCAAGATTTTTATTTTTCACCCTATAGAGGCATGGTGGGTAACCAAATCACGGTTTGCAACTTTGCTTCCCTCTTTGTTTGCACACCGGTGGGTCTGGCTTAAGATTATATGACGGTTCCAGCGTAAAAGCATAAATGGAATTTTATTTTATTTTAGTATCCTTTATGTTGGTTGGCGCCTGATGCTCCGTCTTTGGTCGGGCCCCTTGGAGTCTAACTGTTGGTTTTCTTTTGCTCCAGCGATTCTGTTGTTGTATGCTGTCGAGTCCTCAACCTTGTTTCATCTCTGTAGTTTTTTTTTATTTGTAAGTTCTCGGAGATGTTACACTGATCAGTTAGGAAGCCTTCATGCGGACTAAGCAAAATTAGTGTATACCGCGACAGAGGTAAGGGCGAGGATTTTGGCCATGTAAAATCGATTTAAGCCCCCCAGTGGAATTCTTTCTACTGACCGTTCCAAGGCGGTTCCTCTGTGGCGGTTTATTTATGTTGTTGGTTGTTACTTACTGTGTGTATCACTTGTGTCTTCTTTATTTTGGATGGCCATTTGGCCATTTTGTGGGAAAGTAACTGTCCTTATGGCCTTCCTTTGATTAGGTTTCCATTATGGTTAGGTCGCATCATGTTTGTGTTTCTTTACCTTTGGTGTCTTTGATGGGTGGAGTAAGTTAATTGTATCGATTCCTGATCTTTGTTTTACTTTAAACGTGTGCTCTAATGTTGTTAATATCTAAATAGCAATGGCTATTTTGGTGCCAATAGGCCTGTAGGATTTTTCCTTCTTTTTTTTCTTTGTGATAAGTTGAATCCAAGGAAAAAGCGTTTCAACACTATTTTGTCAAATGTTTGCTGTTCTCTCTCTGTCTCTGTCTCTCTCTCTCTCTCTCTCTCTCTCTCTCTCTCAGATATTTGGAAGAAATTTGTGGAGGTATTAAGATTAAGTAGAGTGGCATGGAAATATTATGTACTGTTCATTCCAGAAGTAGAAAGAACGGTGTACAGACTGCATCAACCTGGCCCAAGGATTATAAAACTTTTTTTTCATGCTGAAATGATAGGGTATGAAATTTATTCGGCTCATAAATGAAAAAAGTAACGTAAACACATAGAAAACAATGTTGTTCATACTTCCATGAACGCATCGAGTCACTTGATTTCCAGTGACGTTAAGTGACGTCATTCTAAACCATGGTTCTCTACGGGCGTTGGTGAGGTCAACGCTGCTCCTGTCTTTGTAGAAAATCGGCTTGCAAATGTTTTTCAGTTTAAAAAGTTTGCCCTATAAGCATTTTTTCGCCCAGTGATGAGGGGCAAAGAATGTAATTATAAAAAATAAACTTAATTTTTCTGCTATTCATGAAAGTATGAACGACAGCGAATCGCTAGCAAAGTTTACATGAACCCCTTCGGGGTTCATTTACTTTGCACGCAACCCGCTGCGTTCGTACTATCATGAACAGCAGAAAAATAAATTTCATTTCCTAAGTATTTGTTTTCTTTGCCTCATACTGCTGCCTCACTCAAAGGTTTATTAGCTACCTCAATATGTCAATCATTGCAAAACATCCACATTGAGCTGGAGGTAATTTTGTTTTCAAAACCGTCTTCTGTAGCATGTTATCCATGCGATTAGGGGAGCAGCTTCTCGGTTTCTCCTTAAATGTACATTCTAACAGTCAAATGGCATGTCCTTATCAACTTTTAATGAAATGGACATTCAATTTGTCATCAAACTGCTGTCAAGTGTCAAGGAAAGCAGGTCATGAAATGTACATGCACGGGGTTTTATTTAGTGTGTAGCACTTTACATGTAAATGGATGCTTTAGACACAAACTTTAGCGGCTCACTGGAAAAATGACGATTTTCTTCAGGAGGTATGAATATTAAAAAACTTAACTTTTTTTTTTTGTTGTGTTACATTTGCTTAAAGAAATATATAGGCTGCGTGACGCTTCCAAGCAGAGCTGAAACCGACCGCACGCGAGTACTGGCAAACCGCCAAGAGAATCTATGCCTGCCCAGGCAAAGCGGTGCGAGTCGGATCGTTCATGCTTATAAACCATTTTGGTTGGAGATGTCAATTCATCTCAATGTCGAGTAAAAGTCCCACAAAATCGAAGCAACGTCCCCAAACTGACCTGTTAATGGGCACTTTAAACATCAAATCAAACAAATAAATTATTTTAAGTTTTGGGGTAAGAAAAATAATTAATATTGCGGTTGTGATTTCGGGCTCGTTTTCAGTGAATTAAAGTCTCATGCTCGACAAAACCCCACATGATACTTAACAGAACTGAAAACTTGCTTGAGAATTCCTTGTTTCGGCCTCAACCCCAACATACATTCAATTATTCAGTTCTTATCTAAGCAGGAAAATTGCCTGACTTGTTAGTATTTAAAAATAGCGAGCATTACAAATTTCACGCTCGGCTGAATTGAGCATGAAAAACGTCTTATAACCTTTTAATAGCCTGGTCGAGAAACGCCGCTTTACTCAACAGCACCAAAACTTTTAAATGCCTATGTATTAACAAGGCCACATTTCTCACTTACTTCCCAGTACACTCAGGCTAATACAAGTACTTTTTTGAAAGTTGATTTACCTACTTTTCAAAAACTTTAACATTCTCCATAACTTTTGATTGAAGGCATTGAAACGGCCCCCGCCCATTGGGGATTGAAGAAGTAAATGGGCTGCATGATGCTTCCATGCAGAGCTGAAGCCGACCGCACACGAGTACTGGTAAACCGCTTAGAGGATCTAAGCATACCAAGGTAAAGCGGTGCGAGTCCGACCGTCCATGCTTGTAAACCCTATTGGTTTCATTTTTCGACATGGCTTGAGATGTCATTTCATCTCAATGTCGGGTAAAAGTCCCACAAATTTGGAAGCAACGTCTCCAAAATGACCTTTACATTGTTGACGTGGACGTTAAACCTCAAATCAAACAAAAAAATAAGGCATTGAAGACAGATTTCGTTATTTAGTAATGTCGATAAAGCGTCTTTTTCAACGACAAAGCACATGGTAGTAGTAGGGATTAGACCCATAACCTCTCGCTTTCGGGCTAAATGACTTGTCACTGCATATATTAAAAGACCACTTTGCTTGTTCAAATTAACGTTTTTTACGCTTGCTCCTTTCTTGAGCAACAATTTTGCCTTTCCCAAGTGTGTAGCTTAACGGCTGTTTCGCTCTATCCAATGTCATCCCTCCCTTTGCAGTTTGCTCAGTGTGCCTGCTCCAGTGTGTAGTTTGATTCCCAGTTCTTGAAGCAAGTTTTAGTTTTCCAAAAACATGTATTCTGTCAGAGAATGTCCTTCTGGGGCAGAAATGTAGTAGATGTTGTGCAGCCCTTTACTAATAGGTTTTTGCAGGTATGGTTCGGACCATTGTATTCGATGCAGCTAGCTTTCTGTCTATACTGGATGCATTGGTAACAGAGAGTAATTCACCAGTCAGTAAGTCAGCCAGTCAGAAAGACCATCACTGACTGACTGGCTGACTAATTAACTGGTCTGACAGTCATACAGACAGTCAGATAGACAGTCAGACAGACAGACAGACGGTCGGACGGACCGGCAGACAGACACTTTAAATGGATGACCGATATTCCAATGAAAGCCTTACCCAGCCAAACAGCTATGCATTTCATGAAAATAACCTGTTGTTACAGATACTAAGGAAGCACAAGAAACAAAAAGGAAAACGGTTACTTCTTCTCCTTCTTTCTTGGTATGACAAAAGGGGCGGCACTCATGCTCTAAGTTCGGTATCTCACTTTGCGGAGATACCTCTAGGCCTAGCCATCTACTAAATGTATGCGTTCAGAACTTCAGGCAAACCAAATTGAAAGCCTGGTAATTTCACTTCGCTAGCACTATGCCAAAACCAAGTTTAGCATTCGACTCAACAATATGCCAAAATTTAGGTGACCTTATTTCGTTGTTAATTGATTCGACATGAAACAAAACGCAGACCACAAAGCAGATATTTGCACCTGCAATATCCCCGCCTCTTGAAGTTTTGATTATGTAAATGGGACTGCTTACTTCATCACTTCTCAGTTCTGCTTTCTTATTTCTAACTTATAACTTCTAATTTCTGCTTTCTTATTTCTAACTTATAACTTCTAATTTCGAACGTCTGACTTCAAACTTCTTATTTCTGATTTCAGACTTTCTCCTTCTGGCTTCGGACTTCCAATTTCTTACATCCTGCAATATTCAACTATAATAATTGTTTTTGATGGAGACTTCATTTTAACATTTTAAATGCTGCTTCAATCCACTGAAATAAAGAAGTCCTGATGGGACTTCTAACTTCATCACTTCTATGATTTTCCACTTACAACCTTCGACTTCCAACTTTCGACTTATAAATTGCAACTTACTACTTATTACTCCCGACTTCTTTCTTCAGACTTCTAACGCCCGGCTTCGTACTTCCACTTACTTAGTTCCGACAATCTACTTCTATAGCGCCCGTCTTCCTACTTCTGAAGCCATGTCATGTGCATCAAAGGCCGAGAAGAAGTCCGAGACGAAGGCCTCACGTTACTTGGCTCTTCGGATCGGAAAGTTCGAGAGGTAGAATTAGGCCCATTTGCAGAAAAAGACCTCAACAAAATCACAGCGAAAGTTTAATTGCCTTAACATCGTCGTTTCATCAACCATGGTAGATTCGAACTGGATCTTGATTCCCTAGGGCCCAACACATATGCTTGTCATAAGCAATAAATTATGTTTCATTTCAAATTTCCTGGAGGAATTCTCTCCGCTTCTAGAGATGTTTTCTCGTACCACATTTCCTGAGTAGGCTTAGACCCTTTAAGCGGTTTTCCAGTACACGCGTGCGTTCGGTGAAACAGCATGTGGCCCATCTATTTCTTATAGCCCTGATGGGCGTGGCCATCTTAAATTGAGGTAACAAAAAGATACCTCTTTTCTACCCCAGTTAAAGATATTCAGGTCGTGGTTCTGGACACTATTATCTCAAGGTTGAGACGGGCCTCCGTGGCGTAGTAGATAAGAGCGCTGATTCTTAAATAATAGGTTTCTCACCGCTGAAGGTTCGAGCCCGGCTCGGATCAAGTTCTGCAACGGAAGGTCAGGTGTTTTTTCTCCGGATACTACGGTCTTCGACCACATGTGATTAACGATCTGCTCGATATGAACGAAATGATCCCGAAAGGACCGTATAACGAGCCCCGCTCCGGACCCCCCCCCCCCCCCCCCCCCCACACACACACAAAAAAAAACCCTGAAGGTTGATATGCTCTGGCTTATTCTGACCTTTATGGTGAGTTGTGGTGCCTATTCTGATTAATACAAACTTGCTGAGCAGAGGGATTGAGCAATGATTTTTATCAAAGTCCCTCCATCAATGGATGTGACCGAAGTCATAAATAGAAGCGTCCACTTCAGGAACTCGCGGATGAGAGAGCATGTGTGTGCTGCACTGTAGGGGTTCCGTCCCCTTAAATCCCTGTTGGAAAAGGACCCAAAGGGCCCAACCTAAATAGTGCGTATCGTCATTAACTGGCCATTCGCTACCTAGGATCAAAATTTCAAAACATAAAAAGGAATATGTTGCAATAGGGAACAAATTGGTTCCATGCTGCATCATTTTGGGGTGGCATTTTTAACAGGCTGGATATTTTTATTTCTGTCTACACAAGCATGGGTGAAACTGTTTTGAAAATAACACAAAAAGTCCACGATTTCAACAAAAAAAAATACATTTCACTTTTCCTGAATCCGGTATGGAGATAACTGCGGCTCATCCTGCCTTCCTTAATTAAGCCACCTAGCTCAGTGGTTAGTCCATTTGCGGCAGATGCTAAATAGTTGGCCATCCAATCCCAAAAAAGATTGATATTTTTACTTTTGATGGCAAAATTGAGTAGAGTATGGCACCCATGCTAAGTGTAATCCTTGATATGTGTCAAGAATCATAGGGGTGGATGCCACGTCTGAAAATGCGTCTGAGGCTCAGAATTAGGTCAAAGGTCAAATGAGTGCACAAATAAGCATGAAACTACTCATAACTCTCTTTTAATACATATTTGGGAAATTGCTTGCTTAAAATCACCATAAAACTACTCGGGTGTAAGAGAACAATGGAAAATTATTTTAAATGTACCTCAAAGTATGTCAATCTCATAGGTCATGGGGTCATTTAAGTACAAAAATCGTACATAATAGATGTTATCTAATCAAATATTGTCATATTTAGCATAAGGATGTGTTGATGACCAGTATTTATCATCAAAATATTAAAAATACATTTTGTTACGTGTATTTGATTTGTCAAAGACAGATTTCAATTCCTTAAGTTGGCATCCAGGATGGCTGCCAGACAGTTATTGACTTCTATTTATAGCCCCCTTTGAAAAGTGGGGGGCTATGTCCCTTCTGTGATTCTGTAATTCCGTAATTCCGTTATTCATGATTACTCAAAAACCGTTCGAGGTATTTTCATCAAACCTCACACAAATGTAATATACTATGAGACAATTTGCAGAGTGCATGAACCATAACTCTGGGATTGCCTACTCTTGGAGTCATTGCCCTTTGAACATTGAAAAATGGCACTGTAATTCCGTTATACATGATAACTCAAAAACCGTTTGGGGTTATTTTCATGAAACATCACACAAATGTAAAGCACTATGAAACGATGTGCAGAGCACATGAACTATAACTCTGGATTGCCTACTTTTGGAGTTATTGCCTCTTTGAACATTGAAAAATGGCAATTTTAACCTTGTCCGCTCCATAACTTAAAAACCGTTTGAGGTATTTTCATGAAACTTCACCCAAATGTAAAACACTATGAGAGGATATGCAAAGCGCATTAACCATAACTCTGGATTGTCTACTTGGAGTTATTGCCCTTTGAACATTGAAAAATGGCACTTGGAATAAACTAAGTATAGTAATAATTCGTGTCCCTTCCATAACTCTGAAACTTGCAAATATTTTCACGCATCTGTAAAGCAAATTTCTTTTCTGATAGAGCTGTCAGATCCTTTGACAGTTCTAGTTTACGATAGAAGTGAAGGCAACGATCATAAATCGATTCAATTAACCCTCTGCTTCCATCAGTGACACAAAGGAAAGAAACACAAACATGAAATAACTAGACCCAAATAGAAACATCAAATACGGAAAGCCAAAAGTGACAGTTACTTTCCCACAAACTGGCCAATTGGCTATCCAAAACAAAATATTACAAGTGATACACACACCCATAGACAAACCATAACTAAAATAAACGCGACAGAAGAACCAACATGAATGGTCAGTGAAACGAATACCACTGGGGCGGCTTAAATCGTTTTACGCAGATGCAATCCTTGCCCTTACTTTCATCGCGATTTAGACAAATAATTTGTTCAGTCAGCATGAAGGCCTCGCCTCCTAACTCATCAGTGCAACATCTCCGAGAACACAAAAATCAAACAACTGACAGCAAGAAACCACCGAAATACTGGAGCAATAGAAAACCAACAGTTAGACTCCGATAGGCCCGACCTTAGACAGAGCATCAGGCACAACCCAACTTTACATAAAATTAAATTCCCTCTTATTCTCATTAAGCCTTTACGCTGGAACCGTCATAGAATCTGAAGCCTGATCCATCGGCGTGCATTTAAAGAGGAAAGCAAAGTTGTCAACCGTGATTTGGTTAACTACCATGCATGCAGTCTGTCGTATAACATTTATGTTTTACCCAATCTTTTTATATCGAAGAATGATTTTATGAAATTGGGTGCTGAAGTCATTGCAATAATATATTTTTCTGAATTTATATAACTTAGTCACCATAAAATTCGGATTCCGATAGACCATGTTGCAGAAGAGATTTAAGTCCAACATTTTGAAATTAAATCGGAATGACGATTATAAAATTTTGAAAAAGGGCTTTGCGTAGTTTATGATTACAATAGCCCTGATTAAGAGGTTTAGCAATTAACAATTTAGTACGAGTGTTGAAGTCAGTCACATGACTCTGGCAAATCAATTAATTGCGAAATATAAACGCCATAGTATGTCGCCATCCAAGAAAGGAAAAGATATAATCTCAAAATCAAAGTCATCGCGTTTATCATAAATTTTTGCAGGAAACAAACCTATCTACAATAGACATACGTAAACAAAAAGGCCTCAGTATCAGAAGCGTTTGCTTTTCTAACTTAAGTTTGCCGGGGGGGGGGGGGGGGGGGGGGGGGGGGGGGGGGGATTTGATTGATCAAATCATCGAAATAGGTATTGTCAATATTTAATAAATCCAAATATCTAGAAATCGAGGTAATGGCTAAAATAATTTCAGACTGGTTTTCAACGGAAACGGACATCATGAAGCCTCTTTCATAACGAAACAAGAACAAATTAGCAACAAGGGGTATGGGTACCATCAGAATACCCACAGCTTGTCTAACTTAGTACCAAATATTATGTAACTATTGCCAAGTAGAAAGGTGAGGGATCACACACTTTCTGACATGACCATAAAGTATAATTTTTATGCTCTTCAGAAGTGACAAAGGCCTTTCTTACATTACTTGTAAGATAGAGGGAGTCTTTCCCTATAAAATGTCCATTCAATTAAATCATTAAGTTTTTCTTTTATAACATTATGAGGAAGAGTAGTTGAAGATGACATCCAAGATGGCTGCCAGATTATTTTAGCAATTCATTTGACTAGCAACTAGAGTTACCCGCTTTTTTGTACTATTAAATCCAGTAGTCACTGACAGCTTGTGCACAAACGAAGTTAAAAAAGCTTGTTATTTGATATATGACTATGTCTATCATTTCAGATTATGCGGTAGAAAGCTCGTATCAGTGATATCGGAGAAATCCCTATTGGGTTTGCATTGCATTGACTTGTCAATGCTGAAGTAAAAAATTAATCATATGGGCGCAAATGCGAATACATATCGATATGCATTGTCGCAATTAGTTGTTACCCTGTACATTGTAGTGATCTTAACGGCTCTTTAAATGAAATGGCATCTTGTAAAATACAAACTTTGAATACTGTTAAACACTTAAATTTAGCGGCAGCAAAATTTGGCGGTCTTTTTCGCGGATTCATATTTTGGCCGGATTCTCGATTTCCGAAGAAAAGAAATCGGTTGAACCTCCAAAGCCGTGTAAGATGACAAAGAATTCATCGGAGTTGATCATGCGGAAACTGTAGTAATTAGTTAAGGTTTTGTGTTCACTGCATGATTAACCCAATGTGCTACCTTGATAATCCAAATGTCTGTCTGGAAGTGTGTCCACTTTCCTCTTATCTGAATTATTTACCCATCCTATTGAGCTCACAGTTCAAGCCATCAATCAACTATCAATTATATCCTCAATTTTGACAATAACTCTAAGGTATGTTTGTTTTCGTTCAGCCGTTTTGAGCTGTCTTATGGCTAGAACATTGTCTTTCTTTATTTCGACTTCTAAAGAAGTAAATACACCTTTTCTTTTGTCACCAATGATGCCTACGACGAATTGCCACATCATAATTGTGATATGTAGAAAAATTTTTATTCTCTCGCACTCTTTGAGCTTTATTGGCGGATTTTTATTTTGGCATTTTTCATTGATCGAAAATAGCACCAAAATCAAATGACCGCAAAATATAAGTGTTTTACAGTAGCTGCGCATGACCTTTGATGATGACCCACTTGTGTTATCATTAGATATGTCTTCATCATAATACAATAACCTTGACATATCATTGTGAGGTTTAGTAAGGAAGCCGCTTTGGAATGTTACTTATAATAATGGATGACATGTCAGAATAATCAACGTATTTTGCAAAATAAACATATTTTGCCAAATATGTATTTAAATGACCTTTGACCTAATGCCAATTAGGTTGGCCATTATGCTGTTAGTATAATGTGTGGATTTTATGTTTCCTAGATAAGGAAATGGCAACTCATTTGACTTTGTTTCAGTTGACATACTAGATAACCTTTATACAATAAATATTGATGCATATTTGAAGGAAATATGTACTTAAATGACCTTTGACCTTGCCCAAATCTATGGTACAACTTTTTCCCATATATGATGCATCAATAGTATATCCTAAGTACTTTGCTGGTGTTTTAATTAACTTTATTTGTTCTGCTTAGATAGAGAGAGTGTACAAATACCAGTATGTACACATTTTATTGTATTTTTGAACTCATTTGACCTTTGACCTAATTCTGAGGCTCAGGGGCATTTTCAGAAGTGGCATCCACCCCTATCACTTTTGCAACACACTAAAGAACACAATTAGCATGGATGCCATACTCTACTCAATTTTGCCATCAGAAAGTTTTTTTGTGTGGTTTGGATGGCCAATTAAAAGGTCCCAGCTTCGATCCCCAACAGCGGAGACAAAATTTAGGTGTCCGAACACGCTCCGTTGGCATCATTTGCAGGTATGAATGTCATAAAGTGCATCGTCCTTCGGATCTGGACGTAACTGGAGGCCCCCTGTGCAGGGAGAATCATCCCCATGGGCAGGTTAAAGAACCCTACCGTAATTACATGATTACTGTGTACTCTTTCATCCTTCAAAATTGGAGTATATGCAGTATACACCGTCTGTGTCCCCTCTCGGGGTTTAGTTGAAAATGGAAGAAAAATAGCGATAATGCTCATTTGCCACTAAGTACTTCGAACGGTTTAAAATTAAACAACACCGGTCGTTCCGGTCGTTAGTTCATCGATAAATTAGCCCGGAATCAGAAGCTTCACGGCGATTGTTTTCTTGATCTATTACAAGTAGCAAAATCTAAATTTAGAGCTGCAAATACATAATTTTGGATTCAAATTGGTCAAGAGAGGTTCATTTTAATGAAAGACAAAAGTTGAAAGAGAAGTAAGTTCCCTCCCTAACACTAGCTCGCCTGTGATTGATGAAAATCTGGAAATTTTGGGCACACGGTTATGCCGAATTTTAAGTTTCCCTGCAAGTGACATACAAGAGGCGGATTATTGTTGCAAAGTGGACATATTTGACTTGTATAATTCATAATAAGCAGGTGAAAAACTGCATTTGCGAAAAAGATACACCGGGTAAAATGAGCCGAAATGTCCCCCCCCCCCCCTTGTCTCTAATATAGTACCAAAAAAGAAAATTTTCCTGATTCAAGCCCCGTTCTGATATACCATTCTGCAAATTTGGAATGAAATTAATGCATCCCTCTATTTTTGTGACTCGAGCTTTTGATTGACCCAACTCTTTAAGGTCACTAATATTATTCTTCAATACCTTTACACATTAATCAGTCTAACACGAGTTGCTTACATGATTTAATGATAGAACTATGTAGTTTTCTTGCAGTTCAGTAAGATAAATAAACGGATTTGTATGTCACATTTTTATTGACAGCAATAAAAAGTTTTTCCATAGACCCGATTTTTGGTACCAAATTAAAAGATCATTTGACGGATATCGTAAGGGTGCGTAAGGAACCTAATTGACTCAGTACCATTGGCGTTTTTGTATGGGAAGTTGTGTTTCAAACTTGCCAACATGTACATTAATCTGTGTCCTGACTTTGCAGAGAAGAATTACAATATGCTTATTTAAAAGATGTAGCACTTTAGGTACAAAGATAACTACTCGTAATTGTCCACAAGATATCGTTTTATTATGTTTCTTGTGTGTGTGCTCGGAGGGGGATGTTCTGTGTTTGCCGGGTCTTGTCCATCATCCGTTTCAGTTTCAGAACTTTGGGCCTGAGACACACTGATGAAGATTAGATATTAGAAAGGCCACTGTGTCACTAAATTTGGTATAGTTACTCCTTAATCATGCTGTGTAAATGGCATTTCTCTAACGATACAATTGCAGATAAATTGCAGGTTGAAATTTAAACCTTATTTTTCTTGCCATAAAGTAGGATTTACAAGAGCATTACATGAGCATGTTAACGTGATTAAAATAAAATAATAATAATTATGATGCTACTATAACTACGGCTACTAGCACTACTGCTACTGATAATTATAAATAATAAAACAATAATGATAATAATTATACTGTTACTAATTCTTCCACTACTGTTAGTTTATTGGCCCCCGCAAATCGGGGCTTGGAGAAATATATTGGGCTGCATGATGCTTCCACGCAGAACTGAAACTGACTACACATGGGTACTAGTAAACCCATTAGGAGGTCTTAGCCTGACCAGGCAAAGTGATGCTAGTCGGACCGTCCCTGTATATAAAACTTTTTTGTTCGGGCGGCAGGGCTTGAGATGCCATTTCATCTGAATGTCGGGAAAAGTCACACAAATTGGAAGCGACGTCTCCATAATGACCTTAATAATGTTGTCGGGAACATAAAATCTCAATACAAACAAACAGACCACTACTACTGATGATACGAATTAATAATCTTAAAAATAAAAACGATGACAATAATAATTATACTCTTACTACCACTCACACTAGTACCATTCAGTACTACTATTATTATAATAATAATAATAATAATAATAATAATAATAATAATAATATTAATAATAATAATCAAAACGATGGTAATAATAAGTTTATCTTGCAAATACTACTCACACTACTACTGCTACTTCTATCACTGTACTACCACCACTACTTCAATTATTATTATAAAGTGGCTAAACACTAGCCAATAATGTTTGTAGGAAAGAATATTTTACAATAACAATAATAATAATGATAACAAACGAAAATAATAATAATGTGTTGTTAATGATGTTGGAAAGGAGGATACTATGTATAAAGAAGACCAGCTTTTTTGCTGTTTGTGCTTGTCGGTTTATAATTTCACTAATATTAATAATACAGTCTTTATTTTCTGTGGGTAACACAATTAGCTACAAACTACTCTTCATCGAGGCCCACTTTAACAAAACAAGTAATGTACAGTAAACATGCTATACAAGAATATAAACAATCGGAAACAATATAGCTTATAATTTACACTATCCTAAATTTTCCCACAAAAGGGTACGTATAGTCATCACGCCAACGTGTCCGTATAATGAAGACCCCTCAACTCCCACTTCATATAAAGAAACAGGGGTTTACGGGGGTATTCATTGTCCTTCTTATTAGGCAGTCATTTTAGACCAAAAAGGCCCTTAACCTCAAACAAATTCCTTCAGAAAGGTTTTCACTGTTTTCAAAATCAGTGAGGTGTCCTGACTTACAGGAAAAAAATCCCCAAAAATATTCCCTGGCGAAATCGATTTTTTGGGGTGAAATGTTCAAAATTTGAAAAAAATCGCCAAAAACAGGAATTAAATCATAAAATTTTCATGAAATAATACCTAATTGATTTAAATAGCCAGACATTGATAAACTGTTGTCAAGTAGCAATAGAAAAATTTTCGATTTCATACATTTACAGAAAATTGTCTTTTTTGGGGGAAAAAACTTTGAAAAATTGACAAATATGCGGAAAACGGGAATAATTTTTTAAAAAGTTAGTGATGAGGATTCTTAAAAATGTCTTGCTGTAAAAAGTGACATATGGGACTAAGTTAACGACAGGAAAAAATAAAACTTTTAAATGTATAAAAAGTATCATTTTTAGGGGTACAAAAATGCAAATTTTTGCATAAAAACACACTGAAAGTCCATTATTTCGGGGCATTTAGAAACTTCGTTACAAAAGTAAATTGTATTACATGGGACTTATATGACCTGATGTACACTCTCTAGTCACTACTGTCAAGTAGCTATCAAAGATCTTTCAACTTCGAATCTGCACAGAAACTTACGGAACCCGGGAAGGGACATGATTTTTTATTTTTATTATGTTGTGCGAACAAGATAATATCTTGAGCGGACAAGATATATCTTGTTCCGACAACATATTATCTTGTGCGGACAAGATTTGATGTTGTTCGCACAACATAATATCTTGTGCGTACAAGATATTTTCTTGTTCGCACAACATATTATCTTGTTTGCACAACATAGAACTTGGGAAGTTGTGCGGACAAGATATTATCTTGTGCGGACAAGATATTATCTTGTACGGACAAGATAATATCTTGTGCGGACAAGATAATATCTTGTGCGCACAAGATCTATGTTGTGCAGACAAGATATTATCTTGTGCGGACAAGATAATATCTTGTTCGCACAACATAATATCTTGTGCGGACAAGATAAAATCTTGTCTGCACAAGATAATATGTTGTCCGCACAAGATAATATCTTGTCCGCACAAGATAATATCTTGTCCGCACAAGATAATATCTTGTCCTCACAAGATATTATCTTGTGCGCACAACTTATAAAATAAAAAAAAATCATGTCCCTTCCCGGGTTCCGTAGTAACTGGTCTTTTTAAGGTGGAAATCCAAAATTATGACAAAAAAGTGTGAAAAACAAGATAGATGTTCTTTTTTAAAAAGTAAGTGTTGAGGATTCTTTAAAAGGTTTTGATGTAGAAATGTACATATGGGTATCAGTTAACTACAGAATAAAAAACTTGATATTAAGATTTCATAAAGTTCTGTTTTTTTAGACTATGAAAATGCTCAGTTTAGCCAGTAAGAGGCTCACTGAGCCTAAATTGCTCACCTGAGGAACATTTAAATACGTAAGCTGTGTACCCATTGGTTTCAGGGCAGAAGATTTTTCGAAGTTCTTTCAGTTACATATTTAAGTCTGTGGAAGCTATTGAGCCTAGGGATGTGGCCAATTCGGACCCCTGTCGGCTGGCAGGCTTTATGTTGGTGACCACCTCATCCTGCTGCATCCTAAATATCGATTCTTTGGACCTTATAGTTTCAGCGAAGAAGAGTTTTGGGGGTTTTCCTATTATAAAATATGTTCTTGAAAGGGTTATCCTTTGGAAGCAAGGAATACACCACAGAACTTGAAAATATGGAATGTACATGTTTTCTGGGCCAGTCTAGCCAGTTTCGGCCAATTAGGCCTCATCAGTGACCCTCAATTATTTTCAAAATTCAACAATGGAATCAATGATCCCAAAGGACAAGAAAATATAAACTACACTATGATGTAGGGCAGGGTGGCTTTTTGCGGCCGCCACACATTCCCAGTCATCAGCTGTAGTAACGTCTGTAGAAGCCAAGGAGCCCTTGGACCTAGCCCATTATGACTCTAGGCACATGATTTGCAGGATTTATGTAGGTGACTACATGCTTACATCTAAGGTCTGTGCCTTATGGTTTCAGGGAAGATGTTTGAAGTTTTTCCAATTTTAAGTCATCGGCAGCTAATGAGCCCAGGGTGTGGCCATTTTGGACCCCAGTAACATGATGGGCATTTATGTGGGTAACCACTGGATATTGCTACATACTAAATATCAAAGCTCTGGGCCTTTTGGTTTCGTAGAGGATTTTTTAAGTTGTTTTTTTTTTTCATTATAAGTCTATGGGAGCTAACGAGACCTGAGGGTGTGACCAACTTTGACTTTAGGGGCATGATTAGCAATATTAATCTAGGTGACCACTTGACATTGCTACATACTGTATATCTAAGCCCTATGCCCTGTTGTATCAAAGATGAAGATTTTTTAATCCATCATAAGCCTATGGGAGCTGATGAGCCCTTGTGCGGGGCCACCTTGGACACCAATGGCATGATTGGCAGGATTTATGTGGGTAACCAGTTTGCATTTCTGCATACTAAATATCTTAACTCTGGGCCCTGTGGTTTCGGAGAAGTTTTTGAGGTTAAGCTATTTTTAAAAAAAAGTCTAGGGGAGCTAAGGAACCCTGGGGCTTAGCCAGTTTGGACTCCAGGGGCGTGGTTGGCAGGATTTATGTAGGAGATCACTTGACATTGCTACATGCTAAATATCTAAGCTCTGGGCCATCTGGTTTTAGAGGAGACCATTTTTTTTTTTAAGTTTTTTTTTTTATTATGAGTCTGTGGAAGCTGATGAGCCCATGGTCTTGGCCAATTTTGCCCTGAGGGACATGGTTAGCAGGATTTATGTAGGTGACTATTTTATATTGCTACATACTAAATATCTAAGCTCTGTGCTTCACGGTTTCAGCGAAGATTTTTAAAGCTTCCATTATATGTCTATGGGAGGTAAGGGGCCCCAGTGCGGCCAATTTGGACCGCAAGGGTATGATTGGCAGGATTTATGTTGGGAACTACTTGAAGTTGCCACGTGCTAAATGTCTAAGCTCTGGGCCTTGTGGTTTCACAGAAGAAGACTTTTGGAGTTTTTTTCCAATTGTAATTCTGTGGGAGCTAAAGAGCCCTGGGCTGTAGCTTATTTGGAGCCTTGGAGCATGATTGGCAGAATTTATTTATGTGACCTTGTGACATTGCTACATGCTAAATATCTAAGATCTGGGCCCTGTAGTTTCAGAAGTTTTTCTTTTTAAGTTTTCCCCATTGCAAGTCTTTGGGAGCTATATGTTACCATGACAACCAGAGTTGCCATCCGATCAGCCCGAAAACCTTAAGTAGCCTTTCTCCCTACCTGATGATGCTCCTCGTGAAATTTGATCAAGATCGGCTGTGGGGTATTAGAGACATATTTATTTGAAATTGTTTACGGGTGGATACACGCACTGGTGGACGGACGAGAGATAAAACATGATCACAAAAGGTCACTTTGTCACTACGTGGCAGGTGAGTAAAACCCTAAAAATTCATTAATGTTTAGCTTAACGGCTCATGTTGAGCTTATAGGATAGGCAGTTGTCCATTGTCGTCATCGGCATCGTTGTCGTCGTTCATGTGGCATCAACACTTACAAACGACATCTCTTCTAAAGCCACTGGGCCGATTGAGCCCAAATTTCATCTGTAGCATCCGTGGGCTGGAGAATTGATGTTTGTGGGTTTTTTTTTTTATGAAAAGTGGCTCATTAGTTCGGCTGATATTGCACTGATGGCAAGTTTCCATAGGCTTATATTAGGGAGATTAGAAAAAAATGGCATTTACTGTCTAGCCTTTTGGGATATTTCGACATTTTTATAGACATGTTCCTTGAGAAAACTTCTTTCAGCCATATGCTTTTATGCCAACCCCATGGTGTGCCGGGGCATTGACCCGCCCCCTTCATTTCATACATATGTCTTACAACCAGTTAGATACCTGTTCACCCAAAAACATATATATTCTTATTTTTTTACACGCATACAGTCACACCGAGCTGGGGGTAATGTAGGTGTGCTGGAGCCATGTCTCACTCCTTCACTTCACAAAAGGCCAAATATCTGAGAAACTGTTCAGAAACCCACCCCTAAACCATAACTTTAAATGTTCACTTATGATAAGACACATCCAGTGACATGAACATGGGGGGCCCCGGTCATGCTCCACCCCTCCACTTCATAAAAGCTGTTTATCTCAGATACCATTTAGATCCCCTCCCCATAACCACATATTGCTTGTTCATAATGGTTATACTCATTCAGTCACACCAGCCCGGGGGTCTTCTTGTGCTGGGGTCACGTCCCACCCACTACCTCATACAAGAGGGTCATGATGACACTGGATCGCTCACCTGATCTATAGTGTAACAAGTGGGCCCCGGGGAGGGCCATTTTTGACCCCAGGGCTATAATTTGCAGAATCTTGGCAAAGGTCTACAAGGTGAAACTTCATACCAAATATCAAAGCCTTTTGGTTTCAGACAAGAAGATGTTAAAATGTTTTCCTTATACAAGTGTTTATAAAAACCACTGGGCTCCGGAGGCCAGGCCATTTTTGGCCCTAGGGCTATAATTCTAACAATCTTGGTAGAGGTCCACAAGACGAAATTTTATACCAAATATATCATCTGGTTTCAGACAAGATGATTTTCAAAGGTTTTCCCTACAGAAGTCTATGTAAAACAAGTTGGCCATTTTTAGCCCCAGGGCTATAATTTGAACAATCATGAAAGAGGTCCACTAGATAAAGCTTCATACCAAATATCAAAGATCTTGGCCTTCTGGTTTCAAACAAGAAGATTGTCAACGGTTTCGCCATATAAAAGTCAATGTATAACCAGTGAGCCCCGGGTTGGGCATGTTTTTGCCCCAGGGCCATAATTTTAATAAACTTGATAAAGGTCCACAAGACCAAGCTTCATACCAAATACCAAAGACCTGAGCCTTCTGGTTTCATACAAAAAGATTTTAAAAAAAAAATCCTATGTGAATCTATGTAGAGCATGTGGGCCTCGCAGCAGGGCCATTTTTGTCCCCATGCTTATTATGTGAACAAACTTGAAAGTGGTCGACTAGACGAAGCTTCATACCAAATATCAAAGACTTAGTTTCAAACAAGAAGATTTTCTATTGTTTCGCCCTATATAAGTCAATGTAAAATCAGTGGGCCCCAGGTTGGACATGTTTTTGCCCCAGGATTTTTTTATGTGTGTGTGTGTTTTTTTTATGTAAAAATTTGCATTTTTCGAACCCCACGAAATGATACGTTCTATATATATATAAAAAAAATATATTTTTCCTGCAGTTAACTTAGACCCATATGTCATTTTTTACAACAAACATTTTCAAGAATCCTAACCACTAACTTTTTAAAAAACTATTCCCGTTTTCCGCGTTTTTTTTTTTTTTTTTTGTCAATTTTTCCACATTTTTACTCCAAAACAGACAATTTTTCGTAAACATATGAAGCTGAAAATTTTTCTATTGCTACTTGACAACAGTAAATCAATGTCTGGCTATTTAAATCAATAATTTTTTGGTGTGATTTCTTGAAAATTTTATGAATTAATTCCTGTTTTGGGCGATTTTTATTCAAATTTCAAACATTTCACCCCAAAAAAAAAATTTTTGCCAGGGCATATTTTTGGAGATTTTTTTCCTGTAAGCCTGATTTTGAAAATAGTGAAAAACCTTATGAAGGAATTTGTTTGAAGTTCAATACTATTTTGTCTCTGTCCAAAGACGGGCCTCCGTGGCCTAGTGGTTAAGAGCGCTGACTCTTGATCATTAGGTCTCTCATCGCTGTGGTTCGAGCCTCGCTCGGGTCACATGTGAGACGCCAAGTTCTGCAACGGAAGGTCAGGTGGTTTTTCTCCGGGTACTCCGGTTTTCGTCCACCTTTGATTAACGATCGGCTCGATATGAGTGAAATAATCTTACAAGGGCCGTAAAACCAAAAAAAAAAAACAGTGCTTCAGCTGAAGTGCAAGACCCGCCAGATGCTTTTAGCTTTTTGAGTGTTACCATATAAGGGTATGGCGGCAATTTTGGTCATGTGACCTGGACCTAAAACGGTTCCCCCAATAAATGCGCCTTATCGTAAGGAGCAAAAATATATCTTATACTTTAGTACTGTATTCTGAATCGTTTGCAGGATAAAATGCATTCTCACATTTTCCAATACAAAAGCATATGTGTCAAAGTTTGACCTAGGCACAAAGAATGTCAAGGTCAACATTTTAGCACTTTATGCTGGGCCTACGTCCAAGATGCTATTTATCAAGTTTCGTGTAAATCTGCCCAGTGGTTCTGGAGAAGACTATTTTTGAAGGGTTTTTACCATATATGGCTTGGCGGCCATTTTGGTCATGTGACCTGGACCCCATGAGCAAATTTTGGTTTTACCCATCCCATAGAGGTTCCATATGAAATTTGACTTCAATCGGCCCAACAGTTTCCGAGGAGAAGCAGTTCGAAAATTTTCACATTTTTCGCCTCGGCGAGGCTATGCTAAATGGTATGTAATATTTGGCAAGTTCACTGGTTAGATCTCATTTATATCTATCAGTATGCCAAACTTATTTAAATATCTTATATTTTAGTACTGTATTCTGAATCGTTTGCAGGATAAAATGCATTCTCACTTTTCCAATACAAAAGCATATGTGTCAAAGTTTGACCTAGGCACAAAGAAGGTCAAGGTCAACCCAGGGTCACAATTTTAGCACTTTATGATGGGCCTATGTCCAAGATGCTATTTATCAAGTTTCGTGGAAATCTGCCCAGTGGTTCTGGAGAAGACTATTTTTGAAGGGTTTTTACCATATATGGCTTGGCGGCCATTTTGGTCATGTGACCTGGACCCCATGGGCAAATTTTGGTTTCCCCCATGCCATAGAGGCTCCATATAAAATTTGACTTCAATCGGCCCAACGGTTTCCGAGGAGAAGCAGTTTGAAAATTTTCACATTTTTCGCCTCGGCGAGGCTATACTAAATGGAATGTAATATTTCGCAAGTTCATTGGTTAGATCTCATTGATATCTATCAGTATGCCAAAAATTGTTTAAATATTCCAAGCGGTTAAGTCACTATCACCAATTTTTACAAACGGGTTACGGACGGACAGACAGACAGGCCATATATGGCTTGGCGGCCATTTTGGTCATGTGATCTGGACCGCATGAGCAAATTTTGGTTTCCCCCATCCAATAGAGGCTCCATATGAAATTTGACTTCAATCGGCCCAACGGTTTCCGAGGAGAAGCAGTTCGAAAATTTTCGCATTTTTCGCCTCGGCGATGCTATACTAAATGGAATGTAATATTTCGCAAGTTCATTGGTTAGATCTCATTGATATCTATCAGTATGCCAAAAAATTGTTTAAATATTCCAAGCGGTTAAGTCACTATCACCAATTTTCACAAACGGGTTACAGACAGAATGACAGACTGACAGAATGACAGACTGACACGGTGATATTTTAGGGCACTCTTAGAAATCAACCGACTTCAGTCGGTCGCTTTTTCTGCGGGTCGTGCAATCTCTGTCCAAAGACACAGGCCGTGCGTACTCGTTAGAACTGATTCAACGGGGCGGGTCTAACGAGCACCAACAACCAATGTCCCGGGTACAAACAAGAAAAATATCACAAATAATTTTCATCAAAAGAATAAGCATTTTGGAGATATGAAAGAATGCACTATGTCATACGGACATGTTTTCGCAACAACATATAATTAGGTGTTCAATACTTTTTAATTTCATTCGATGTCTGCAGTAGGTGACTACGCTAAGGCTGTGTGCTCAGTGATCAATCAATTCATTGTTAAATTCAACACAGGATTTCACGTTTAAAACAAACGTGAAATTTGTTTGATTTCAGGTTAAAGTTCCCTTCAACACTGTATATGTCATTTTGGAGACGTTGCTTACAATTTTGTGGGACTTTTACCTGACATTAAGATGAAAAGACATCTCAAACCCTGTCGCCCAATGAAACTAATAGGGTTTACAAGCATGGACGGGCCGACTCGCGCCGCTTTGTCTGTGTAGGTTTAGATCCTCTAAGCGGTTTACACGAACTCGTGTGCGGTCGGTTTTAGCTCTGCGTAGAAGCATCCAGCAGCCCGTCTATTTCTTCAAGCTCCGATAGGTTGGGGCCTACACAGGTTTCCACGTCAATTTCGATATTCAATCTATGAAATTCAACAACAACAAAAAATAATATATATGTACAACCGGAATTTAATACTGCAAATTCAGTGCTCGTGTAATTCTATTTTATAGTTTTATAACTAGACGGCTTCAATAATGAGATATCGTTGCCGGTTTCTTTCCAAAATGGAACAATGCAATCACAATCGACTCACTTGATATGGAACTTTGTGCCATATCTTTTCTTGTTCCTGTATTTTTCCCCAACAAGAAAAGATGTTAATAAAGGATCATAACTGAGTCAAGATTTGGTGGAAGATCAGCAATATCGAACCTTCACCTGTATTTTACAATGGAATTATCTACTGCAGACATCGAATGAAATCAATGCATCCCTTTAAAAGTATTGAACGGAAACGAGAAGTGTGATGACGACGACACTGATACTGTTGGCACCCGACCATCGGGGCTTGAAGAAATAAATGGGCTGCATGTTGCTTCCACGCAGAGCTGAAACCGACGCGCACACGAGTACTTGTAAACCGCTTAGAGGTTGTAGGCCAGCACAGGCAAAGCGGTGCAAGTCCATGCTTATAAACCCTACTTGGGCGGCAGGGCCTGAGAAGTCATTTCATCTCAATGTCGGGTAAAAGTCCCACAAAACTGGAAGCAACGTCGCCAAAATGACCTTTACAGTATTGATGGGGACGTTAAACCTCAAATCAATCAAAAGACACTGATACTGACGTCGAGTGGGACGGATACATGGTCTCTTTGTGTGTGTTATGATACGCCGTTGACTCAAAAAGTAATATATGATATTAAGTGCAAAGGTTGTGGAAGTGCAATACCAATTCCTTAAAAATCAACCTTTAAAAGCTACAGACCATACTGCTTTCTTGAATGTATGGGTAACTTGGTGGTGACAAAACTGCTTCTCAGGCTGATAATTTAGTGACAAAAACGAGATCTCTTTGTGGACTATTTCCTGTTTGAGATTAAATCAGGAACAGCATATTGTAAACCCCAAACACAAAGGGAAAGATGGAGAAACACATCTTAACAAACAACAAAATCACAGAAAACAAGCCGATTTAGCAGCTCTTTCTAAACAGGTGGCGACTCAGTTACCTTTATAGCACTAAATAATTTTGACATACAGAAGTGCTAAAAACTGGACGACATCGTACATAAAACCGCAAAGAAAGTACCGCCTTGGAGCGGCCAGTAATAATTACCGGGCGGTTTAAACCGGTTTTTCGGCTCGCATAATCGTCTCCTAGCTCATCATATTGCCATTACGGTGAAAGAAAAATCTGTAGAGAAGCAACGGTTGCAAAGCGCTGGGTGTGAGCAACACCACTGGGACAGACCACATGTTGCTGCTATCACTGAGACTGATCTCCGATCAATTCGTCTATCCCACCTTCAGGCTGGAAAACCCGATAACCATTACGTGTTTAAGAGCCCAGAGGTCGATCTATAATTCAATTCAATCAAATTTATTCACTTAAGCATATACAGCTCATCGTGTTACAACATATATACATACAAACAAATAAGTGAAGAATGGCATAAAAGTGAATTACTGGATGGGTCAACATAGATATCATATCATCATATACAACACAGAACAGAACGCTACACACAGGTGTCACAAAAGCATGATAAGATCAAGTAATAAAGAAATAAATGGCATAAATTATCAAATTCCAGGTGGTAGCAAACGCGTTATCAACGTCTCAAGACGTTGCATCACCGCGACGCCAACCAGACGTCTTAATGTCCGACAAGTTTGGTACGATATGAGCTGTTAAGATAGTTGTTGGAAAAATCTTTCCACTCAAGTTTTTCCCTTATTTCGAGTCAATAATTATTTGATCCAAAACCGGAGTACCCGGAGAAAAATCATAATAATAATGATAATAATGACTTAAGGTGAACAGAGAATTACGACAACAAAGTATAGTAGAAAGATTTGTTGCTGTAATGAGTCCGTTTCCGTATTACACTATCTTTCATTCATTGAATCATAGTGCGTAAAAACGTGTGAATAATAAGTAGGTCGCTTATAACGGACCGTAACAAAACATGCTCTGCACGCGCATACCGCACGAGCGTATACATTTTGAAATGTGTACAGACATGTTATCATCAGTCTACAAAATAGGAATATAATATGTTTTCTCCAGAGTGGTAAGTTGTATATAAATTATTGGTATATTCATGTAAAGTATTACTTCCAGAGTCTCTCTCTCTCTCTCTCTGTGGGAGCCAATGAAGTATAGCAAATCAAAGTAGACATGAACATATGCTATCAAAAGGCAGTATGTATAGTTTACCAACGACCTTTGAGAGTTCAAAGTTTAAGCGTGACGAGTCGATTCCATTTTTTAGGGGAAGCAGGTTTCGGATACCTTTTTTTTCTCGGGATTTTAAAGATATAATCAATGTGTGCATAGTTTCTTCCTGAAAGACATGGTCGAGTGGTTAATGCGATGTATTGCGAGTCACACTAAAAATCTTTTAGGCGAGAGTTCGAGTCCCAGTGGCACATTTTTTATATTTAATGTTTCATTTTTATTTTATCTTTTTTATGTTTAAGGTTCCTCAATACATTTGCACAAGAAAAATATAGGTGTGAGATTTGCATGTTATTTTTTCCCAAAATATGACCCTGATTTCCTTTAAAATTGCCTGTCCTAGAAGAAAAAGGTCTGGAGATACCAACCGTTATTACAGCAAGTACTTTCTTGCATTAGCTACATCTCTGTGCCTTTGAAAATAAATGCAATTCTGTATTTTCACTTTTACCAGGAAAAAAAATGAAACTGCTTTCTAGCCTTTTTACAAGTTACTAAAACAGCTGCAGATCAATAGTTCACATCAAATACTAGCGACTCTGACCAAGCTTTCTATCAAAAAGCCTACCTAAATTGAAAACCAGAAAAAAAACTATGACATGTTTTTCTTCATGGGCGCCGCCATCTTCTTTTTTTTGCGGTAAAACTAAATGCTCAGAATGCTCATCATGTATGCATTCCACATTTAATTTTGCCCATCATCAATGAATATACCTTGAAAATTCAGCTATGTAGCCTTCTCCATGCATACAGCATTATGACATCGCCTATCTTGGAAGCCTGTCATCACTGATAAATTATTGTAGCTGTCAAATTGAGGAGCTATCCATCTTGCCAACTAAAATTGTATTCATACGCCTTGGAACTAATTTCCCAAAAATAACAATGGTACACCATTGTTTTTAATTTAAAACATAATATTCATATTTGAAACTAATTTCAGGTACTTTCTAACATAATTTGTTTGTTATTTTATGTAAAGTATGCATTCATTTTCCGAACTATTTTTTATGTGTAACATTGTCCTGATTGTGTTGTTCGGTCCAGCTTCAAGTAAACACAGTGGAAAAAAAAAAGAAATTTTTCAAGCTTTTTTCAAAACATATTACATGCATTGGGCTTCTGTGAGTTTTAACCAGCCTACACATTGGTAAGTAGGTGACACAGCAGATCATTTAATAGATTAGATAAATATAACCTTTGTGTTGTCCAGAAGTTCACCTGTCAAAAAGTCACTGATTTGTTTATGGTGGCTCATGTGACCAATGTAACAAACCAATGGGTAAAAATCATTTCTATACTATTTCAGTTATTGGCAGTTGCACATAGTTTCTGGTGCTGCACAGGCTGATTTCAGTCCTTCAGTTCAAATATGGGGATAGACTGTTGGCTTCTCTTAATTTCATTTTTTTGTTTTTGACATTTATTTTTATTTATCAAGTATCAAATCACCCATCCTGTAAACACAATCAGTAACACAGTGAAACTTAGGTGCAGTGATTGCATGAATTGTTATAAATTGCATGACTGAAATATATCAAATGAATAACTGAAAGCACCAAAGAAGGGCAATCATTTTACAAGCCAAATGCAAGAGATTTAAACACCTCAACCCAATCAATGAGCTTGTTGCAAAATTGGTAGAACTGGTCATTTTTGGCTACCATACACTGAATTTAAAATAGTACTAGGTGAGATAATTACATTTTTTTTAATTTTTGGGAATCATTAATTTTCTGTACTATTTAGGTATTTTACTTGAAATTCCTCTGTTGCAGTACCTAAAGGCAACATTGAGCCACATTTCTATGATATTATTTTACACATTGTGGTTCTGTGGATTGAGATATCATTTTTTTGCAAAACCAAGGAAAAATGCAATAAATTCCAAAAATGGTGACTTTCAAATAAAAATCTTTGGCTTCCATATTGTTACATTTACATGGACTACCATCAGATGAAAAATCTTTTTGGGTAATTATTTGCAAATATGATTTTTTCAGTACCTCAAATATAGCTAAGTAACTGTATTGAGGAACCTTAAAGTTATTTTCTTTATTTTTTTATATTTACATCCTTAATATTTTGTTTCCATTGTTTTATGTTCAACAAATATATTTTATGTCATTATAAATCTTTTGGATGCCGGCCTCGGTAGTTCAGTCGAATGCGCGTATGACTGGTGGTCAATAGGACGCGGGCTCGATACCTGCCGGGGTTATATATAATGAGACAGATACCTTTCGGTAGGACAGTCTGTGTTTATTTCGGTCCAGGATTTCGTTGTTTTTTTGTGTGTTTTTTTCATGGAACTTCGAGAGACACCTGAGAGAGTTTCAGTCAAATATTTCAATCTGCGATTATGGAAATATCTATGCAAAGGCCCAAACTGTTTTTGTTTAGGTATTGTTTTAAACACCCAATGGGTCACTGTGTCACTTTCGCAGAAAAATCCATTAAAAGAGCCAAGATTTAACACCACAAAAATTACACTTAGCATAATATTTCTAACCGTTTGACGCTTATGACCCACAAAGAGGTTTGACGCGTCGTTAAACACGAAATCATCATCATCATCATCATAATATTTCTAAAATTTGATACACAAATCATTTTATTAGATACCCTGTGTGTATCACAAAAGATTTGCAACTTTAGTTCTATTTGCTAAGAGAAACAGGCGATCATGGATAGGCCCCCGATCATTGAAATTGTGGGTAAAATGCTGCTTTCAAATGAAACTCCATAGAAAAAAGCAGTTGGTAGTTCTATAGACATGCTACATAAATTTTCAACATCATTTTCCATCAATGGTGACAACAAAGCGCTTTTTAAAGAAATTGCGAAAAAAAAATGAATGACAGGTATAGAAATAACAACAGTTTGAAAATTGTTATATTTTTAATTGAAAGGATGGTAATCTGAGGACAGGTTAAAGCATTGATTATAGTGCAAGATCATGAGATATTGTAAAAGTATAAAGAGTTTCGATGTTCGATGTATCAGACACAAAAAGATCATCTGCGCATGCGCAAAAACCTTTATGGACACAAACTGTAAGACAACTGTTGAGCAGAATGGTATATATGGGCAAATGTAAGGTTGTGCATTATGTAGCTAAGCATCCCATTCGCATGTGTACTGCCATCTCTAACTGAATAACTACTGGATGGCTACCGAAATTTACCAGGAAGTTTTTGACCGAGTATTATATACTAGAGATTCATTTGACGAGGAGATAAACGAATGTGTTCACTAACAAGACTATTCCCTGTAGTTAATCGTCTACGTGAAAAGTTTTCGGTCTCTCCAATATATTCATCTGGTTTCAAAGTCCAACCAAAACAAAACAAATTTTATGTATTTGGTATGGTAACCGAAGCAGTTTTATGCATAGGAACCTTTTTTGATTGAGTTTTTTTTTCTTTCATGAAACGCATAGCTGAGATTTTAAATAGAATAGACTGACCAGTGACATTGAGAGACTATGTCGGTATTATGCAGCAGAGAAGGTCTAAATAGAATAGACTGACCAGTGACATTGAGAGACTATGTCGGTATTATGCAGCAGAGAAGGTCTAAATAGAATAGACTGACCAGTGACATTGAGAGACTATGTCGGTATTATGCAGCAGAGAAGGTCTAAATAGAATAGACTGACCAGTGACACAAATACTTACCATCACAAGACCTACATTCTGACAAAATCTTGTACCACACCACTTTTATAGCTCTATGTTGGGCCCTTCCTGACGTAGTCAGTGATCTGGTTTTGAGGTTATGGTCCAACAAATAAAAACAAAGTTATGCCCCTTTGAAAGTTCCTGTAAGCAATTTAAAACCGATCAAGCTGAAACATGATACAAAGTTAGACCATGATGTGGAGCAGCGCATATTATTTCAAGGGAACAGTCCACCAAATATTTATAGAGTTTTGTCCTTTTGAAAATTCCTGTGAACATTTTGTTTATGGCTAACTCTTCCTACAATGAACATATAATCAAGCTGAAAATTGATATTATCGATCGCAGAAAGATTTAGCAAAACAGCCGTACAACTGCCAATCTATTGGGCTCGCGTAATAACTGCGTCATACTGTTCAAGCATTATAACCAATCAGAAGAAGTTTTGTGCAAGAGCGTCACCGATGATTATCTATAGTCCGTTTCGTTTCAAGCAAGTTTTTCATTGACGTTCTCCATAACATCAGCCCTTATTTTGACGAAATTGGATTTCATCTCCAGCTTGTTGATTGATTGATTGATTGATTGGTTGATTGATTGATTGATTTAAGGTTTAACGTCCCCGTTAATACTATTTATGTCATCCTGGGGACGTTGCTTCTAATTATGTGAAACTTTTACCCGACACTGAGATGAAATGACAACTCAAGCCCTGTCGCCCAATGAAACCAAAGGCTTACATGCAATCGTCGGCCTGGCCTAGGCAGGCTCAGTCCTTCTAAGCGGTTTACCAGTACTCATGTGCGGCCAGTTTACCTCTGCGTACGCAGCATTATGCAGTCCTTTTTTTTTCTTCAAGCCCCGATGGGCGGGGCGGACTGTCGCTTGTTGTCACCAAGTATTGTGGACATTTGCGAAAGGGGGGATTAGCCATTGAATTTCTCCGCGGGCAGAAAACTCAGTTTGCTTATTGGAGTATACGGTATTTCATAGATTTGAGGTTTATCGTCCCCGTCAACACTATATAGGTCATTCTGAGACGTTGCTTCCAATTTTGTGCGACTTTTACCCGACATTGAGATGGAATGACATCTCAAGACCTGCCACCCAATGAAACTAAGAGGGTGTACATGCATGGACGGTCCAACACGCATCATTTTGCCTGGACAGGCTTGGACCCTTTAAGCTGTTCCAGTACTCGTATGCGGTCGGCTTAAGCTCTGCGTGGAAGCATCATTCAGCCCAACTACTTCATTAAGCCTGGTGCCACACACACCCCAAACCCGCTAATATTGTGGGTGGGGCCAGCAAGAAAGATACGGTTTTGGATTTTTTTTCACGAGGTCTTGCATTTATATGACAATAATGGAACTATGTGTTTAAATCTAGAGGACCTGGTTAGAATATACAACTGTGCTTTACACCCTTTTTTGTTTGTTTAGAGGTTTAACGTCCGCTTCAACACTGTGTAGGTCATTTTGGAGGTGTGTCTTCCAAGATTGTGGGACCTTTTCCGAGCCGGACAGATTATGGTTGAACTGTTGGAGCAAGCAGGAACTGAATAGGTGTTCACGCCTGTTTTCGCGCCCACATTAAACCCTGTTAAAATTGTGTTTTCAGTACATCAAAAAACTTCTTCACACAAGCGAACTTCGAGCTGCAGTTAAAGACAATCTTCAGTATGCTATTATGACTGCGGTAAACAGAGTTACATCTTCAGATTGTGCTGGATAGCAGGTAAAAACAGTGACACTATGCCTAAGTGATTAACCGGATCTTCCTGGTTTGATGGGTAAGGGCGCTGCCTCTTAATCTTTGGGTCTCAAACCGCTGTGATTCGAGCTCCACTCGGATCACATGTGAAACGCTAAGTTCTGCAACGGAAGGTCAGGTGTTTTTTCTCCGAGCAATCCCGTTTTCGCCCGACTCTGATTAAGGACCGCCCCGATATGTGAAATGATTTTAAAAGATCAGTAAAAGCAGAACAAAAATATCCAAGAGGTAATGGTTAAAATGTGGCATGCATTTTAGCGGGATTTGGTCCATATAGATATTTCAGCTCGCACGTTCTCATTTAGGCTTCCCATCTATTTTTGAGGTCCAGCAGCATATACGAATGCACATCTGTCGCACTGAATTCGGTAAAGTTACACTCATGATCGAGTAGCCAACACTGGTTGTCACCAAGTATTGTGGACATTCGCGAAAGGTGGGGATTAGCCATTGAATTTCTCCGCCGGCTTCGGTAGCTCAGTCGGATGCGCGTCTGACTGGCGATCAGGACGGTGTCGTGAGATTGATCATGGAATCTTTTTTTTCGGCCATTCTCTCCATTCCGCTGATTCAAGGAGAGCAGTTGCCAGTTTTTGGCGCACTGGTTAACCGCTTTCATCTCAATGTCGGGTAAAAGTCCCACAAAATTGGAAGCAACGTCTCCAAAATGACCCTTACAGTGTTGACGGGGACGTTAAACCTCAAATCAAACAAACAAATAACCGCTTACGTATAATCCTGAGAGAGATATTTGCATTTCTTGTACTTGGTTTTAAGTACATGTATTAAAGAAAGACGTATACCTTGGCAGGAGCTGGCGAGGTACCCTCCGTTACTTTGATATTAATTCTCAATGAATCAGTGCTCCCATAAGATTAAGTTGCTAGTCTCACAAATGTGTGATAGTTACATTCTTATTCTATGTACTCGTTTTCCAAATCCAGGAAAGAAACTCTCAGAGCCTGAAACTTACTTAAACGAGGTATTTCCTCTTGCAAAATTCAGTAAACGTCATACTGTATAAATTCCCCATTGACGCTCCAATTAAGGAGCAACGGGTGTCCCCACTGAACTCCGTGTGGACCTTCATATCAACGAGATCTTCTGGGACCATTTTAGACGCCATAACTGATAGCAGATGCCTAGCGAGTTGTGATTTAAAGAAATAGTCCGCGCTTGTTCCCGTGTAGAGGCCCAAAAGACACTTTTATATGGACGCATGGGTACGGCGGATAGATTGAAACACCCGCTATATGTAAACTAGGCCTGTGATTTGTTTACAAAATGTCAGAAAGCAATTTAAGCAACTGACCAGTATTCTGATTAGAGGATAGTTCCCGCCATATGTTAATTAGAACAAAACGTAAGAAAGTAACGGTCAGATAAAATTTCAAGTGTTCCACCATGTTTTATTGATTGTGTGTTTGTTTGATTTGAGGTTTAATGTCCCCGTCAACATTGTATAGGTCATTTTGGAGACTTTGCTTCCAATTTTGTGGGACTTAGATGAAATAACATCTCAAGCCCTGTCGTCCAATAAAATGAAATAACATCTCAAGCCCTGTCGCCCAATAAAACCAATAGGGTGGTCCAATCAAACCATTGACGGTCCAACTCGCACCGCTTTGCCTGGGCAGGCTTTGATCCTCTAAGCGGTTTACCAGTACTCGTGTGCGGTCGGTTTCAGCTCTGCGTGGAAGAATCATGCAGCCCATCTATTTCTTCAACCCCCGATGTGCGGGGGCCGTCATGTTTTATTGAAGGGACTGTACACGCATAACCATGTTGTTGCAATATGAAACGTAGGTCAAAAAGAGTATCATGTTACGATCTCGAAATGGTCAATGAAACTGTGTAACTACTACGCAATTTAACCAAGGCAGCAAATTGCCTCATTTCATTTGATTGATTTTAGGTTTAACTCTGTTTGCTCCTAACAATAACAGAATGTTGGAATTCAAGAGAGCCACCTAGTCTTCGTCGTCCATGAAATGGGCAGAATGTGAATGTGAACCAGCTCCCAATACTTCTAGTTATTCAGCTTGCTTTAACCAAACAATGGACTAAGGACTACAGAGGTGTCAGAGACGGAGAATCTGATTTTCCTCTACGCTCAATGCCATGACTATGCTGTCTTCTTAATAGCAAGACAGAAGCCTCCGTGGTGCAGGGCTTTTGCTACTCGCCTTGTGCAGTCCTTATGCCAGGGGTAACAGGATCGATCCCATGGCTTCTCCAAACTTTCGGATGAGTCTTTTAACCGAGGCCCTTTCTCCGTATGACCTTAGCTGTTGGTGAAATGTTAAACTCAAACACTCACTCACTCTTTTAGCAAGATACAGTGTGCTCATTCGTTGATTGTCTTGTCTCGACACAAGACTATATGGCAAGGCCATCGACTGAGAGAGAGAGAGAGAGAGAGAGAGAGAGAGAGAGAGAGAGAGAGAGAGAGAGAGAGAGATAGTCTTTAGAACACTTAAGATTTTCAACTTCGGTTTGTATGGCTCTTTCAGTCGGATGCGTGGCAACAGTGTATTACAAAAGTAATTTCAAAATTTTTCTGAATGGTACTTAATCAACATGCTGATGAAAAATCAAAGCACTGAATACCGGTGGGTCGATTGTCTCTGAGTGTAGGCTGGGAAAATAGTCCTGGACTTAAAATGTTTTGTATAACCCTAATATTCAAGTTTTTAAGCACATGTAATCTGTAGACCCTGATCAGACGCTGCGTCTGAACTTAATTCATATACTGTGAGCAAAGAGTCCAGACCCTGATAAGACGTCGCGTTCAGCGGCGTCTGAGTTGGGTCTTCGACATTCGTCAGGCCCAACCCATAGTTCCAGTCCAGATTATATAGATAACCTACTGCGATAAAATTAACGCTTCTGTTTTCTATAAAGATGCAAGGTTTCAGGCATATCAGTGGTAGTCACATGGACTTCAGCACTGAAGCGTTTTTATGCTAAGTAACTTCGGGTCGATTGACAAACAATCGACCCATAAAGTTGTTGGTGCTTGAAAGGTCCATGTCTGATTATAGCCTGCGCACAATGCCAATGCGCATAGCTTTTGATGCTCGTGTGTATCAACAGGGAGATTTGTGGATTCTGTCCATAGCTGTCAGCATTTAGCATTAAAGGTGCATTATTGAGCTATCGGGCTTCAAAAATTAAAAGCGTGTTTTTCGGGTTCATTTCTTTTATTCATGAAGCTTTGTCATTTGTAAACTTCTGAAGACAAATACCACTTTAGAACTTTGTGAAAATCGTCGATTTCATTTTTGTTTACCTATGTTGTTGTTTGGAATTTCCGTTCTAAAAATATTCCTGTCACGTGACAAATAGCCGGGGCGAACTCATTTCAAAACAAGATGGCGACCTCCAATGCGTCTGAGGAAAGTAGAATATTTAGTCCAAATTACAAGACTTTCAACGGCACTGACACAATACTATTATGCGTGTTTATATGTTATCAAATGATAACGCATCAATTTATTGGCAAGAAAATTATTTTGCCATCAATATCTAAGGATGAATTTCTGAATCGATGAGAATTGACATGGGGTCGTTTCAAAGATACACAAAAAGCGCATACATGTGAGAGTACATGCATGATGTAGGTATTTGTTAGAATGAGGCGATACTAGCAAGAACCTTTTGATTTGTTTAATTTGAAGGTTAACGTCCCAATCAACACGGCTTAACGGCCCAATCAACACTGTATAAGTAATTTTGGAGACATTGCTTACAAGTTTGTGGGACTTTTATATACCCGACATTAAGATGAAATGAGATGTCAATCCCTATCGCCCAATGAAACCAATAGGGTTTATAAGCATGGGCGGTCCGACTCGCACCGCTTTGCCTGGACAAGCTTAGATCCTCTAGGCGGTTTACCAGTACTCGTAAGCGGTCGGTTTAAGCTCTGCCTAGAAGCCTCGTGCAGCCAACCTTTTTAAGAACCTTTTTAATACCGAAACAAAAGAGAAACACTATCCATATTCGCATCGCCCATCGGGGCTTGAAGAAATATATGGGCTGCATGATGCTTCCACGCAGAGCTGTAACTGACCAGCACACGAGTACTGGTAAACAGCTTAGAGGATCTAAGCCTGCCCAGCCAAAGCGATGCGAGTCCGTCAATTGGTTTCTTTGGGCCACAGGGCTTGAGAAGTCATTTCATCTCAATGTCGGGTAAAAGTCCCACAAAATTGTTATCAACGTCTCCAAAATTACCTTTACACTGTTGAAGGGGACGTTAAACGTCGAATCAAACAAACAAACGTGCACCAGGAACACTTTCACTTTCTTTCTTTCTACTCACTGATACTGGGATCAGTCAAATTTTACCATTACTTGCAGATAGGTTTGCAGGAGTAATCTTTCAATTACGGTAGAGGTCTTAACCTGCACAGTACCGGCCTCGGTAGTTCAGTCGGATGCGCGTCTGACTGGTGATCATGGGGAAGCAGGTTCGATACCTGACGGGGTCGGCAATATTCTTTCGCGGGGATTGATAATGAAATCTTTTTTACGGTCATTCTCTTCTTTCCGCTGGTTCAAGAAGGGCAGTTGTCAGTTTCTTGCGAAAGAATGTGCACTCTCCTGGTAACCTCTCACGGATAAGCCTGCCCAGGAAAAGTAAACTGACTGGCTCAAAATGACCTTAATAGTGTTGACTGGGTCGTAAACCCCAATACAAACAAACAGTTAACCTGCATAGGGGATGACTCTCCCTGCACAGGACGCCTCCAGTTAAACGTTCCGATCCAAAGTGTGGTGCGCATTTTGACATTCGTCGCAGTAAATGGTGTTCAGACACCGAAATAATCATCGTCGGGGGTCGAACCGGGGGCCTCTAGCACTAACCACTGAGCTTCACCACTGGACTATCACGCTCAGTTTATTACATAAACTCCAGGGTTGCAGGATGAAACTCTGCACAGTAACCGGCTCTTTCGCTGCACATTAGGTCGTTCTCCCTGCTCGGGGGGGGGGGGGGGGGTGGCTTCATGTGAGTACCAGCTGATACCAAGCCGGCAAGTCTGAACAACAGACAAAACTTAAATGTCATCCTACTGGATTTCAGCAAGGCCTTTGACGAGGTTCCGCACACCGACTTGCAGTCAAGCCCTGCTGTTAAAGGATACCAAGCAAGACAAAGTCGTGGATGCTGATGAAGGATACCAGAAAGTCGTAATTGATGATTTCTTCATCTGCGACCGTTACTTCTGGTGTTCCACAGAGTACAGTGCTTGGCCCTCTCCTCTTCCTCATATACATCAACGACTTGCCACAACGCGTTCCACTTACAGCCCGCTTATTCGCTGATCACTGCCTGTTGTATCGAATTGCTGTCGCTCAAGAGGACTTGAATCATTTACACGCGTGGTAGAGAGACTTGCAGATGCGTTTTAACCCAGACAAGACTTAGTCTGAGTACATCAGAATCGGCAACAAAAGCAAGATAATAGAGTCATCATACAATACAACATCCATGGCCAGAAGTTCCAACAGCCTGCCAAAGCTAAAATCTTGGCTATAGACAGTACAATGGCTTCTAGTCGGATATCATATTTTAAAGTTGATAAGTAATATTCTTGTAGCCCTCTCTGAAAGCAACTTATTTTATCTTGGGAAGATATACTCTGAATAAAATGCCAGTTTGCCTTATCAGTTGGTGTTCAGTAAGTGGTACAGAAAAGCAATAAACATTTCATGACTGCAGCTGTAATCAACATTTACCAAGAAGAATCTTGCGAGGTCAAATTCGCATTGTACTAGACCTTGGTGTCTGAGACAAGATTAAAGTCTAACAAGGTTTCATATTTGATAATAACACACAGGAAGGTTGGTCATTGCTTAATATGACATCAAGGTCTAGTAGCTATGTAAAACCTAGTATTCCTTGAATTTCTCGAATCAAGGTATCATACAGATGTTTTGCTTCAATTAAGGAAATTTAGTAATCCCGGATCGTTTTGTTATTGACGAAGAGCTCTTTGTGATTGATCCATGTCCCTATCTCGAGATAGATATAGATATAAGAGCTTTATCCATGAAGGCTTACAAAAGTATTTAGGCTGATGAAATATTTTTATATATATATTATATATATATTGTAGCGCCTTCTTTACGCTTCGTTACGATACATCTATCTATCTATCTATCTATCTATCTATCTATCTATCTGTCTATCTATCTAAAATATGGAGCTCACATGTTTTCTGGGCAATACTAGCTAGTTTCGGCTAATTAGGCCTCATCAGTGACCCTCAGATATTTTCAAAATTCAACAATGGAATCAATGATCCCAAAGGACAAGAAAATATAAACTACACTATGATGCAGGGCAGGGAGACTTTTTTCATTCCCAGACACCAGCTGGAGTGACGTATAAGTTTTAATTGAACCGTACGTTTTATACTGCAGTTTTCTTTCAACAAACAAAATTCAGAGGCGTACGGCAACTTGGATTTTTTAAGTACGGCAACCTGGAAAAAATGCTATATTAACTGTACGGCTACTTGCATCACAAAATTGCCAATTTGGGAATTACTGACACCATTCTAACATCGTTGGGAAGGAAAGACCGTGGTTATTATCATGTTTGGTTTTATCACATAGGGGTCGATGCTAGTGCTGATCGTAAATCAATCTATTTTTGCATGAAACAGATGGAGATGTTAAATCTACTCCAGGGCCATATTTCCGTATGAGAATTCTTTGTCGTTGCTTTCGCTTTGTTTCATTACTGAAAATACTTAGGAAGTTAGTCTTCCGTTATTGGTCTGATCAACGAAAGGAACTTTCCTTTCGTGATGGGAAGTTTTTCTGTTTTTTTTTTTTTTTTTTTTTTTTATGAAATAAAGTTTCTTTTTCAGTAAGCTGAAATAGTTTCTACTTCGTTCTTGTGAAAGTTACAACTAGAATAGACGTTATTTTATGTTTTAGAGGTGTTTATTACTTTGACGAGAGTTTATTCAAACGAAGGTCATGTAATATGCATACTTAATATGTTACTTAAAATTATGAGTGCGGCCATTATTATTATTTTTTTTATTATTAGTATTTTTTATTTATTTATTTATTTATTTTTTTTTTTTTTTGTTTGTTTGTTTTGCATTACGAAAATATGCCTATTCAAATATATTGAACATTACTCCACCAAAAACTGAAAATGTTTAGATAAAAGATTCTGCTATTTTTCATATTTCAGCTCAAAACATAGATTTTGGGTACTCGTTAGAACCGTCTCGACGAGGCGGTTTCTGACGAGTACCAAAAATCTATAAAATAATGTACACCCCTACAAAACCCCTTTTACTGGATAAAAGAGGAGTTTAAGAGGGTCAAAACTGCATAGAAATGCTTTCATGATGGTCTTCTGTAATGTTTTTTTTTTTTATTCGAAATCGGCCATCACGTGCACACATGTTGCATTTTTAATCTTATATATTTTATCTATTTCACATTTGTACGGTTTAGTAACGACAAAGAAACAAAAAGCTACTTTAAAGAAGATGATTTAAGGTTCCTCAATGCAATTATTTCACTACATTTGAGGTACTGAGAAAATCATATTTGCAAATAGTTACCCAAACAGAATTTTCATCAGATGGTAGTCCATGTAAATGTAAGATTATGAAAGCAAAAGATTTTTATTAGAAAGTCACCATTTTAGTAATCTATTGCATTTTTCATTGGTTTTGCAAAAAAAAAAAAAGATATCTTAATTCAGAGAACCACAATGTGTAAAATACTATCATAGAAATGTGGCTCAAGGTTGCCTTTACGCACTGCAACAGTGGAATTTCAAGTAAAATACCTACTACCAATTTCAATATCCATTAGACTTTCAGTCAAATGCAGCAGATCAAAGGGGTACATTCTGCTGTAATTTCAGAGGTCAGTGCACAAGAAAGGTACATCAAACTTCACCTATTTCTTTGTACTCTAGACTTGTCACAGATGACTGACATTTGATAGACTATCTCTTATTGGACAGATGCTAGTTACTGAAATGTAGATATTGTATCTGATTGGATACCTGCACACTTGTTGTGTCATATTTGGTCAAATACTTTTCAATCCTTGTCATTTTTGGGACATCATAACCTTAAATTCAAAGGATGCAGCAACAGATTTGAAAACAGTTTGACAGTTATTGAGTATCATGTCCACTCCAAAGTCTAATGAATATTGAAATCAGTAGTAAATAGTACTGAAAATTAATGACCCCCACCCCACCCCCAAAAATGTAATTATTTCACCTGGTACTATTTTTAAATTCAGTGTATGGTAGCTAAAATGACCAGTTCTACCAATTTGGCAACAAGATCATTGATTGGGTTGAGGTGTTGAAATCTCTTGCATTTAGCTTGTAAAATGATTGACCTTCTTTGGTGCTTTTAGTATTTCATTTTATATATTTCATTCATGCAGTTTATAACAGTTTATGAATCACTGCACCAAAGTTTCACTGTGATATTGATTGTGTTTACTGGGACGGTGCTTTGATACTGGATCCAAAACAACAACAACAAAAAATGAAATTAAGATAAAAACAGTTTATCCCCATATTTGAACTGAAAGAATGAAAGCAGCCTGTTCAGCACCAGGAATTTTGTCCAAAAGGCTTCTGATCACTACCAATAACTGCTATCTTATAGCAGTGATTTTTACCCATTGATTTGTTACATTGGTTCACAAGAGTCACCATAAACAAATAATTGCTGTTTGGACAGGTGAACTACTGGACAACACAATGCTCATATTTATCTAATCCAATTAATAATCTGTTGTACTTTCCAATGTGCAGGTTGGTAAAAATTCATAGAAGCCCAATGCTTTTAATATGTTATGATGAAAGAAGTTAAAGAAAGAGATCTACCTTTTTCAACGTGTTTACTTGGGAGCTGGGCCGAACAACACAAACAGGACAATGTTACACGTAAAAACTAGTTAAGAAATGAATGCATACTATTCATGAGTTAACGAACAAATTATGTTAGAAAGTACGTGAAATTAGTTGCAAGACAGTTTCAAACATGAATATTATGTTTTAAATTTAAAACAATGGTGTACTTTTATTATTTTTGGGAAATTAGTTCCAAGGCGTATGAATACGTTTTTGCTTTTGGCAAGTTGGAAATCTCTTCAATTTGACAGCTACACTTATTTATCAGTGATGACAGGCTTCCAAGATAGGCGATGCCATTATGCTATATGCAGGAAGAAGGCTCCATAGCTGACTTTTTAAGGTATTTTCATTGATGATGGGGAAAATAAAATGTGGAAGGCATAATTGATGAAATCTTAGCATTTCAGATTTACCGCAATAAAAGGAGATGGCGCCGCCCATCGAGAATAAACATGTCAAAAAATCTGGTTTTCAGTTCAGGTAGTCTTTTTGATAGAAAGCTTTGTCCGAGTCGCTAGTATTTGATGTAAACTATTGATCTGCAGCTGTTTTATTAACTTTTAAAAAGTCCATAAAGCGGTTTCCTTTTTTTCCTGGTAAAAGTAAAAAATACAGAATTGCAAGATGAGGCTTTATTAGCCGAAACTACGTAGTATGACCCATCTTCTTTCTTATGAATGTTTTCATTGCTCTTAAAGGAACTCATTTTTTATTTTTATTTGCATTTATTTTCAAAGGCACAGGGATGTTGCTCATGCAAGAAAGTACTTGCTTTTATAACCGTTGGTACCTCCAAACCTTCTTCTTGTGGGACATGCATTTTAAAAAGGAAATCAGGATTATATTTTGGGGAAAATTAACTTGCAAATCCGACATCTATATTTTTCTTGTGCAAATGTATTGAGGAACCTTAAGATGTCCTGAGATAAAAGTACTTTCATAAATTTCTTTTCTGTTCACAAAAGGTTACTTTCGCTGTAATATAAAGGGCAGCTAAAATAATTTTCATCCTAGTTGTAACCTAAAACTGTTATTTTAACACTTAAATACAGCATTTTAAACAATAAGTGCAGATCTGGTCAAACGCAGCATTATGCCACCTTTCTAGGTTTGGATTCCATGTCCCAGTGAGATTCTATGATTGTGCGGTCTAAGTCCCTCTGGAGTGTGGCCGAATAATCAGAGAGAATTATGGTCAGGTACACCCCAGTGTCATCAGCAAATAGGCGGACCCGGGACCACATATTGTCGGGCAGGTCGTTTAGGTAAAATAACAATAACATTGTGCCTAGAACCGATCCTTGTGGTACACCTGAATTAACTGGAACCTCATCTCAGTACTCACATTCAAGTTCAACTGTCTGACTTCTCTCATTCAGAAAAGACTTAATCCACTGGATGGTTAATCCATGTACCAGTAGCTTGCGAAGGAGCTTCATGTGGTTCACCTAGCCAAAGGTCATGCTAAACCCAAGATAAGATCTATTTGTTGACCATTTAATCATGATCTGGTAAGGTCATAAACAAGCTGAATCACATGAGTGTCACAAGATCTGCGCTCCCAGGCTGTTGAGTCTTTGGTAATCATAAGGTATGTCCAAACCAAATCTTATGCGGAGATATATAGTTTCAACATACAAAAATCCATTTTGGAAGGATTTAATGCTTGTCTGAATTTTGTAAACCTGTCCCCGTGGAAAACATAAAGCAAATTCGTATATGCCCATTATGGCATAAAAACCACACTGGCAATGGGAAATTGTTTTTAAGAAATAGTTGCGATATGGGCATAAGAGTAATTTACGAGGAAGGGGCATTTTATAGTTTTGAACAGTTAAAGGCGAAATATGATATAAGGGGCACAGTTTTAGACTATCAACATGTAGTAAATAGTATTTCTCAAGTATGAAAAGATCAAATTCACATGAATCGTGTATTTGCTGTTGAATCTAAACAAAATGTAGTTTGTAACATATACTTTCAATACTTGATATGTTCAAAGAAAGGGAGTAAACTTTTAATGATATTTTGGTTAGAGTAAACGAATACATTACATAAACAAAATGGCAAGCGGAGATAGGAGATATAGTGGAAAACGAATGGAAAATGTACTATCGAACATTAAAGATATTTCACGAGACAAAACTACGCGACTTTCAATACAAAATCAATAATAAAAATTTAGTAACACATTCATTTCTATTTAAAATTAATAAAATCAGGTTTGTAGTTACTGTAATGAACAACCCAAAAAAATTCATTATTTATTTCTTAGATGCCCAAAAGTAAGAACGTTTTGGACTGAACTTTAATCATGGTTGGCCACAAATATAAATCCAGAAATATCGCTAGAGGATCGTAAAATACTATTTTCACACGGTGGAAAAGAAGAATTGGTCAATTACATCTCTGTTTTAGCAAGATATTGTATATACGAAAAAAAATTTGTTTCTATGAATAAAATGCTTAGCGAGAGATACATTTCACTCATAAACAACAGGTTAGATAAATTCTTTAAGATTAAAGCCCCTCTCCCACCCCACCCAGTGGAATTCGTTTTACTGACCGCTCCATGCGATTCTTCTGTCGCTGTTTATTTTTGTTATGGTTTGTCTTTGCGTGTTTGTATCACTTATATTATTTTGTTTTGGATAGAGAATTGGCCATTTTGTGGGAAAGTAACCGTCCTCTTGGCTTTCCGCTATTGATGTTTCCATTAGGGTCTGTTGTTTCATGTTTGTGTTTCTTCCCCCTTTGGTGTCTCTGATGGGAGCTGTGGGTAAATTATGTCGATTCTTGATCATTGCCTGCACTTCTATATTCTACATATAACTACTTTTACCCAAACACTGATGCTTCATCGGCCTCAGTACCTCAGTCGGATGAGCGTCTGACTGGTGATCAGAAAGGCGCGTGTTCGGTACCTGCTGGTTGGCAACATTCTTTCGAGAAGATTGATCATGAAATATTTTCTACGGCCATTCTCTACTATCCGCTGATTCAAGAAGGGCAGTTGTCAGTTTCTGGCGAAAGAATTTGCACTGTACTGGTTAACCACTTATGCCTTGGTCACAAATTCGGCGTATCCCGGCCGAGCTATACTGGACGTTGTGGTTGGCCGAGTTGTCCAAGCCGAGAAACGGGTGTCTGGCTCGGTTTTGGCAAAAAGTATGCCGTGCGGGGCCTGGAGAGACATCCGCCGGGAATCGGCGGTGTCAGCCCGATTTTTGCGGGGAAGTATCGGCGTATATACGCCGGGCGGAAATAGGCCGGTGCACTGCAGGTTATCGACCGTACACCCGGTGATTGTTACTAGCCCCCGAGCATCGGTCGATGTTCCGCAGATGTCCGCCCAGTTCCCGGTCGGGCATGCCCCGTCGCCGGGCAAGGGATGGGTGTACCCCGCGCGCCGGGAATTGTCCAGTTGTCCAGGGGTATATAAACTGCATTCTCTCCTGCCTATAAAACAAATGGGTCAGCTCTGTTGGTGGGTGAACATCCTTCAATTTGTTGACGTTGAGTAAAACTTTGGAAGAAAAGCGGAACAAGATGCCTCTGATCCCACCACTGCACCTACAGTCGCCCCAGGAAAGGAGAGGCTGCTTAGGGCTCGGCACCGCGCCAATGTGGTCTTTGCAACCTTGTGTGCGGAAGAAAACTTCTGCCGCCGATGGTGGATGAAGCCATGGATCGAGTACAGTCTTTTGCATGGACAGTTATCAAACGTTTAGAATGCTCCCTACTGGTCTGCTAGAAGCTGGCACGCATCGGAGATCGGACCCTTATATAGTCGAGCGTCAATCAGCGATCGAGCGGCGCAAGTCGAAAACGGGATTCGTCCAGCCTCGGCCGATTACTGCCCTATTATCTGATTGGTCTGGGTCCGCTCTACGACCACCGGATGCCAGCCGATGCCATCGGCAACGACGTCGGTACGAGCTCTGCTCGACTTTTATTGATGTGCCACCGACCTAGAAGTCGGTGAGAATTCGGGGAGAATTTTAAGAACGAGTTAAGAATTCAGCGGGCCCCTCCCGACCACCACCGACGCCGGCCGGACTACAGCCCGATCTCACCCCATAGCAGTCGCCTAGTAGTCGGGCGGGGCTGGAATAGTGATTTGTGACCGTGACTTTACGCATAAGCCTGCCCAGGAAAAGTGTGGACAGGTAAACTGACCGGCTCAAAAATGACATAAAATAGTGTTGACTGGGCCGTTAGTCCAATACAAAACTAAACTGAGGTAGGGGTCTTTAAATTTAATAGGAGACACCCAGTCAGCGTAGAATGTCGGTCAAGCGTCGGGCCGACAGAGATACGAGGTCGTGGCAACGTCTTATCTCTGTCTGTCGGCCCGACGTTATAGACATAGAATTATTATTTTCTGTCTAATGCGGTTAACAAATAACATTGGCCATGTATGGCTTTTACTTCTACAAAAAACAGTGTGGAAGAAAAACAATCTTTTTGGTGCTGTTTGGGCAGGATCGAGATTTTCACCTAACATCCTCATCCGAAGGATGGAGCTTGTCAAGGCATTTTTTTATTCACATTGCAAAAGAAATAGGCATAAGTACTAATTGTCAAAACGATGATAGCCACCCTAGCATACGTGCCATACATGAAAAAGGTCCTATTGGGGGCTATGAATCTTTTAACTTTAAACCCGTCGACCAACAAACAGTCTTCAAAACTATAAATGATCTAAACACCAAGAAATCTACTGGTGTTGATCAACTTCCACCCAAAATCCTTAAAATAGCAGCAGAAGTGATATCTGCCCCAGTCACTTCTCTTTTCAATAACTGTGTGAGGCTGGATCATTTTCCAGATGACCTGAAAACTGCACAGGTCAGTCCTCTGTTCAAAAAAGATGACCCATTTACGAAGAAAAACTATCGGCCTGTAAGTATTTTACCTTCACATTCAAAGATTTTTGAAAGACTAGTTTTTATTCAACTGAGTAAACATTTTGAAGGCATTTTTAATAATTTTTTAGCTGCTTTCAGAAAGGGCTTCGGCTGTCAGACTACCCTCATGAGGCTTGCGGAGGACTGGAAGAAGGACTTGGACAGCCAACACTATGTTGGTGCAGTCCTCATGGATTTGTCCAAGGCCTTCGATTGTCTTCCGCATGAACTCATTGTGGAGAAACTGGGAGCCTATGGCCTTTCTGTCTCAGCCTGTACCTTTCTTAGAAGCTACCTCTCAAATAGGAAGCAAAGAGTAAAATTAGGTCAAAACCACAGTGATTGGCTCAACATTTTAAAGGGTGTGCCTCAAGGTTCTATCCTAGGCCCCCTCCTATTCAATATTTTCATAAATGACATTTTCTATTTTGTCCAACAGTCTAACTTATATAATTATGCTGATGATAATACCCTATCATACAGCAATAAAAGTCTGGAAATAACCAAACAAGTTCTGGAAGAAGAAAGTACCACTCTGATCAAATGGTTTACTGACAATAAGATGCAAGCAAACCCTGATAAATTCCAGGCTATCATGCTAGGGAAAAAAGGTTTTGAAAACTGCAAAAGTCTTGATATATGTGGAAACAAAGTCAAATGTGAGGACACGGTTAAGCTTTTAGGCGTCACTTTTGATTATATGTTATCTTTTGAAACACATATTTCTAATATCTGTAAAAAAGTATCTAGGCAAATTAATGTATTGTTCAGATTGAGCAAACTTTTAACCTTGGAAACAAAATTTTTAATTTATAAGTCTTTTATCAGGTCCAATTTTAACTACTGTCCTCTAGTTTGGCATTTTTGTTCCAAAACCAGCACAAATAAACTGGAAAGATTACAGTATAGAGCTTTGAAACTAGTTTTTAATGATTTTACTAGCTCTTATGAAGATCTGCTTTTAAAGGCTGATATGCCAACTCTACATCTTAGTAGGATACGTTTAATGGCTACTGAAGTTTTTAAAATTTTACACAAAATGACCCCCGAGTATTTACATAATCTTGTTTCGTTCAAAAATACAAATTATTCTTTCAGATATGAAAATTTAGCTGATGTTCCAAGGGTTCGAACAAGTAAATACGGTAAGGCGACATTCTGCTTTGAGGCTGCCCAGCTCTGGAACAGTCTCCCAAATCAACTGAGAAAGGTAGACAACTATAAAGAGTTTGTGAGGCTGATCCGGACCTGGGGGGGACCTCCTGCAAGTGTTCCTTGTGCAAATGCGGTTTGTAGTTGCTTTTAAATTTAAGTTTATGTTCCTTTTAGTTTTGTTCCGTTTTAGTGTGCTTTATGTGTTTGTTTTAGTTGCTTACTAGATCATTTTATGCTTAAATTTTGTGCTTTCAGTGTATTGAGTTTAATCCCCATTAGTTTTGTTCCTTGTAACCTTTTAGCTCTACAATCCTTATGTTTTATACTAAACATGTGCTCTTAATATAGGTATACTAAACCTGCTTATGAATAATGACACTCTTATCATTACATTATGAAACCTCTCCCTGCAGTCTACTCCCAATTTTTCGACCCTTTCGCTTTTGTAGGCTGTGGGACAGGGTTCTCTTCCATGCTCAATATTGCTGAGTACTTGTATACTGTCGGTGCATATGCATGTTGTGTCTTTGTACATATGACATGTGTATGTACATACAGTATATTTAGAGGGAGGGAAGGGCTTGTGCTGGCAAGTTTTCCTTTATTTTAAGGAAAACTGAAATTAGTTGGCATGGCTCTTCTGTCTGCCCTTTTTGAAAAGCTAACAGTCTGTGATGAGTTCCTCTAAATTGTGATATGTTGTTCATATACATGTACAGCTTCTTACTTCTTGTTCTGTCGGTAAAATAGCCAATATGGCTAATGTTGTGCTTTGTTTCATGTATGAAAACCGACGTTAAATAAAGTTTCTTATGTCTTATGTCTTAGGCCTCGCCCATCGGGGCTTGGAGAATAGATTGAGCTGCATGATCTGAAACCGACCGTAAACCTCTGAGTTTTCCTATTGTTCGCTCTCGTCGCGTTTATGAAACAGACTATAATGACTGTTTGTAAATATCCGTCAAAAAAAAAAAAAAAAGCTCATTCACACACGGCTCACGTCACAATTTGACATATTAACTTTGCGCTAGGATCGATCGATTGCAATGCGTAGTATTTTGTTTGACCACAATGTGGAGCAGCGCATATTGTTTCGAGGTTTTAGCTTACAGACCCAGGCAAGTATTGAACCCGCGTCCTCTTGATCACCAGTCAGACGCGCATCCGACAGACCGAGGCCGACCTACCAGATATATAAATACAATTATGCGCCTTTGCAGATTTCTGTAAGTATTTTGTTGCTCCCACAATTAATATCCGATGAAGTTACTTAGACCATTATGTGGCGCAGTGCTTATTGTTTTGAGGTTACGGTCCACCAAAAATAATCGAGTTATGTCCCTTTGAAAATTGCTGAACACATTTTGTTTGTGGCTAACTTCTCTGCAGGTAACATTCTATCTTGCAAAATCTTGATACAGGTATTAGGTTTGACCATGATGTGGAGCCGTGCATATGGTTTAGAGAGGATGGCCCACCAAATATTTATATAAGTATAACACTTCGAAAATATCTGTAGACATTTTCATTTCCGGCTATCTCGTCCTATAGCTTAGATCCGATCAAGCTGAAACTTGATATGTAGTTAGATCATGATGTGGAGCAGTTCTTATTGTTTCAAGGTTTCAATCCAACAAATATTAATTTGCTACGAGCGTATAATACCCTTCTTGTTGATCTGATATTTTTGAAACGTTTAGTAAACAAGGACAAGCATAATATCTCAGACGAGTTCGAATTTGGCTCGAATCTGACAGCAGGTTTCGCATTTACGTTCCTTTGAGCTTAAAAATTTTACCATAGGCTTACAATGGATAAACGGCGTCTCCAACTTTTCTCAGTTGTACGTCGAATGCGAATTTGGGCCTCACAGGACCGACGGCTTTGGAGTTACCTGCCCTTGAGTATAAATATGAGCGAAAAATGGTGTCTCCACTTTTGACCTAATCTTTTTGAAACTTAAAGTAAACAAGGCAAAACATAATATCTCAGACGAGTTCGAATTCAGCTCGAATCTGACACTAGGTTTCGCAGTTACCTTCCCTTGAGCATGACAATTTTTACCTTACAATGGAAAAACGACATATCCAACTTTTCTCAGCCCTTTATCAAACTTGCAGATAACCAGGAGAGGCATACCGTCTACGTCAAGTTCGAATTTGGGTTTTGCAGGACCAACAGCTTTTTAGTTACCTGCCCTTGAGTATAAATATGAGCGAAAAATGGTGTCCACTTTTTCTCAGCTGTTTTCGATCGGATCTTTTTGAAACTTTTAGGAGACATAGACAAGCATAATATCTCAGACGAGTTCGAATTAGGCTCGAATCTGACAACAGGTTTCGCATTTACGTTCCCTTGAGCGTAAAAAATTTACCATAGGCTTACAATGGATAAATGACGTCTCCAACTTTTCTCAGTTGTACGTCGAGTACGAATTTGGGCCTCACAGGACCGACGGCTTTGGAGTTACCTTCTCTTGAGTATGAATATGAGCGAAAAATGGTGTCTCCAGTTTTTTCTCAGCTGTTTTTGATCTGACCTTTTTGAAACTTTGAGTAAACAAGCATAATATCTCAGACGAATTCGAATTTTGCTCGAATCTAACAATCATTTTCGCAGTTACGTTCCTTTGAGTGTGAAAATTTTTACCATAGGCTTACAATGGAAAAACGAGGTCTCCAAGTACGCTTAGCCATTTCTGATCTGATCTGATCTGCAGATAACCAAGAGAGGCATACAGTCTACGTCGAGTTCGAATTTGGGTCTCGCAGGACCAAGGACTTTGGAGTGACCTGCCCTTGTGTATGAGCGAAAATATGTTGTCTCCACTTTGACCTTGGTCCTTCCCTTGGCGTGACAATTTTTACCTTACAATGGAAAAACGACATAAACAACTTTTCTCAGCCCTTCATCAAACTTGCAGATAACCAGGAGAGGCATATTGTCTGCGTCAAGTTCAAATTTGGGCCTCGCAGGACCAACAGCCCTTGAGTATAAATATCAGCGAAAAATTGTGTCCACTTTTTCTCAGCTGTGTTCGATCGGATCTTTGTGAAACTTTTAGCAAACACAAACAGGCGAGTTCGAATTCGCCTTGAATCTGAAAACCTGTGCTATTTCTCAGGTGAGCGATCGTTGTCCGCTGACCGACTTGTTTAAATATACATAATACACTCACTCCACTTTGCCTGGGCAGGCTTCGTCCTTCTAGGCGGTTTACCAGTACCCATGGGTGGTCAGTTTCAGCTCTGCGTGGAGGAACCATGCAGCCCATCTATTTCTCCAAGCCCCGTTTGGCGGGGCGATCTAATTACATATTTACGCGAATAAACTATATGTGAAGTAATGCGTTCTATTTCATTGATTGGAATGTGAACGAGTGTGCGGATAATTAACGTAACTTTTGAATAATTGAAGCCCTATCATTAAGCATCATCAGACATAATGCAATTCTAGAAAGACGTCTCATACTGTACGATGTGCACGGAAACAGATCGAAGGTAAAATGTCAATCACAAACAAAACATTCAAAGGTATCATCGCGCTTGTTTGGGTAGGGGAAAGTGTGTGTGTGTGTGTGCGTACGTGCGTGCGTGTATGTGTGTGCGTGTTATCGCGTTTGTTTAGGTAGGGGCAAGAATTGTGTGTGTGTATGTGTGTGTGTGCGTGCGTGCGTGTGTGTGTGTGTGTGTGTGTGTGTCACATACAAGTCCAACGTGCGTTCGTACAGGTATACCTGTGACAAAGGACATCTGTCAGTTTTTATGCAATCTGTCTATTTTAATGATCCATTCTGGCTGCCTATGAAACAAACTTAAATACGATATTTTCGGCAAATAGTCAGATTGACCTGAAACGTGCTGTTAAAGTTATTTTATTCTTGTAGCTTTTGAAGAAAATTGGTACCCGTGAATATTTTTAGTTATGTGGCTACAACTTGACGCCAATGGAAGCACATACCCCTCAATCTTATATCAAAGCAATTATTACACTATTACGTACTATGCAAAGGCATTGAATGTACTATATAGTTAATGTTGTTGCAAAAAAAGGTACTGGCAGAGTCTTAATCAGAGGACCTAAACCGCTCACCTGAGTGCTGCGTGCGTGTATGTGGAGCCATTTGGTTTCTGAGAAGTTTGTTGATGTTTTGTTGCTGTTGTTGTTTTTTACCTAGGCAGTCGTCTTTGTCATGTGGTATATATAACTTAATTTGCGGTAAAGAAAGATTTTTGGTTTATTTGCGAAAATAGGAAAGTCCGTTTATGTACCACCTGTATTCCCAGAGAGGCGAGAGCCCTTAAAATAGGAATGTCAATTTATGTACCACCTGATTCCCAAAGAGGCGAGAGGCCTTAAAAAACGAATGTCAATTTATGTACCACCTGCATTTCCACTGAGGCGAGAGCCCTTAAAATATTAAAATGCATCGCATTTAATTCAGAAAGCGTTAGGTATACTCCCGCTTGCGGGAAACTTTACAGCGCACACGTATTTGTTTTGCATTTGTATCGCGCGAGATTCGCACTGGCTTTTCAAGCGTTTCATTCGCGAATGACATTTTAGCCAATCAATTGCCTTTATGAATAACGCGATATTGCGCGTTTACAAACGCGCTTTTGGACCAGCCAATCAAACATGAGTGTCGAAATGCAGATAGTGCGCATTCACAGACTGCTTCGCGTTTCAAAAGCAAACAACCAATACTACGTAACTATTTCACATTTACCGTTCTTTTTTATTTCCATTTTTTATTTCTTCAAATTTTTCTTGTTTCATATTTTTTTTTCACTTTGAACATAGCATACCTCTTCGTACAAGTCAAGAGGACAAGTCAATTATTCATTTGGATTTGCCTGGAGGTAAAGGGTAAAATATAGGTACTGCATAATGATCGAAGTTGACTGTCAAAATGCAGGGTGTTTATTGAGTGTTTGCGTTTTACGTCCCACCAACAGCTAAGGTCATACGGAGACGGGACCTCGGTTTACAGACTCATCCGAAAGTCTGGAGAAGCCCGGAATCGATCCTGCGACCCCTGGTTTACAAGGCGAGTAGCGTAACCACCACACCACGGAGGCTTCTAGGGTGTTTATTAACAAAAAGATTTATGACACCCAGGTGCAACTTAGGGCTATAAAGATAGCTGTTTAAAACAACACCTCATTATCAGAACATTTCAGTTGACTGGACGTGTTAATCTAGAATAATAGGATAATTACCATAATGTTTTCTTCAATCTGTTCACTTGTGAAAGTGCATAATAATTAAGTGAATATATGTTTCAAATTTAAAAATTAATTATTTTCGTTTTGTGTGGCATCTAAATTATTATTGGGAAGTTCTAAAATATTGCTATATAAAATTAAATTCTGTTTTCCACTGTTTTCATGGAAATTATGTTTTTATGAAAACTATTTAGTGTCTGAAAGTATACTAGGATAGTTTCAATATTCTTAGTGTGTAAGGACAACTAAGTGTGTGTGTGTTCTGTGTGTTTTGATAGCTTCTTCGTGATAAAACACTGAACAAGGTAGGATCTCTCCATTTAATTAAAATCACATTTAATAGCACTATCTAATAGCCATCCACACATGACCCAGTCACAGCTTATAGGTTCAAGCATGCCGATTCCAAAGGCTGACATTGAAAATGAGGAAGAATCAGTGACAAACACTCAAAGTCCAAATGTCACTGAGAACTCGCAGACATTCACCTCATTAAGTAGTGCTTTAGAGGAGAGTACTCCTCAGTCACGCACTGTCAACACTAACCAGCCTGAACCATCTCAAACAGAGGAGGAGGATAGTAGTAAGGTTTTAGACACTCAGGTGTATGAGGAAATGACACGGTCTTCTTTAAAACTGGCAAAACCATTAGCTACAAACACAAACAGCCACTAAAACTTTAATTAAGGCAATTTCAACCAAGTCCACAAAAGCAGGGAACGGGGAAATCTTAAATCCAATCACAGGGTCTTGTAAGAGACATTTTGGCATTGAAATAAGCAATAAGTACAGTCCGCTAAATGAAAATAATGATGAAACCCAAGTCAAGAAATTTAAGGAAGCCAGAAAGTCTCAAGGCAACACTTTTGAACAGGGTCAAAACAAAAACCAAATCAATGATTTTGAGTATATTGTTGTCAAGTTAGCATGGATGTGGAGTCAGTCAGGTCCCGGAAACCAGCATTTGCCGATATTTTTTCCGAACCACAGAGTCCGCCAGCCACTAGCAACGGTTATGTCTATGTGGTATTTACCGTATTATTAAATCAGATCCACAGAGCTGACTATGCCCGTAAACTAGCAGCTAGCTTTCGGCAACACATTGGGGAGCACTTCACAGTGGACCTGACGAACAAACTTTCCTTCAAGATAAGAATAGGGCTGGTCAATAAAGCCAAATCTTTTAACTTTGAGAGTTTAAAATAACCTGCTATTGACATGAAGATTAATAATCTGTCACCTAGGCTACAAAAACTTAACCAGACCAAAATGACGCAGAAAAAACAGATCGAATCAAGGCAATTGAAACCAATGCCGGGCAAACTCCACAATTAAAGCAAGCAAGGGAATTGTAACAATACCTTTGGACCTTAATCTAGACCAATTAAAAACTTGGCTTCATGCAGGCTCCAATAAAATAGTAGGAATTAAAAAACTGTTCAACAGGTTTGGTAAGGCAATTAGAAAAACAATATTACACTGTAGTACAGAACTTGCTCCTTTAAGAGATTGACTGTGACACTCATAATGTATCACTAAATCCGGTGTTATATAACATAATCAGATGTTTTTGTTGCCAGAAATTTGGACACTATGCCAGTATCTGTAGGTCTAATTTCATTGCCTGTATACATTGTGGAGACTGGCACCACAGTGCTGCCGATTGTAATGTGAGACACATTGATGCTGCGAGAAATTGCGCCCATTGTAATGGAAGCCACTCCGCAGACTACAGGTGTTGCCCAGTATATCTGAAATATAAAACAAATATGGACGACAAAAATGAGGTCATAAAGTAGGAATGGTAGCAGAGAATGAAAAGTACTCATCAAGCAAACTTAACCAAAATATGTCAGCTAATGGTCTTAATGAAGCAAACAAACAGAAACTGAATGAAACACATTTAGGGCGGCTAGGAGCAAACCAATGCAAAGAAAACTATGATAAGTTGAAGTAAAGCTGAACAAGTATCAATGGGCAATTTTTAAATCAATCGAGTTCCTAAGGGAAATGGGGCAAATCGTAATCTTCTTATGAAACTGCGAACTATCCTAAAGGTCATACTTGATCCAAAAAAAATGAATAAAATTGCTGATATATCAACTAATAATAAACGCAATGCTTTCATTGCCTCCACTTCTATTTTTCATTGATGTACTCGTGGACCAGCCTGCATTGTTCGAACAAACCAATCGATCAATTCAATATAAAGAAAATTCGAACAAAAGTGAAACAAAAACAGATCCCAAACCTGAGGCAAAAGACTCATCAAGTGAGGCTGAACAAGAAATTAATTTATGTCAGGGCAATAAAAAAGAAACCAAAGGCAGTGTTGACCCCATCAACAAACAGTCTGAAATCCCTTTTCATATGCAGATGTAACTGTTTCGAAAACCAGCAGGGGGTCAACAGCTGCAAAAAACACTCTGGAAAACAGAAAATAAAATCATTAAAGGTTTAACACCACATTCTCAAAGAAAGATTAGAGCAAGAAAATTAGCCAAAACCTTTAGAGAACAAAAAACTGAATGGGCATGGTTCAGACGTTAATGTAGGACTAGTAAGGGCTACACTAGGTAAAAGCGTTCCAACTAGGTCCAAAATAAACTAAATAACCTGTAATGATTTCAGGCAGGAAACTAACCATTGTACCATTGTACCGCAGTCTCTGTGGGTTTTCCATGCAACACAAAAAGGCAGAATTGTACAATTTCCTTTTTTCTTTTGAAGAGCTCCCAGAAATTATATGTATACAAGAAACTGGAATAAATCAAACCAGAATCTTCTCTTCTTAAATGGGTACAAGATACCGACTTTATATAGACGTAAGGACAATCAAAGCGGGGGTACGGTAGCAATTTTTGTGAAGGAGGGCTTAGATTTGAAGAAATTAAATACCAGCAGCAAAATGACAATGTAGAGGCAGCAATTGTAGTAATTTTCGCTACAAATTCTCAGCTTGGTATACTTAATTTCTATACTAATGGAAAAAGTTTATATCTAAACAAGATTACGAGTACCTAATAGGGCATGTAAGCCAAAATATCATAATGGTATGAGATTTCAACTTAAAGGACAGCCTCTGGGATGACGCATTCAATGGCCCTGAAAAGAGCAAAAGTAAGGAAACATTAAACTTCATCGATGACAACAATTTAATAATTCTAAAAAGTGGTGAAGCAACTCACATTGATGATTCACCAGGGCAAGTTTTGCCCTTGATCTTACTTTAGCTTCTAAGTGTTCATGTCAGGGTCATCAGTGGTATGTACATGATGACCCTCTAGGCAGTGACCATCTTCCTGTTGTCAAAATACTTAATAAGAACTACAAGAGTATTTCACAACATCCAATGCCCCGCCGGAAATTATCTGAAGCTGACTGGACTCTTTTTCGTGAACTGACGAAAACAATATAAGCTTTGGTTAAATATCCATAAACGAATCCAATGAAACAATACCAAAAACAGCTCAAAATCAGAGAAAAAAACACCGGCACTTGCCCTGGTGGACCCCGGAATGCACACAAGCTGTTAAGGTAAACATAATGCATTCAAAAATGGAGAAAATATGGTACTTTTCATCTCAAAGAACTCTACAAAACAGCTAGGGCTGAAAGCACACAATTTCTTGATAGAACTAGAGTAGCAAAATGGCAAGAATTGAATCATGAGGTGAACAGTAAATATATATGGCGTGTTATAGCGAAATTCAATGGAAAACCATTCACACCAGTTGAAGTGCTCAAGCAACCCAATGGCAGGAGTCATGAAAATATAGATAAAGCCAACAAGTTGGCTGACCACTATCGAAACATAAGCAGTGATGAACAACTGAACCCAAATTTTAGGGCTAGGAAATTAAGAGTTGAACCAGAAGTCATACACTCTGTGAAAGTATATATTGATGCTATCAACTATGAAGTTTTTAATAAACCATTTTCATTAAAAGAACTCCAAACTGCCTTAAACAAGAAAAAAAGTACATCACCAGGGTCAGACACAGTACATTATGATATGCTGAAAAACTTGTCTCAGAAAGCAAAATGGCAGTTATTAAGTGTAATAAATAAATCATGGAGAGAGGGTAAATTTCTGGTTGAATAGAACTTGGGACCATAATCCCCATTTTAAAACCAAATAAACCACCAAATGAGGCAGAATCGTACAGACCTATCTCTCTAACATCAACAATTTGCAAAATTATGGAAACAATGATTACAAACAGGCTAACCTCTCATTTAGAAAACAATAATCTTTTAGTACCAACTCAGTCTGGATACAGAAAAAATCTATCAACTTTAAACCAAATCATGAAACTGCAATCTTCTATACTAAAAGCTAAAATGCAGGACAGGGCTCTTATGTGCCTATTCCTAGATCTTGAAAAGGCCTTCAATTTGATGTGGACTAATGAGGATCTATCGCAACTAGTAAAATTTAATATTCAAGGTAGAATGTTAGCATGGATTAAGGATTTTTTAAGTGACAGACGAATACAAGTAAGGGTAGGGCAAGACCAGAAAATTAGATAGTGGATCCCTACAAGGTAGCGTACTAAGCACAATTCTTTTCAATATACTAATGAACACTCAATATGATGTACTTAAGGACTTCGATGCAGATATCATACAATATTTTGATGATTCTGCAGCATGGAGAACAGCTAAAAGTCTCAGACACTTACCTGTTCTGTGCCAAAGAATCCTACATCAGATTAAATCATGGGCAGAGGAATGGGGGATAAAAATATCTGCAGAAAAAAATGAGTGTATAGTCTATAACTATGGAAAACTACCATCCAAAGACATCCCTAAATTAAAAATTTGGAACAAAACCATTGAATACAAAAAGCAGGCCAAATTATTAGGGATAGCCCTTGATAGCAACCTAAACTGGAATTCTCATTGTGATTCACTCTTAGAAAGGTGCAAAAAAAAAAAATCTCAATCTAACGCGCTACATTTTTGGGACCAAATATGGTGCTGATAAGAAAACTCTACTGATGTTGTACAAAACCTTAATCAGAAGCAAACTAGACTATGGTTCTCAAGCCTATGCAACAACAGCAAGCTCATCTCAGCTGAACAGGTTGAAACTATTAAAATCTGCAGCTCTTAGAATCATAACTGGGGCATACAAATCAACATCGAAGGTATCTGTAGAAGTTGAATGTACCGCTAAATCTCAGAAGAGAAGAGATGATACTAAAATATTGGGCAAGGTCAATTCCACATGGTAACAAATTACCACTTAATGAACTTCTACGAAACTGAATTAAAGCGAGTAAAGAAAAAGATACCTTACGTCATTGCTGTGGAAGATCTTAAAAATGAATACAATATACCAGATATTCGAATCCAAGAACCAATATATAGAAGTAAATTTGCTCTCAGGTCAATTAAACCAAAAGCTACACTGTCAGGCGAAATTAAAAAACAAAGACAGATAATAAGGCTGTCTAATGCAAGGCTAAAACCCACATGCGAGAAAAGTACAGTTCTGTATTGCAAATTTATTCAGATGGAAGTAAAGATGACGAAAATTCGCTCACAGGATGGGCTTTCACTATACCAGAGCTAAGAATTACTAAACAATATGCATTAAATGGGAATCTTACTGTCTTCACTGCAGAATTAATTGCAAAAAGGGAAGCCCTTAAATGGGTTGAAGAGAACCAACCACAAAAGTCAGTAATACTGACAGACTCCTTAGGTGCAATACAGAATTTAACTTCTGGAACTTGTAATTCTAGACCAGATATTGCACGACCCGCAGAAAAAGCGACCGACTGAAGTCGGTTGAATTTCTAAGAGTGCCCTAAAATCACCGTGTCATTCTGTCATTCGGTCAATCGGTCATTCTGTCAGTCTGTCAGTCTGTCTGTCCGTCCGTAACCCGTTTGTGAAAATTGGTGATAGTGACTTAGCCGCTTGGAATATTTCAACAATTTTTGGCATACTGATAGATATCAATGAGATCTAACCAATGAACTTGCATATTACATTCCATTTAGTATAGCCTCGCCGAGGCGAAAAATGTGAAAATTTTCGAACTGCTTCTCCTAGGAAACCGTTGGGCCGATTGAAGTCAAATTTCATATGGAGCCTCTATGGGATGGGGGAAACCAAAATTTGCTCATGGGGTCCAGGTCACATGACTAAAATGGCCGCAAAGCCATATATGGTCTGTCTGTCTGTCTGTCCGTCCGTAACCCGTTTGTGAAAATTGGTGATAGTGACTTAACCGCTTGGAATATTGTAACAATTTTTGGCATACTGATAGATATCAATGAGATCTAACCAATGAACGTGCGAAATATTACATTCCGTTTAGTATAGCCTCGCCGAGGCGAAAAATCCGTAACCCGTTTGTGAAAATTGGTGATGGTGACTTAACCGCTTGTATTATTTAAACAATGTTTGGCATACTGATAGATATCAATGATATCTAACCAATGAACTTGCGAAATATTACATTCCATTTAGTATAGCCTCGCCGAGGCGAAAAATATGAAAATTTTCGAACTGCTTCTCCTCGGAAACCGTTGGGCCGATTGAAGTCAAATTTCATATGGAGCCTCTATGGGATGGGGGGAACCAAAGTTTGCTCATGTGGTCCAGGTCACATGACCAAAGTGGCCGCCAAGCCATATATGGTCTGTCTGTCTGTCCGTCCGTAACCCGTTTGTGAAAATTGGTGATAGTGACTTAACCGCTTGGAATATTGAAACAATTTTTGGCATACTGATAGATATCAATGAGATCTAACAATGAACTTGCGAAATATTATATTCCATTTAGTATAGCCTCGCCGAGGCGAAAAATCCGTACCCGTTTGTGAAAATTGGTGATATTGACTTAACCGCTTGGAATATTTAAACAATTTTTAGCATACTGATAGATATCAATGAGATCTAACCAATGAACTTGCGAAATATTATATTCCATTTGTATTGCCTCGCCAAGGCGAAAAATGTGAAAATTTTTGGACTGCTTCTCCTCGGAAACCGTTGGGCCGATTGAAGTCAAATTTCATATGGAGCCTCTATGGGATGGGGCTAACCAAAATTTGCTCATGGGGTCCAGCTCACATGACCAAAATGGCCGCCAAGCCATATATGGTCTGTCTGTCTGTCCGTCCGTAACCCGTTTATGAAAATTGGTGATAGTGACTTAACCGCCTGGAATATTTAAACAATTTTAGGCAAACTGATAGATATCAATGAGATCTAACCAATGAACTTGCGAAATATTACATTCCATTTAGTATAGCCCCGCAGAGGCGAAAAATGTGAAAATTTTGAACTGCTTTTCCTCGGAAACCGTTGGGCCGATTGAAGTTAAATTTCATATGGAGCTTCTATGGGATGGGGGAAACCAAAATTTGCTCATGGGGTCCAGGTCACTTGACCAAAATGGCCGCCAAGCCATATATGGTAAAAACCCTTCAAAAATAGTCTTCTCCAGAACCACTGGGCAGATTTCCACGAAACTTAATAAATGGCATCTGGGACGTAGGCCCATCATAAAATGCTAAAATGGTGACCCTGGGTTGACCTTGACCTTCAAACTTTGACACATATGCTTTTGTATTGGAAAATGTGAGAATGCATTTTATCCTGCAAACGATTCAGAATACAGGACTAAAGTATAAGATATATCTTTGCTCCTTACGATAAGGCGCATTTATTGGGGGAACCGTTTTAGGTCCAGGTCACATGACCAAAATGGCCGCCATACCCATATATGGTAACACTCATAAAGCCAAAAGCATCCGGCGGGTCGTGCACTTCAGCTGAAGCACTGGTTCTTCTAGAAATTGAAGACCTTATTGATAAAATAATCAACAAAAATCTCAATATTATAATGGAACGGTGCCCATCACATTGTAATATTGAGGGGAATGAATTAGCAGATAAGGCAGCTAAGTTAGGGTTTAAAACAGGTAAACCTATAGATATAAAGCTCAGCAAAAATGAAATATATTCAATTATTAAACGTCAATCAAGGAAGAAATGGGCATCACAGTGGGCACAATATGGGCATGGTCAGCGTTGGGAACTTGACAGCACTCTTCCACCATTCCACCGAAGATCACCCAGTACTCAAATAGTAGGCAAATTGATAGAGCATATACCCGATTAAGGCTAGGGCACTATGGACTTAAAGAAAAAACAAATATTATAGTGAGATGGACCCTCTATGTCCTCATTGTGGAGATATAGAGGACACAGTTCATTATTTTCTCCACTGCTCCCAACATAATGAACACAGGAAAATACTTAATGAAACCATCAATAGTATACAGGGGTTAGCAGATACCAATTTATGTATAAAACTGCTACTGAACCCAAACAAAAAATATTCATTTGAAATAAAGGAAGCAGTTTTTACATACATTAAAAATACAAACTACCCATTTATTATTTAAACCAAGAAGCAGGGATGATAGTGGATAAAACTTTCTGATTTTGATTGGTTACTGACCTCCCCCGCTTTCAAGCGGGGCGAGCTTGAATCGCGTACCACTATCATCATTAAAGTGGAAAAACAAATGAAAATGAACCTTAATTTTACCATATTCATAATATCTATTCCGAGATGCAGGGATGATAGTGGACCAAACTGTCTCATTTCGATTGGTTACTGACTCCCCCCGCTTTCAGCGGGGCGAGCTTGAATCACGTACCACTATCATTATAAAAGCGGGAAAACAAATCAAAAGGAACCTTTATTTTACCATTTTCATTATATCTATACCAAGATGCAAGGATGATAGTGGGCCAAACTTTCTACTTTCGATTGGTTACTGACCTCCCCAGCTTTCCAGTGGGGCGAGCTTGAATCGTGTACCACTTTCATCCTAAAAATGGGAAAGTAAATCAAAAGAATAGGGCATCTAGGAATTAAAAATATAAATTGCTTAATTTAAGGGTATATGAAGCTGTATTACAGTGTAATAATGAAGAGAGGTGCAATCACTAAAACCTGCAGGCCAATCCTCTAAATAAACAGTGACTGTATAAACATCCATATTTGATGTCATTGAATGAAGCTGTATACTGGTATTTGTTTGTTGGTCAGTGCGGCTAATATGATTGCTTAACCCTTTTTGTACCAAATGGAATCTTCCTCCTTATATATAGCAGCGGTTCATTTCAAAATTTAGGGGTGTCAGGTTATGTTTTCATCAAAATTTATTTGGAAAATGGCTGAAATTTTAGCAAACAGTGGAGACCCTGATCAGACGCCGCGTTCTGTGGCGTCTGATCTGGGCCTGCACTGTTTGCCAGTGTACCCGTCTTGGGGTTTCTGGAACTAAATGGGTTAATTGGTGTGAAAGTTTTAAGTAACCACTTTTTTGTGTATGAGTGTGTGTGTGTGTGTTTTTTTTTTTTTTTGTTTTGTTTTGTTTTTTATTTTGTTTTGATATTTTTTCTCTGTTTCTTCTCTTCTATCATGGAAACCAGGGATCATTTAGCAATAGGGTATTAACAGCAATTAAGCTATTAACAGTTTTGTCACACACCAGAGGTAATCAATCATGTTTCTATAATTACCTATCCAAACTTTTACACATCTCTTTGTGTTTGAAGATTTATTGTTTGAACATTTCAATAAACTTATGATTCAGCCTCTTTCATAAACAGCTTGTTTGTCAGCTATGTTTACAAATCAATTTAGGATCTTTTGTTCAACCAAACATATTAACCATCTGTCTACACATGCTATTCATAACAGCTGGTATAATCAACCTAACTTCAAACCAGTCTGAATACAAGAGGAAAAAACCTTCAAAGGATCAACAGTTTTCACACCAATCGTTACAGCTGGTCAAAGACAACACCTTTATACATGTTGTTTGCTTGTGTGTTTGTTTGATAAGAAATTTGGTCCATGGTTCCAAAATTACATCAAACTATTTTTGCCACATGTTTGATCTTTTTTTTTATTAAGTACCAATTGAATAAACAAATGTCCACAAAAGAACACGTCTAAGCTGGATTTTTAGAAGAAGAAGAAGAAGAAGAAAGCAAATTAAGGGTCTCTTCTTTCCCTTTCAATATAATCTTCTAGCAGCAGGCGGGAGGGGGGGGTGAATGGACTTTTTGTTTCAGCCATAACAGGTCCATTTAGCCTTTTAAGCCTCCCAGTCTATTTGGGCAAAAAGAAACGCTCTTTTTGGCAAATTAAGCCTCCCAGCAGATTTATCAAAAAATTTAATTTACCAAATTAAGCCTTCCAACCCCAACACATTTTTGCGACACATGTCGCCACATCGCAGCACTAGTAGCGCATGTTAACAACCCGGGGGGGGGGGGGTCGAATGGTCTTTTTGTTTCAGCCATGAAAGCCCCATTCAACCCATTAAGCTTCTTACCTCATTTTGACCCAAATATATTCTCTTTTTGGTAAATTAAGCCTCCAAACCCAAACATCAATATTTTCCATTTGGCAAATTAAGCCTCCCAACTTAAAAAAAATCCACCGCATCTGGCTGCGACATACCAAGGGCACTCGGCGAGTGCCTCGTATAGGCAAAACCCCAGAGCCCCAGGGGGCGGCCCACCACCCTCGCCGGCCTTGGGGATCGGGTCCGGGATAAGAAAGTAACCTATTTAGACAAGTAGTCGCAAAAGTCATACAGGTAAATTAGGCGCAAACTGAAGGCGTCGAAGCCGTGCACTAAATGATGGCCCTTCTCTGCCCCAGCGGCGCCCGCTCCCCCGGGCGGCCCACCGAGCCCTTCTAACCCCTGACGATGTTCACATGCACCTTCGAAGCCCTGATCAACAACATCAGCCGCCCCCACAATGAACTCACGGACATCCTCGGCTCTCGGATTGCCGCGGGTCTGGGAGGGGTCGTCAAGGCCTTAAACAGCAACTATGGCCACTTCTGCGCCCCCGGCTTCGAGCAGTTCTTGAAGGCCCCAGCCCAGGCCGGCCGGCGGCCGGGTGGCAGCGGCCGCCAACGGAAACCCCAGGGCGACGCGACCTGCTTCAACTCCGCGCTCGAGACGACGATCGTCCCCAGCCTCGAGGATGCGCCCCGCCCTGGTGAGAACCCTCCTCGAAGAGATTCCCGGGAAGTATTACGCCGTCAAATCTTTGCCAACGACAGGGCACGTACAAGTCCCAGGGGTCGTTTACTACGACTTCTCAGAAGGCGTTTTTGTTGCGGCCCTGTGGGCTCGCTTCTGGGGTGGGGACAGAGCCTGCCAGCCCGGTCGCCGTGGTCGGGTCGCGGCCGATCATGGTGAACTTCAAGTTCCATCTGAACTGCCAGAGCGAGCGAGTCGTCCTCAACCTGGCGCGCATCGTTGAACACCTGGGGTGCGCCAAAGAAGAAGGGAGGGGACCGTACCCGATCCGTGAAATCAAGGACCACCAGGACGGTCAGAACCTTTCGTTCAAGTTCGTGTGCCCCACCGGGGAGGCCAAAACGAAAACGAAAAAGGTCCGGGTCAACATCTTTTACCGTGGGAAGGTCAATATTTTGGGGGCTCGAGATTTCGAAGCCCCCCCCCCCCCCCCCCCGGGTTATCCGCAAATGTCTTTCGGTCCTGGTCAACTCCCGGTGATACGAGCTGGTGGGTCTCAAGCCCCTTCCGGACGCCCAGCGCGCAGGGTTCGATGCGATCCTGTGGCTGGCGGAGGAGTTTGGGGCCGAGTTCGGCTTCGGCCTCCGGGATAAGGAAGTAACCTATTTAGACAAGTAGTTTCAAAAGACATACCGGTTTTAACGTTCATTCTTAATCATGCCTAAGGGACGCAACTTTGGGCTCGGTTGAGTCCTGTGGTAAGAGTTGTATTGAATAGTACTGTAAAACCCACCGCATGCGTCTCCGCAAGGGTTCATGCACGCGGCCATGCGGGGCTTGTGGGGCTGGGGTTACAAACAAACACCGACTTTGTTGGTCGCATGGGTATGCAAGTGTGTGGAGCCGTGCAACCATAGCAGTGAAGAAGGAATTTAAGCGATTGTCTGATATCGATATTTCCTATTAGAGAATAATTTGATAGCTGGTATACCTATCCGCAACTATGGAAGAACTGATCAATCAAGTCCTTACAGAGCCCGACCCAGTCCCAGGAAACCATAGCGTGCACCGCTATTTAAGGAATTTAAGCGTCTAGCCGCCATCGACATTTCCACTTAGAGAATAGTGATTATCCTAATACCCAATTAAGAGCATAATTATTTTTAATAAGAGAATAATTTGATAACTAGTATATCTATCCGCAACTATGGATGAACTGATCGATGAGATTCTTGCAGAAATACCCGACCCAGTCCCACAGGGTCAACAATTTACCGACCTGGATGGTCAGGTCCCTCACTCGGTGGGGCTTCCAGCCGACCAGTGGGTCGAGATTCTTAACGACGCAAAAGAAGAGTTCGAAGTTGATGGTGCCGCTGCGGTCTTCTCTACATGTCGGGTGGAAGAAGAAGACCCATTTGACGTCGGTGATTTCGAGTGGGTCGACGGTATGCATGCCAGAGCGGGTCGGATGGCTGTGGATGCCAGTATGACAGACGAGAGAGCGGCAAGGCTGCTTGGTAGCCTTCCGGAGGGTGGGTTTCTTCTGAAACTCAAATTTCTCCGTGAGCTACAGGATGGCGACTGGGTCGTTGAAGATAAATTCGACCCAGTCCGTGTGGAGAGAAGGAATGGACAGGCTGTCGTCGACATCTCACGGGACACAAAACCTGGCGTGTTGACTGGAATCGATAAAGTCTTCTACCAGAACGCCTATCCCGTCACTGCATTTGCCTACGGCCTCTACCCAATCAGAGACCCAGGTCCGGCCAACCTCGCCCCACTAAGAGATGGCGACCTCAACTGTGTGGCCCGGGGAGTTGTTGAGCACTTTGAAGGCGCCCTGAGGGGTCAGGGTTTGACACCAACGCGTCGCCAAAAATACAAGAATGGGAGATGAGAGTCCACAGAGGTGGAGCGACTATTCGCGACGTGGCCGAACTGGAAAATATACTCAAAAGGGCAATCATCCTGAGGGACATTGCTGGTGAGGACATTTTCAACAGTGGCAAATACGGTAGAGGTGGGAATGGCGGCCATAGATTCGTAGAACTCACTCATCTGCCACAACGGCCACGCCTGGTCCAAAGACCTCCACTTCCCCCAGAGTAGAGAGGTCCACATCTACGAGGGCGACGTCTGGCAGGCTATTCGGGAAGCAACCCGTTGGGAGCCGATTGCGGTCTGGCTCCTTGGCGGCCAAGACAGACAGCTCTCAGCTGACCAGTTCGTGCTCCAGGACGGCCGCACCTACAGGACACGGGAGGCTCTAGAGCGACTCCAATAAATCTGCGCCAAACTTGGCAACCCTGAACTCGCTGAAAGAGCCTTCGGCGAAAATCACGCGGCCAGTATTGTGGCAAAGGAAATGAACGGTTGGAAGCCAACCCCAGCCAACCTCCTTCCAGACCTCGAGAAGGCCTGTGTGGAGCACGGTTACGGCGGCCTCTGGAACTCTATGAATTATGACAAGAGGGAAGTCGTTAGCATCGACATGAAGGCCAGCTATCCGGCATCCTTCCAGAGCGAGTGAAGCCAACCCTATTTCGAACGGTTCGGATACGCAATCCATCGGATGGTCCGTGTAGCCATCAATGGCGCTCTCCCCAAAGACATAGGCACAGGCTTCGCTGAGATTCAAGAATGGGAGTTTGAAGCAACCTGCATCCTGTCATCCCTGCCTGGTTCGGGAAGCATTTCGCCTCCGAAAGTGGTGGGTGGGCCCCAACACAGCTCCTTACCTTCCCCACAGAGTCTGGCTTGCTGAAGAGACTCAAGGTTCGGGAAGCCATTATAACCTTTAAGAAGCAAACTGATGTGTGGCTCCCAAAAGACGTGACCAAGGCTGCAGTGTTATCGGCAAGTTCACCCAGGGCGTCAAAGGTGCCAATGGAGCTACCAACAGAGTCGGTGGTAAAAGGCTGACACGAAGGCTTGTTACTGACCAGGGAGAACTCGACTTTCTCGTGCGATACACCCGCCAAAGCGGTACCCTGGTCGGCGCTCCCAAAAAGTGTCCTCTAGGCTATATTCTCACGTATTATGATGGCTCCAAACCACAGTACGCTCACCTGAGGGCGAGCATGCTGGCCTACGCCCACATCAATCTAATCGCCATGCTTTCAAGGTTTGAACCCGATGAGGTTGTCCGAGTGGCTACCGATTCTATTTATGTCCGGAAAGCGGCACTCTATAAACTAGAGGGAGTTGAGGCTTTCAAACCTCATGAAATCCACCCAAAAGGAAAATGTCGCATCTGTTACACCCGCCACGAGGAGGAGAAACCGATGCCACCACGAGACGTGATTGCCCCAGCTCAGTGGCGTGACAAGGGTGAACAACTCTACATGCCATTATGGCACGCGGTCTACGCGCCCGACCCTGAATATATAGCAAACTTCAAAGACCTGCCCGATTCGTCCGCGCCACTTTATGACGATCCCCTGACCCGACGCCAGCTGAGTTACCTAAACGGTGGTGGAGGTAGCGGCAAGACCACCCGAGCGATCGAGCTCTTCCGCGGCAAGAACCCCATAGTCTTCACCCCGACCCGTCGCCTGGCCAAAGAGATGCGGGCCAGGGGCGTCCAGGCCCAGACCTATCACAGTTTCTTCCGCTAGAGTGGCCAGACAGACTGGAAACCCGAAAGGATGTGACAGAAATTCATTCCCCGCGTGATAATCTGGGACGAGATCTGCACAGTGCCCCGCCCCATTTTGGAAACCTTCTTCGACTGGCTCGATGGTCGGGGCGTCCAGGTTATCTGTTGTGGCGACTAGGGGCAGCCGCCCCCAATCACCGGAGAAATGCCGCACAACTGGTTGCAACGGAGAGCCGATTAGTGTGAAGAGGTCCTGACCGACCACAGGGCAAAAGAACCGGCTCTGAAAGCTCTTAAAATGGAGATCCGTCTCCAACCAGACCGAGTACAGTGTCGGGCTATGAGACAAGCGTTACCGGCGTGCCTTGGATGGAACAGATTCGTGGAACCTTGGAAGCCGGGAGACTTGATCCTGACCTCGAGGCAGAAGGTTCGTGACCGGGCCCAGATGCGGCTGTTCGAGAGCCATGAGAAGCATTTCCCCGACCTCTCCGTTTCTCTGCTATATCGTCCCAAGGATACTCGGCAGCAAAACGTAATTGTCACCATCCCTGGGCCCTTGGTGCTGGATGGAGAGCGAGACCAGCAGGAACTCGTTCTGAACGACGTTGTCGAAGTTTCCTTGCAAACCGCCCGTGGGGTACTAGACGGCATATGGGACCAGGACTGGGCTCTTGGCTATGCCATCACAGTCCACTCAAGCCAAGGTCTCACCATCGCAGACCCCCAAAAAGTCTGGATTATTGATGCCTTCCTGCAGTGGTCAAATCTCGCATATTTGACAGTGTCAAGGCTGGAGTACATGCACCAGTTCGAAAGGGTAGTCTGACCCCCAGAGGAGGGTTCTGAGGGGCCACCCATACTCACCGAGCAGCAGCTCCGCAAGGTTATTGCGAAGAAGCTTGTGGCCCACAAGCGATAGGACCAAGCCAAGGGGCTCCGGTTTAACCTGAAGGTTGGTCAAATCCTAGAACTCAAGGAGGCACAGAACAATCAGTGTGCCACGTGCGATATTGAGCTCCTATGGGCTTACCAACCAAAGGACACCCAGCAGTTCAGCGTTGACCGGTTAGACATCTCCGTGGGCCACGTCTGCGACAACATCAGGTTGACCTGTCTCGAGTGCAACCGAAAAAGAGGAGCGGCTGCGCTCAGCGCTTGAGAACCCCATCCGGAGGAAGCTGAGTGTCGCGAGGCACAGCAAGAAGTTCTTCGCGCACAAAGCCGCGCTGAGGTCCATCCTGCAAGTAATACACCACGGGCTCATCAGACTTGGCCACCGAGCGTCCCAGCCGATACACATCAAGAGACCACACAGGGTCTGCAGCGTCGACGGCAACCTTCAAGCTCGCCAGGCTGGTACAAATAGCGAACGCCGACGCCAGAGGGGACTTTTGTCTCCTCGAGACCAACAGGACGACCAGGAACTACAGAGGAGGGCCTTTGTGTGATGCGGAGCAGCGTCTTGGCCTTGATGGCATCTGAGGGTTTTTGCCAGTCAACCTTGTCACTTCACCGTTCAGAGCTGCTTCGACGCCAGGCAGCCGAGCCATCCACTCAGTCGACCTTTGACCTGAAGGGCGGCGCATCTCTTGAGCGTATTGGTGTCCGAAGAGCCGCTCTGCGAGGGTCCGGTTCCAGCGTTCTACGATCCCTTGGTCCCGATGGATGTCAACCCGACCGCGCCGAACCCGGACAGAGTGCTTTGCCAACAGCTGGCTGACAGAGCCCATGAACTCACGACCGGGGTCGACCTGGAGCAATTTGGGCCACCTCAACGGGCCTCGCCTGTAGATGAGAGACAACGCTTCAGCAACCTCTTTGGCTTCTTTAGTGGCCAGAGGCTCAGCTTCTTTGAAGCGTGAGGCTACATCAACCACGGTAAGGGCGCAACTGTACGTGCGCTTGCGAACACGGTGGTGTGGTAGAAAGAGCAGGTCAGCTTGATGGGCCTCGTTCGGCTTCGTGATGTCGAATTTGGGTCGTGGAAAGTGCCGCGGGGCGGCGGGGTAGATCTGCCAGATGGCCTGCTTCTTCAACCAAGCTCGGGCCACATCTTCTGAGGTCTTATCCGCAGAAGCCAGTTTCTTTATTGCCTCAAGACCCCTCCAGTAACCCTTAGGGCTGTAATAAATATCCGCAAGGCGCCGATCCATGCATTTATTGTTGCTTTGTTAGCATTAAGTCTCTAACGGAAACAACTGCTGAGGAATTGTCTAGGCAGCCTGCACTCTTTTGAGCACGCCAGCAGGAAATATTCAGGTTCCACTGTGACCAGATTTGTCCGACTCTTCCAACAGCTTGGTACGGGCCGTCATTAACGCCTCGTCTCTCGCACGTTGAAACAACTTCTTTTTTTCCTCCTCCAACAAACCAACAGTATGTTTCTGGCGCTGACGAATTTCTTCTTTCATCTGATCAAATTTGTCGATTTCACACAGAATCAGGCGAAATTCTGTTTCAGATATATCATCGTCGTTCAGCGCGATAGAAATGCGGTCGGCGATTGAGTTAAGCTTCGACTCAGCCAAGATACGAATCTCGTGTTGTTGTTTTTTTTTGTTTTGTTTTTTAATGGCTTTTGTTTGGAGTTTTCGTCCAATACATTTCCCGCCAACACCAAGCAACCCACAAACAATCGCCCCAGCTCCAAGGCCAATGGCGACAGGCGTCGCGATGATAGTATACAAGAGCCCGCCAGCCCTACGCTAGTCGCAGTAAGCGCGGTATCAATCCCATCAACAACATTAACCCCGCGTCTGTATTTCTTGTAGAGCGAGACTCTGAAGTCTCGTTCTTTTTTTTCGAGACGGAATTTGACCTCGGCCACGTGCTGAAGGCGGTGTTGGTCTCCGGTTTCAAGTCCTGGGTAGACTACTCGTGTACTACTCCTCGAGCTGGTAGGGTTTAAATAGACTACTGGCTAATAATGGTTATAGCTTGGTCTGATGTGAGCGCACCTGGCGTAAATCGCAGCCTTTTGAGAGACACTGGACCTATAAAAATATTATGTAGGTCTAAATGACGGTATTCAACTTGGTGTTGGATTCCTTCAAGAGTGAACTGCACTCGAGGCGTTTCTTGTACTTGTATATAAATCCCAACTTCTTTATTAGCATTTACTTGACTCCACTTGAGCTTGGAGCCGGGTAACACATCACCAAAGTCGTCGGGTCTATCTCCGAGAATAAGATCAAGGACGATCGATGATGTTGGCAAGTTCATACCAATAATTCCCGCTGGGGGGAATTCGAAGACTATTTTCAGGATTCCCTGCCGGTCGTTGCTTGTCTTTAGCACGTTATCTTCGGAAACAACAATGTTCTTCGTCCCGGGGATATACGAGCACAATCGAGTGCCACTATTCACTACCTTCCTAACTTTGTGCTGCTTTCCAGTCACAACGTACGGAGACGAGATTTGTATGTCAATAAGCCACCCCTTTTGTTGGACCGGGTCCGCAAAAGCAACCCACTTGCTCCAAGTGAAGGCCAGCGTATGAACCCGCTTTGGAACGGCATATGTGATATCTACATTTCAATGACCCCGGTTGGGCGACCTTTTTTTCTTTTGTAGACTCCCTCAGGAAGCTGGAAGGCGTACAATCCCATCCTTATCGAACCCCTCAGTGTCACCAAGATCAGCCAAAGCCACCCTATGGGACCGCTTGCGTCAACCATTCCTTATATGTAGGGTATATATAAATTCAGAAAAATATATAACCGCAATGACTTCAGCACCCAATTTCGTAAAATCATTCTTCGATATAAAAAGATTGGGTACAACATGGATATTATACGACAGACTGCATGCATGGTAGTTAAGCCAATCACGGTTGGCAACTTTGCTTCCCTCTTTAATTGCACGCCGGTGGGTCAGGCCTCAGATTCAATGACGGCTCTAACGTAAAGGCTTATTGAAAATTAGAGAGATAATGTCGGTTGGTGCCTGATGCTCTGTCTCTGGTCGGGCTCATCGGAGTCTAACTGTTGGTTTTCTTTTGCTCCAGCATTTCAGTGGTTTCTTGCTGTCGAGTCCTCACCGTTGTCTCACCTCTGTGGTTCTTTGATTTTTTGTGTTCACGGAGATGTTGCACTGATGAGTTAGGAGGCCTTCATGCGGACTGAACAAATTATTTGTCTAAATCGCGACGGAAGTAAGGGCGAGGATTGTGGCCACGTAAAATCGATTTAAGCCCCCCAGTGGAAATCTTCCACTGACCGTTCCAAGGCGGCTCTTCTGTGACGATTTATTTATGTTGTTGTTTGTTACTTACTGTGTGTATCACTTGTGTCTTTTGGTTTTGGATGGCCATATGGCCATTTTGTGGGAAAGTAACTGTCCTTATGGCCTTCCTTTGTTTAGGTTTCCATTATGGTCTGGTCGCTTAATGTTTGTATTTCTTTCCCTTTGGTGTCTTTTATGGGTGGAGTAAGTTAATTGTATCAATTCCTGATCTTTGTTTTACTTCTACTTTGCACTCATATACTCAAATGGTAACATCTCCCCGTTGGTATCTCTAAGTGAGATAGTAAGCTGTAAAACAGGCCCTGACGACAACCTTTTGTACTGTAAGACAGGAAATGATTCAGTTCTACCAGCTCCACACTTTTCGTTCTCGACGGGGACAGATCTAAGCAGTGTAGAGGGGCGACCGTTATGCAGATTATCTGAAGTACTTAATTCAGCAATGTGAAAGTAGACCTCACGATGGACGGCTAGCTTGTGTGGCTCATTTGCAGTGAACGTCTTGGTGCGGCCTCCTTCCAAGAAATGGCCATTGTTATTGATCAGCGCCAAGGAAGGGGGTAGGGAAGTATTGTCGGAAAAAGGCTAAGATATTAGCTAATTCGCGATTCATTGTTATAACTTCTCCGAGCTTTACCGTTAATTGCAGTTGACCAGACGGTTCATCTAGAGTGAGTTCGGTGTTCAACCGTTGAAACACCTTTTCGTTCAACTCACAGACGTTATAATACCCGTCAGGTATTATTTTTTCAGCCTTGTTATTTGAGACCTTATTGTTCCTTTTCGCCGTGCTTATGTTGTACCAACAGTGATAATACGTCAACTCGCAGAGAGCAATCTCTCGCTCACCCGTAGGCAGGGTTCTGGCAAGATTGATTGGCACATCATTTTGAACGTCAGTGAGCGTGAGGTACATAAAAATAAAATTATTAACTTGAACAGTTGTAACACAACAACATCAAAATGGGTATGGATAAAAAGGCATTTACGTTTAATAGCTCGGCAAATTATCAGGTAGGAGGCCATTTCAAATATAAGGAGTTAGCGACAGGGGAGCCCACCCTAGTCATAATGGTCGACGATAAGGGAAGTCACTTCCTTGCCAAGTACCAGGACATCTTCGCTGATTATCATAACCCTCCGCTTACCGGGGACGTCACTATGGCAAACAAGGCGTGGGACACCTGGCAGCACGCTCCCTCAGCTGGTGGCAGTGCCAGCTGAACTTTGCGGTTTGGTGCGCAACCGCCGGATGTGGTGTTTCATTCCAGGACAATCTCCAAGCGAATGAGCCCCTCCTTGCAAGCCTGTATTACTTTCATGTTTATTATACGACGAGGCATCTGCTTGATGAGCTAAAAGTCGCCCTCCCTGGGGACGAGTCCAATTCATGGTTCGATAACCAATATGACTCCAGGGCTTACAAGCGGCTTTGCGAGGAGTTCGCCGTTTCGCCTGATACGGATTGGAGGCAAAAGCTGGACCACGGGTGTCAAGGCCTCGGATATTTCAGTACCTTCACTGGGAGAAGGTGGGTTACCTTCCAGATGTCCCCTTGGGGGAAAGATCACAACTTCGATGGCCTCTTCTTTCACCCGAAGGACGTCATACGCCATAAGCGGGATATTTCAAAGGCGTGGACGATGTTCATTCTCGATAAATCAGATGGCTTCACGCAAGCGGGTGTCGTGCGCCTCAACGACTCGATTCGGACTTACGTTTGGGCCATCTTAGGAGCGGTCAAATGTTCTGAAGGCCGGAACGGGATTCGACGCTCAAAAGCAATTCATGGCGAATGTTGAAGACGCGATTGCCTCGCCCGTTGACATCCCCAGCAGCATCGATCGCTTGCAAAAGACGCTGCAATATGCATCCACACCACTGGATTACGTCTGCGGGAAAGGGCTCTATATTTGATGCCGAGCGACATGGCAATCCATCCCAGCACTGTCCGAGGTTATAATAACCAAACCCGAAAAGCGGGGTCAGACGCTGTCATCGGTCACAACCCAGGAATAAACAAGGCAGCACTGACCATTCCTGCCTCTAAAGTCGATAGGACGTTCCTGGTGAAAATTGCCTCACCAGCCGGGACCGATCCGTGAGTACTCGCAGGGCCACCGCCCGAAGGGTCGCCTACGTCTGCCGCGGTGGCTCCGGACTGGAAATCCAGTCTCGACCATGAAGAAGAAAAAACAGCACTCATAGTCGCAGGGATTGCACTCGGCCTAGTGGCGCTTTGGTTGGTTGAGCGGTCGTGATAACCAGTCCCGAGCAGCCACGCGAAGAAGGGCCCCCACGCCGATGACCAAGGCCCACAAATTATCTGCGAGCCATGAAGCGGCCTTCCCTAGCGTGCTCTAGAGCCAAGAGACGATGGACCCGATGATTCTGGGCAGGGCAGCCGCGGCCTTGCCGGCCAAATTTACCAGGGCACGCCCGAGGGACTGTAGGTGCTTTTTTACCCACTCATTGAGCCCGCCCTTGCCGGGTGGGGTTGGAGCCGGAGCCGGTACACTCCCTCCGCCGGTGAGCGCAAGCACTAGGGTCGAGATTGCCACCCCAACCGCTGTAAGGATGCTCAAAATCGTTATCCCCTGCGTTATCTGCGGAAGAGGGTCCGTATTCGCTCAGACAGCGTCTTGTCTTCATGGAGCATCTTCCTGAATGTCTCATGGATTCGGGAGATCTGGGACCGGAGAGCTTCTCTGTTCGTAGAGACGGCTTCGAGCCTCGACTGTCTTTCAAGTTCGATGTCAGAGAGATCGCCCTTAAGCTTTCTGATCCGGTCTTGAATCTCCTGCTGCGTCTCGTAGTAATTCGTTTCCGTTAGTTTTTGTTGCTCCCGGGCCAAGTGTTTTTCAGTCTCGGTTTTCCGGCTGTCGACCTTCGAGAGCTTCGCCAGATTGTTCACGAGCTCGTCTCGGGTTCGAATCATAGCCTTTTCTAGCCCAGCGAGCTCTCTGTTGGCCTGGGTGCCCCACGCGGTGTCGATAGGCTGATCATCAATTGTCTTCAATGCGGTCTCGACATCTCTTGTTGTTTGAATAACGTCGTGGGCTACGCCGGGGAGCTCTGTCATCTCAACGGATTCAATGTTTTTTGGGAGGGTTCCCTCTGCTTTTTGGAGTGTATCCACAGCCTCTTTGTCGCCGGGGATCCAATAGAGTGTTTTACCATCGTCATCAATCAAACTGGTCATAGTCGATACTGCCTTCGAGGCGCATCTCTTTATAGGCACGGCTCACTTCTTTGTAGAAAGTATCGACCAGGCGCCTCTTCTGGTCAGAAAGTGCTGCCCGTCTTAACTCGCCCCGGAGGTTCTGAAGATTGTCCCCGGCCGCGCGTAGTTCTTGTTCGACGTCCGGTGGGGGATCCATTACAGCGTCTAGCAGGTCGGACGCATCATAGTCGGCGTCATTATAGTCGGCGTCATCATAAGGGTCGGGCCAGTCTTCGAACACGGGGTTTTCAAAGTCAGCCATATTTATGAAATAAAGTATGTGGAATTGAAGGTTGTCGCGCATCTTTAAAACAGACTTTGTCGAGTATCAACGAAGCTGACACAATGTCATCAAGTAAGTACGGGCGAAAGCTTTACCCCTACCGGTGCCTCCGCGAACCCCTTGGGGTGAAAGTGGTGAGGCAATCGGTGGCAATCGGTGTCGATAACTAACAACCCCAGTACGATCGGCCCGAATCAGCAGCTTCTCGTTCGATTCCCCAACCTCGGCCAACATGATGTCATCGTCCCCGGGACCGCGAGGTTGGCCTTCACCATCACACTACACTTCAGAGAGGAAAAATGGCCAGTACCGAGGCATTGACTGATACGTCGGAAAACCAAAATACGACGAGGATCCGAATCAATGCTGGGAACAAAGATGAGTCCGTTCTAGCGGACAAAGCCGTCGCCGATGTTTTCGGCAATCGCTTCTACATCCCACTGGACTTCGAGCTACTCGAGAACCACATGCCATTCTACCAGAGTGCGCTGGGCGACCGACTCGAGTATGAGCTCACGTTCAACGACTACAACCGTGTGATCCAGGCCACAGGCAGAGGTGCCTCTTTCGACATTGGAAACATCTGTCTTGAGTATGACATGGTCACCCTGCCGGAGCTGGCCCAAATGATCAACAACCAGTACAGAAGTCGCATTTCGATCCTGTATGACAGGGTACTGCGGCACCGCAAAATCGGCAAAGACAAGAGCGACACCCTCTGGAATATCAATCTCAACGTGCCCGCCCGCAGCATGAAGGGCATCCTGATGCTCTTTGAGGATGAAGCCGCGCAACAGACCTTCGCTCGCGACACAGAGGCCTTCTATAACCCGAAAATCGCCAAGGTCGAGGTCACAATCGAGGGGATCCCCAACCAACTCTTCAGCAAAGGGATGCGCACTTACCAGATTTTTGATGAAGCGAGGAAGCTCTTCGCAGCCGGTAGCAAGCGAGACCCTGAAGTGGCAACGGTCGAAAAAGACCTTGCCCTAGCCGACGTCAGCCTTACAGAATACCTCACCAGCAAGTACGCGCTGTGGCTTGACCTCAGGACAAGCGACGACGACCGGCTCCACGACTCCGGCAGGCGGATAGAGAATGCCAGCGAAGGTATGACTATCCAGATAACGAAAAGAGCCGAGGCGGCTGGCGCATTGAACATCAACGTCATCATGGATTCACAGCTTAACATCGAAGATTGCCGGTTCGTCTCAGAGGTCTATTAATGTTCCTGAGGAACGATTAATAAATCTCCTACCGCGCACGGCCCATTCGGCGACAATATGCGGGCAAACGGGATGCGGAAAAACCGTTTTTATCCTCGATCTGCTCGTAGGCCCCTACCGGGAGTTCTTTCGGCACATCGTGGTCCTCTGTCCCCCCCATAAAGTATAATAAAACATACCAGCGCCCCTGGATCTGGACCGACCCTGAGGTATACGTTCTAGACACCGGCGAGCGCCTTCACGATTACCTGCGAGCGTTTTACCAGGTGTTTATGGGCGAGCTTACCTTATATATCATCGATGAATGCTCGGCTACGAAGGCTTTGACGAAAGAGAAAGACATGCTGTCAGAGCTAGCGATCTCGGGCCGCCACGCCGACCAGAGTGTCTGGGTTCTCACACAAAAGTACAACTCCGTCTTGAAGGACTTGCGCGAGCAGACGCGCTGGGTCTGTTTTTTTTCACTGCAAGGATAGTGATTCATTCGAAGACTGCTTGCGCGAGAATGATTTGATCTCCACACGAGAACAGCGGGCGTCGGTGAGGCAGCAGTTAGCTGAGACAAAGCATGGTAAGCTTTTATTAAAGACAGACCAACCAGCTGCTTATATGGTGATAAGTAATGTACGAAGTAACTGAAGGACTGCTAATCACAGTGCTTGGCGCGCAGCTGGTACTGCTGTTCTTTATTGCTAGGCAGTATGTTTACATTACTCGGATGTGTGTTAACACACACGCACGCTTCTGCCAGCGCTTTCGACACTATATTAGACTGGTCCGCTAACTCGCAATGAATCGCAAAGCAATAGCTATGGACTGTGACGAACTGATCGATTAGCTGATAGGAACGACAGAGCGAAGGCAGAACGCTGAAGCCCCAAACCAGGTGCAAAAATACCGTGAAAGGCTCGCCGTATTGGTAGTGGGAGGCCAAGCCAAGCAGTATGGACTAGTTGTGCATTGGAAGGTTCTCACCGCAGAACAGATCGACGCTCTGGACGGTAGCGAAATCGAAATGCTTTACGCCCGCTATGAAACAAGGCTTGGGGCAGGGATGACGAAGACGCTGGGGTCTACAGCGCTACAGCTTTATGCGGGGCTGGCATCTATGTTTCTTCCGATACCGGCCGAAAACCAACCTGGTCTTATTGCTGACCTCGAAGGCGACCCGTTTGTCGGACACGCACTTAGCAGTGCTACCTGCGAGCTCTACCATCGCTATGCCATGCACTTGGCGCCGCTAACTGCCGCGCTTACTACATTGAAGCACTGTCGATTTGGACATCAATACCCTATTATCATCTATGATATAAACGATGTCGGAGAACGAGCAGATTGTTGCGGAGCAACAGGAGAATCGGGAGCCAGCACAGAGTCCAGCATACAGAGTTACGACACCTAAGCCTTTGCGAAGCAACACGGTTAAGGATCCGAAAAAAGTGGCGGCCGGGCGTGCTGGAGCTGCTGCCAGAAAGGCCAAACAGGAACGGCTGCTCGAACAGGTTCGGACGGCCAAAGAGTCATTTCGTCCACCAGTCAGCGCAGCTGCTGTCAGTATTCCTCCAAAGGAAATGGTCTCAAAGGAACCGTCACATAGTGGTGCAGCTCACAACCATGGGCTAACCGACTGGACCCCATGGATCATTGGGGCTTATCTTACGGGAGGTGCACTCATGTTTCTTCTGCGCTTGCGCGCCACACAGGCGGTACAAACGCCACACGTGGCACCCCCCGTTGACTCATCGACAGCGTCGATGCCAAAGCGGCTTGTTGTTTCGCAGCAACCACAATTAAAGACAAGCCCAGACCCATTCGATATGGAGGTAAGCTCGTTGCGTAGCAATAATGACAATCCCGGCAACTGATGGTAAAATGCTTGTCCACGCGCTCTACCACAGCGCAGTCGTCTGTGGCATCGCTGTGGGATACGCCCGGCTTGGCAAGATGGCGATTGGGCGATTGGGGTAGCCCCCCCCCCCCCCCCCGAAACTACTAGACTTCATACCCCGCGATGTGGGCATGGCCATAGTTGACATGACTCTCGCCATGGCAACCAAAGACATGCTAATTAAACAGGGGCTGATACCTGCTGATATCATGAAGTAATGGCAAGTATTGCTATGCTCGTTGGCGGAGCCCTGGTGAACGCTCTGGCGTTCTCGGGATCGAACTACTTGTTCTCAATGTTGAAAAATCTGGCGTCGACGAAGAGCGCAAGCGTTACGATAAAGCCGTTGAACAATTACAGGCTGCACAGGCAGAATGGTCTCGAAAACGGACCGAGCGTATTGATTTCATCACTGAGGAACTCCGCCGCCAGGGGCACGCCGTTCGAACCTTCAAAGACGTCGATGACGCGATGCGCCTGTATGCGCAGGTCACCGGGAAAAATGTCAGCCTTGCTGATCTGGGGCACGAACCCAAGCTGTCCGACTTTTACCAACCGAGTGACGACCAGAAAGACCGCGAGATTGCCTTCATTATCCTGGGAATGGGTGTGACAGGCCTTTAAACTCTCATAGAGAACTGCGCAGCCCAAACGAGTAGCAGTCTGATATGGGTCCACAGTGTTTGCAATAATGTTTTCTGCATACAATGTCCTCTGGTCAGATACCACCTTTGGTACTGTTCAAAAGTGGTCTTAAATCTAAGAAGTGGGGTTATAGTCACTGTTTCCGAATTAAAAAAAAGTCGTCTCTCCGGAGATTCGAACTCACGCCAAAAAACAGCAAAACACCCCTTCAGGAGCCTGGTATTTTTTATTATTTTTTATTTTTTTTTTTTTTTTGTTTTGTATGCATTTATTTTTCGTACCAGGCTCCCTTCGGTGTTTTGCATTCCCCTACGTTCAAATTCTAACCAGGGCGGATGTTATTCGAAAGTTGCTAGATAGCTTACTAGAGGAAGCTAGGGGGTGGTGGGCAGAGAGGGAATTTAGCGCTAGAGCTTTACGGGTTGTCCCAACCAACTGGGGACGATTAACGAAATGCCGTTTTAACAATGATAAGCTTTGACTTACGAATTGCGTAATACATAAATAAATTGATGATAACTTTCTTTTTTATCTATGAAAAACTGAGTCTGTTAGCAAAAGACTTCCATACGTATAGCAATAATTAAAAAATAAAAAACTGCGAAATTGAAAAGATTTAGTCGGCTGAGGTAATATTATTTCCGCTAGAGGAAATTGATAACAAATTCGTGTTTATTTATAGACCAGTCGGTGTAGCCATTCAGAGGGACCAGGGATATGGCTTTCTGTCTGAAGGTTCCTCTTGATTCACTGCTTCTATGAGAGAGCAGCGAAGGTTCTGGCGAGACTGCGCGGATGCGCAGGCTGTTACGAGATGGAATAGGAAACCTCTCTGGTGCTTATGCACATCTAAATTATTTTAGTAGGTATATGGTAGGACGGTGCAAGTGAAATATTGTAGATGAAATACGGTAGGCAAAATGTGCTGCTCCATGCAAAAAGTCGTACACATATCATACGATGTATGCATGAGTGGTTTGTGGAGATCTGTTTTTACAATACAGTTGGCCGCTATAAGGCTGATTTCTATAAAATTTGCCTAAAAATCGCCAACCGCCAAATTCTGCCATATATAATTTTCATTCCAGTCACGTGTTGTGTGTGTGTTCGTTATGACGGGAGTCATGCCATTGATTTATAGGGTCGTTTCATCATTTTTTCCCTATGGGAAGTACTATTTGAACGCGAATCCATTATCTACTCAATTTTTGCTATCTGGCTTTGATTGTGGACGGTATCTTCACCTCGCCACGATTTTAGCGAGCTAGTATGAGTATGCATGATTTTCCGGTAGTATTCATAGATATAAAAACCCTGAAAAACGAACACTATTCAGCAGCAGGTCAAGTTGTAGCGAATGCACACAACATGGTGACGGGACAATGAGAGTATATTGAAAGGTATGTTAAGTCTATGTTTAGTACTATTTTTGTATGAACATGCTTGTAGGTTTTGGAGGGGTTTACTTCTAGTATACCCCAACTTTCTGAAGCCTATTCTGAATTTACTTTTGAAGCCTCTGTGGTGTAGTGATTAGACTACTAGCTTTGCCAGCTAGAGGTCGCAGGATCGATCCCAGGCTTCTCCAGAAGTAGAATGAGTCTTTTTAAGCGAGGTCCTGTCTCATTCTGACCCTAGATGTTGGTGAGACGTAAAGTTTGGACACTCGCTCGTTCTAGATTCATTTAGGCTTTTAGACCCCTTTTGTAGAATATAATTAATAAACGCCGGGCCACTTGTTTGATCCATGACTTTTGACTAGCTGTGGTTAGAAAACCGTGGTCCCGTCTCTATTATGATATTCGGTGTAGAGGGGACGCATAATTAAGACGGGATTCAACCATATCTTCATCATCAGGGCAAACCCTTACAAGAGCCTGTCGGGTTATCCATGATGATGAACCGTGATGAATTTGATTTTACAAGCGTGTTCATGTTGAGTAGAAATAATTTTGTTCAAGAAGAATTACGAGTTCATTTTGTAATGATGTCGTTTTTGTCTTAGAACTCGGTTTGTGCATGTATGTACATATAAAGAACGTGATAATGATAAGTGAGAGTATTTGGTCGCCACACATCATAACGGCCTGAGCGGCGTGGATGACGTCAGCTGCGTCATCAGCGTCACGAGGACGGTTATGACGTGGAGCCTACCAAATACAGAGAGAATTTACGGCAAACAGTGTTAGCCCTTATGAGACTTAGCAAATGTTGTGGAGAATAGATGAAAACCTTTCTGTTTGTAGTTTCTATCTGTTGTTAATGTAATGAATTTGTGAATAGCTATATTTGTGAGCCGTGTCGCGGAGAAGGATATGAAATAGAGTTTGTTATGTTTCCTGTAATTGGCGGCTGACCAGGTAGCGCAAAGGCGTGGTCTGTTCAATTGCCTCTAACTTGTGATAATGTAGTGAGCACGAATTTGATGAGTATTATGCTCAGTAGTAGTGAGCATTAATTGATTTCTGTAGTGCTCAGTAAGGAAACATAGACTTTGTGTATTCTTGTGACAAGCGCAGGGTGCTGATAATTTGATGCACGGTCAAGTTGAGTTCTGCTGTGCAGTTATTTGTCGCATGCACTAATCACCCTGTGTGTCTGGTCGGCGCATGCGCAATAACGGTATATGCATGAATATATTCTTACTTCTCCGGGAGGGGGATCATGATATCGCATGTATGTTTTGTGAACTGTATCTTAGTCCAATTATCGTAATTTGCAGGCACAACAATGTGTGGTGACCTTCTGCTCCCTGCAAGATAGCAGCAGGTACTGGTACGACGCTGTCGGTTAGTGTCCAGCAAGGGCGGACAGAGCCAATAACAGACGACGAACCAACATAAACAGGTCGTAGAAAGCAATGTGAGACCATTCTAAATAAACAGGTCGAATAAATAACCTGCAGGCGATTCAGGCGAATCAAACGAAGAAGTTACCGGGACTTCAAGTTCGTCAATCGATAAATGATATATATCAACCTGTGGTCGACAACAAGATCGACAAACTAGTTCAAACCAGTGCGCAAGAGGGGGGTTCACCCTAAGTTTTAATCTGGCCAGTCTCTTTTCTACGGTCATTCTCTCCCTTCCGCTGATTCAAGAAGGGCAGTTGTCAGTTTCTGGCGAAAGAATGTGCACTGTACTGGTTAACCGCTTACGTATACGCCTGCCCAGGAAAAGTGTGGATAGGTAAACTGGCCGGCACAAAAATGACCTAAAATAGTGTTGACTGGGCCGTTAAACTCCAAAACAAAACAAAAAAAAAATCTGGCCAGTCGCGTCTTGTGTTGTTTCTTTTTCTTATTTTGTTTTGTTATTTGCTTCTGTAGACACTCACGTCACCCCGTTCCGAGCACAGAACATTGTTTTGCCTTCGGGACGGACGTCGTGAGTGCGCTATAGAAGCAACTAAATGTGATGTTTTGTGTTAGTATTGTTGTGTATAGATACTGTAAATAATTCATGTCATTCATTTGATATCTTTCTTGTGCCTTACTCCACAGCTGCCCGTACACCTGTCAGAGATCACGCTCGGTTGTCTTGTCATCTTGGGGGTTTGCGGGACGCCGTAAATCCACGTGTAACATTTGGTGTCAGAAGTGGGATTTGATCTCTGGCGGGTGTTCCCGGCTGTGGAACAGCACATTGATGCTCTAAAACATCAATTTCACATTAAAAAAATTGCATTGACAGCCACATTTGGAAATTAACTTGAATCTTCCTTCCTGGGTTGATGAAGTGCGAAACCCTTGTATTCAACTAAATGGATAATGACAAGTTCATAATTTCTGAGCAGGAAGGCAAGGCAAACCCCACTTTTTCTTGGTAACGAAAAGTTTAGTAGACCCCACTTAATTGTGTTACCTGACATTCTACTAAGTTAAACTAGAGTTACTAATTGATCTTGCCCACACATGGTTCTGACGTAGTGACGTTAACAATTTACTGACGTTGACATAACGGTAGCGTTAATATTTACGCTGTGGCTTGAGGTAAGGTATGACGTAATAGAAACATTAATGGTAACTTCTTATGATCGGAGTTTTGTAATGTGATGACACTTCGGATTGTAGCTTTTTACTGTAAACGTCGTCAGTTTATGACGTCATATTAGACTACCAGTACGCAACGTCATACTTTACTGAAAGTATTTGACATTTCAAATCGCGTGTGCTTTAATAACTAACGTTTTAGTTAGTATAACGCGTATAACACATATCTTAACGTTTTAGTTAAGCCCATTTAATCATCACTGATCATAACTGATCAGTTTATAGTGGTTTTGATAGTAACGTGAGATTTACGTTATCAATAATGGAGCGTTTAATGCAAATTGGAAAGGAGTTAGGTTATGAGGGGAAAGATTTACAAGGTTTTGTTAAGGAGCAGCAAGATATTGAGCGGGCAGAAAGACAAGAGCAAAGGGATTTAGAAAGGTTAAGGTCTGAAGAAAAGGAAAAGGAAAGGGAAAGGGCACATGCACTAGCTATGAAGAAAAAGAAAAGGAACGGGTAAGGGCACATGAACTAGCTGAGGTAGAAGAAAAGGTGAAAGAAAGGGAACATGAACTAGCTAGGTTGAATGTTAATAAGAAACTTGAAATGGCACGCATTCAAAGTGAACGGGAGGCAAAAGAGATTAGTGAGGCCCGTTTAGAACATATAAAACATGGGTTTGAGCTACAGCACCAATAATTAAGGAATCAGTTAGAAATGCAGAGAGCGAAGCTCGAGCTAGAATTTGAAAAGCAAAAGCTGAGAAGGTGGCTCATGCCCGGGATCCTAAGTTACCTTATTTTGAAGAGGGTAAAGATAAAATGGATAGTTTTTTATCTAGGTTTGAGAAATATGCTACGGCTAATAAATGGGATAAGAGTGTTTGGGTCGCGTATTTAAGTGCATTGCTTAAAGGGCGCGCACTTGATGTATATGACCGGTTGTCAAATGAGGATGCGGCGGATTATGATAAGTTAAAGGATGCTCTATTAAAGAATTTTGATATGACAGAGCGCGGATTTAGGAAGCAGTTTCGTTATAGCAGGCCCGAGAAATCAGAAACGTTCATACAGTTCAGTAGTAGATTGAGAAGTTATTTAGAAAAATGGCTTAATATGGCAAAGATAGAAAAATCTTTTCCGGCTGTCTGTGATTTCATGGCAAGGGATCAGTTCCTGGAGTCATGTAATAGAGAACTGTATGTACATCTGAAGCCAAAACAGTTTGGTAATTTAGATGAAATGGCTAGGAAGGCAGATTTGTTTGCAGAAGCGCGCAGGGTTGTATTAAGTTGCATTAATAAGGGGCAACGCGATAATAGAGGCGCAGCGCAGGGTAAACGGGACAAAGTTGACTCAAACAAACCGAGTGGTAGATCGGATATCAAGTGTAGCGTATGCGGTAAGGGGCATTTAACAATTAAATGTTTTAAGAACCCCGACAGAAAACACTTATATAGCGCAGAGGTAGGAGCAACTGGAGGTGGGGTAGAGGTGTTAAGGAAAATTTTAACACGCACGTAGAGACTCAAGGTTCTCAGGTTAAGAATGAGAATACGCAGAATGTAGGTCGTGGTTGTACACGTGGTCGTGGTACTTTTAGAGGGTCTTTTCGCGGACGCGGTAAGAAAAATGGCACACCACGTGGCGCAGCACACCAATGTAGTTTTTGTCAAACGGAAGTAACTAGAAAAGGTGATGAGATTGGAAGTATTTTTGAAGATAAGGTTGGTGATCCTTTGGTTTCGGATAGTCAGTTAATAGGGAAGGAATCAGATGTTACGTTAATTGATGAATCAACACAAAGGTATCCTTTGGCAATAATTGACATTGATTGTCCTTTTTCACTGGGAAAACTGAAGCTTTGTGTATGGATGATACGTTGTACGATTTGGTTATCGGTAAAATTGATGGATCAAAACTTCCTGATATGTCTCATTTCTCAGCTGCGGCTGTAACTAGGTCTCAAACTAGTCAGGATGAGAAACTTGCAGAAAACTTAAGGTTCCCGATCAGATCATTAACGATGACAAGGAGGCTTTCAAACAAGCTCAGGTTGATGATCCAACTTTGGAAAACATCAGGAAAAGGGTTGTATCTGGGAACAAGACTGTGGGTCGTGGTTGAAACCGAGGTGAAACTAGGTTTATTGAGAAAAAAGGTTTAGCTAGTCTGGCCCAGAAAACATGTACACTCCATATTGTCCAGTTCTGTGGTGTATTCTTTGCTTCCAAAGGATAACCCTTTCTAGAACATATTTGACGTCACTACAGCTGGTGTCTGGGAATGTGTGGCGGCCGTAAAAAGTCTCCCTGCCCTACATCATAGTGTAGTTTATATTTTCTTGTCCTTTGGGATCATTGATTCCATTGTGGAATTTTGAAAATATTTGAGGGTCACTGATGAGGCCTAATTGGCCGAAACTAGCTAGTCTGGCCCAGAAAACATGTACACTCCATATTGTCCAGTTTTGTGGTGTATTCTTTGCTTCCAAAGGATAACCCTTTCTAGAACATATTTGACGTCACTACAGCTGGTGTCTGGGAATGTGTGGCGGCCGTAAAAAGTCGCCCTGCCCTACATCATAGTGTAGTTTATATTTTCTTGTCATTTGGGATCATTGATTCCATTGTGGAATTTTGAAAATATTTGAGGGTCAATGATGAGGCCTAATTGGCCGAAACTAGCTAGTCTGGCCCAGAAAACATGTACACTCCATATTGTCCAGTTTTGTGGTGTATTCTTTGCTTCCAAAGGATAACCCTTTCTATAACATATTTGACGTCACTACAGCTGGTGTCTGGAAATGTGTGGCGGCCGTAAAAAGTCTCTCTGCCCTACATCATAGTGTAGTTTATATTTTCTTGTCCTTTGGGATCATTGATTCCATTGTGGAATTTTCAAAATATTTGAGGGTCACTGATGAGGCCTAATTGGCCGAAACTTGCTAGTTTGGTCCAGAAAACATGTACACTCCATATTGTCCAGTTCTGTGGTGTATTCTTTGCTTCCAAAGGATAACCCTTTCCATAACATATTTGGCATAAAGGGAGTTCACCAAGAGTAACAAAGTCTCTTTCCAACTTGTGGTCCCTCAAAGTTTCCGAGGAAAGGTGTTGAAACTTGCTCATGAAACGCTTATGTCTGGACATATGGGTATTAGGAAGACATTGGATAGAGTTGTAACTGAGTTTTACTGGCCGGTATTTGCGGTGATGTCGCTAGATTTTGTAAATCTTGTAATATTTGTCAGAGAACCATTCAGAAAGGTCGGGTCACTAAAGTACCTCTAGGAAAAATGCCATTGACTGATACGCCATTTAAGAGGGTGGCAGTGGACAAAGTTGGTCAAATTGAGCCTCGATCTGATAGGAAATCTCGGTATATCAACCATGATAGATTATGCGACAAGGTATCCAGAGGCGATAGCTTTACCGAGTATTGAGACGGAACGTGTCGCGGAAGCGCTTATTGAAACGTTTAGTAGGGTTGGTATTCTTGATGAAATGTTGACTGATTGTTGATCACAGTTCACTGCTGAGGTATTGAAAGAAGTCAGCAGATTTCTTTCTCTTCAACCGTTAACGTGTAGTCCGAGATTCCCGATATGCCACGGCCTGATTGAGCGTTTCCACGCTACGTTAAAGCAGATGTGACGTCGCATGTGTGCTGAACGTCTAAAAGATTGGGATAAATATCTTCCAGCTTTGTTATTTGCGGTTAGGGAAGTCCCACAAGAGTCTTTAGGACACTCCCTTTTTTAGTTGTTATTTAAGAAATGGATTTTATTTTTCTGCAGTTCATTGAAGTATGATCTCAGTGGGTCGCGTGCAAAGTAAATGGACCCCGAAGGGGTTCATGTAAACTTTGCTAGCGATCCACTGTCGTTCATACTTTCATGAAAAGCAGAAAAATTAAGTTTATTTTTTATATTTACATTATTTGCCCCTCATCACTGGGCGAAAGAAATTCTTGTAGGGCAAACTTTTAAAGCTGAAAAACATTTACACGCTGTTTTTCTACAAAGACCGGAGCAGCGTTTACGTCATCAACGCCCGTAGAGAACAATGGTTTAGAATGACGTCACTTAACGTCACTGAAAATCATGTGACACGATGCGTTCATGGACGTATGAACGCAATTGTTTTCTATAGGTTTACACTAGACTTTACACTGGAAATGTAAATATATGGACGTAACGTCAGAGGTCCAATGGCAATATTAAGAGAATTATGGGCTGACGAGGTACGCGATGAGCAAGTTCTTTCGACGTATCAGTACGTTATTGAGCTAAGGGAACGGTTAGAGCAGACATGCAAATTAGCGCGTGATAATTTAAATAAGGTTCAGATTAAGCAAAAAGCTTATTATGATAAAGGCGCGAGGTCGCGTAAATTTGACGTCGGCGATAAAGTGCTTTTGTTACTACCGACAAACAGTAATAGATTATTGCTTCAACACGGGGGTAATACCATATTCTATACCTGTGTTGTCGACCGAGCCGGTACTGTGTAAAGCTGCTGTCGACCGAGAAATACGGTTTTCGACCGAGCAGGACGGATGTCGACAGAGGAGGGTAGTCTATAAATTCGCTGTAAATGTGTTATTTTTGTGTATGTCTGTCCATTTTAGTGGTATCAAATCGTTTGTAAAATAGTTTGCTGTTGTTTTAAGTGTTTTGGAAGTCTGACTAAAAGCCTGTTTTGACGCTGAGCGGAATTAAACGGGAAAATATATAAAATAAGTACTTCCGGGCAAATGCGTGACTCTTATTCAGTGTCATGGAATATCGAGGACGAAATGATGCAGATACATAATTAACATACGCGATAACCTTTTATTTGTGTGTCAACATGTCTTTATATGCATCTGTGGAACTGTTTATAGTTTCATCGATACAGCTGTCGATGAAGTGAAAGTTTGCGGGGTACAGTTGTCGACCTTACTGGGTACGGATGTCGATGATTCAACGAGAGTGTAGGGGACAGATTTACTGGAAATTAACCCCAGTTAAACAATAAAATAACTGTTGCATTCTTCGTCAGGCTTTGTTTGTTTGTTTGAAACGGCTGATTGATAATAAACTATTGTTGCTTTGTTTTGTTTTGTGTGATTTGAGGTTTAACGTCCCCGTCAACACTGTAAAGGTCATTTTGGAGACGTTTCTTCAAATTTTGTGGGCGAAAACCTGAGTACCCGGAGAAAAACCACCTGGCCTTCCGTTGCAGAACTTGGCATCTCACATGTGACCCGAGCGAGGCTCGAACCACAGCGGTGAGCGCTTTTAAACACTAGGCCACGCAGGCCCGTCACCAATGAGATTGGTCATTAGGTTTTTAGCTCACCCTAACCGTAAGCTCAGCAAGTGAGTATACTCCTGCCCCGGCATCATTCGTCGTCCGTTCACATTCTGCAAACATCTCATCCATCACGAAAACACGCCTATGTAATATTTACCCCCGTAAAACCCACTTTTATATAGTAAAACTGGGGTTTACAGGCGTATATATTATTGTAGCAAAAACAGATTGTGGGTATTCGTTAGAACTGCCTCGTCGAGGCTATTCGAATGAGTGCCCTCAATCTATGTTTAGAGCAGAAATTAGCAAAATTCAGTATTTTCATGCGAAAAGTTTCATTTTGAGAGCCGTGATTATGGGGCGCCGTTTTACTATTTATTCCGCATAATTATTTATGGATATCCCGAATTCGAATTATGGATATCCATTATTATTTATAGATATCCATAATTATTTATGGATATCCAGAATTCGAATTATGGATATCCATAAATCGATGTGAATTAATGATATACATAAATCGAATAATGGATATCCATTATTCCCTTTATTGATATCCATAAATCGAATTATGGATATCCATTATTCGGCTGATTTATGGATATCCATAAATCAAATTATGGATATCCATAAATCGAATTATGGATATCCATACATTGATTTATGGATATCATTAATTTAGATCGAAATATGGATATCCATTAATCGAATTATGGATATCCTAAATTCGACTCTGCAAATAAATCTAATGAATAATGACTGCTCCCTTTGCAAAAATCAAAGCGCCAAAAGGCACTTAAATGACAGATTCTGTGAAAAATTCAGATTTATTTTCTTTAGTGATAAGGACAATGGCGCTGGAGTGCTGATTTTTAGTTTGGTTTACAAAACTGAGGTGAATCGGCTGTTATACACTTTCATCATCATTTTACTTGCACATTATAGATAATACAGCATGCAAATGACTACCCAGCAGGCACACGTCGCTAGGGCAACGTCAAAGCAACGTCGATGTAACGTCATGACGTTGCACCGACGTTGATGTGACGTCACAATCACGTCATGTGCCTGCTGGGATAGTTGCCAGTTTTATGACAACACAAAGCGTAGACGCAACTTTCTTGTAAAAGCTTACACTTGTTGACTGAGATGTGTTTCGCGGCTCAGTCAAGAACCTGCTTTATGTCGTGCGCTACAATAAAGGAAAACACTTTTTGTGCGATGTTTGAAGTTTTGCGGCATGTGACTTTTATTATTTATCACAACATTGTGCTTTCATATTCAGTTATTCAGACCTACAACAGAATTGGACACTGATAACTGTTAGGAGTATATTGTTGATGGCTTGCTACCGTACGGTGAAGTTTCTAGCGTCACGTACTTCGGATTTAATTAGGTCATGTAAGTGTTTGTATCCTTTCAGCCCTTTATAGCCAAGTACAGATACCTACAGATGCAAACAGTGTAGAACAGTGAGATGACTCATAATGATACATCGCATTCTGTTCTACATGGTTTGACATGCTGTTGACGACTATTGACTAGACACCCAATTTACATGTGTAGAATTGACGCGTACAAATTCAGTGACTGAAGAGTGAACTTGAGAAACTCGTGGGTGAGAGGGGTAAAATCTTAACCTGGCCATTTTGAAATGTAGCAGAGGGCATTTCATCTTTTTCCCCCCCCCCCTTTTTTCTCTTAAATTGCGACACAAACTTCTTATTTCTTACGATTCATCTCAGACAGCTGATTCAAATGAAATCCAATCACTGAAAAATAAGATAAAAATGTAAATTCGTCTGCTTTTTGTTTTGTATGGCGCTTTTAAGATAACTAACACGGTCATTGTTCGTTTTACTAAAGACATGTGTCGTCTGATCTTTCATGAAACTTTTTCAACTACAGTCGTCGCCAAACCCGTCGCAAGATGCAGCTGAATCGTAAGATAAAATCATCAAGTCGTCTGCTTCAAAAGTTTGTATTACGCTTACAGGATAACTAATAAGCTTGAACAATTTTGATTACTGCGCCAAACCGGACTACATTTTGTGCGGACTCATATTTCTATGGCTGTGAAAGCCGGAAGAACTGAAGCCTGAATTACTTTAAACGTGTAGCACAGCAAGAATAGACAGATAGAATCTGTCATTAAAAACAAAACAAAACAACTCGACTATTCGCGTAAGATTTCCGATTTAGGTGTGTAATAAAAGCCGGGATGGAGGTGGAGGTAATGTCGGGTAGGCTTATTGGTGACCTATGGCGTGGGAGAGATACGTTTTGTTTGTTTTGAGGTTTAACGTCCCCTTCAATGTTATTTAGGGCATTTTGGAGACGCTGCTTCCAGGTATGTTGGTCATTAAGACTTCATTGAGTTTAATTGACATCTCAATCCCGCCGGCTTCAGTAGCTCAGTCGGATGCGCGTCTGACTGGTGATCGGGAGGAAGCGGGTTCGATACCTTCCGGGGTCAGCAACATTCTTTCGAGGAGATTGATCATGAAATATTTTCTACAGGCATTCTCTCCCTTCCGCTGATTCAAGAAGGGCAGTTGTCAGCTTCTGGCGAAAGAATGTGCACTGTACTGGTTAACTGCTTACGTATAAGCCTGCCCAGGAAAAGTGTGAATAGGTAAACTTACCGGCTCAAAAATGACCTAAATTAGTGTTGACTGTGCCGTTAAACTCAAATGCAAACGAACAAACAAACATCTCAATCCCTGTCGCCCATTGACTCGCAGGACTTTGTTTGGACAGACTTAGACCTTCTAAACGATTTACCAGTACTCTTAGCCAATGCAGCCAAATATATTTCTCCAAGCCACTATGGGCGGGGGCCAGGAGATATATCTGAATCTGCTTGGTGCTCCATACATCTCAAGTAGAGTATTTGTTTGTTTGATTTAAGGTTTAACGTCCCCGTCTACTCTGTAAAGGTCATTTTGGAGACGTTGCTTCCAATTTTGTGGGACATTTACCCGACCTTGAGATGAAATGACATCTCAAGCCCTGCCGCCCAAATGAACCAATAGGGTTCATTAACATGGACGGGCCGACTCGTACCGCTTTGCCTGGGCAGGCTTAGATCCTCTAAGCGGTTTACCAGTACTCGTGTGCGGGTTGGTTTCAGCTCTGTGGGGAAGCAGCCCATCTATTTCTTCAAGCCCCGATGGGCAGGGGCCGTCAAATAGAGTGTTATATGGATATATGTTAATACTATATATAACGACCATGTGCATTTTTCTCCAGAAAGCATTCACGGATTGCCTGTTTGGATCATTATAATCTTACGTCCGATTAAGTGCGCAGTCCTCATAGAGGTGATTCCAGAGGGACCGGATGCGTTGGCCGGAATTTCCAGATCTTGCGGCTGGTTCCGATATTTAACTGCACACATGGCGGGCGTTCAGCGTAAGCCGTCCGTTGCTTTGGAAGCCTTACGGGCTGAAAAGGCTGCACGGCAGATAGGTAGGACCCTTTGACCGGCTATCATCTTCCAGCGATGATGAAGACCTTGAAGATTTTGAAGATTTTTACAATAAACAATCACGTGTTTTAGGGAGAAATCATTAAACCAAAAGCTTTGGCGGTGATTTATGGATAACCATAATTCGAACTATGGATATCCATGAATCAATCTGAATTATGGATATCCATAAATCGAATTGTGGAAAGTAATTCGAATTATGGATATCAATAAATCAGAGTAATAATGGATATCCATAAATCGAATTAAGGATATGCATAATACGATTTATGGATATCCATAAATCGATCTGAATTAATGATATCCATTAATCGAATTATGGATATAATTCGATTTATGGATATCTATAAATACAGATTAAATAGTAAAACGTGTATACGTGTTTTGGTAATGTCTGAAAACCGATTGGCCAATCAAAGCCAATATGTTTTGAACCTCTTTGGGTAGGGGGAACGCTAGTTTGTTCGCGGCATCTGGGTCACATGGCCATGATGGCTACCACACCCATATATGGTTAAACCATTGAAAAGCTTCTCTAGGACCAGTCAAGAAACTTTGTATGTAACAGATAGGACTCCAGCACATCATAATTTGTTCAAATGATGATCTTAGGATTACCCCGAACTTATCTCCAGACACGGTCAAGTTTTACAACCTATCCTTTTCTATAGGTAAAATTAAAATAATTAATTTTTCAGAAACTATTACAGCCATTGAAAGTTGGTAGCCAACTAATTGAGATTCTTCACATGTGTGTGGATTTGGTGAGTGAGTGTTTGAGTTTTACGTCCCACCAACAACTAAGGTCATATGGAGACGGGACCTCGGTTTAAAGACTCATCCGAAAGTCCGGAGAAGCCAGGGATCGATCCTGCGACCCCTAGTTTATAAGACGAGTAGCGTAACCACTTCACCACGGAGACTTCTCTGTGGATTTAGTACCGATTCCTCACATGTGTGAAGTATTGGTATCAAGTATACTCTTGTGTGAGAAATTGGTTCCAATTCTTCTCATATGTGAGGAATCGGTACCAGTTCTTTACATAAAAGACACGTGTAATAGTAATTGGTACAAATTCTCCACACCCCATAAACCCAGGTCACAGGTGTGACGAATACTTACCATTTCTTTTCACGTCAGACATTGTCAACGAATTCTCCACATGCCAAGTCGCACTAGTTTTTAGCTCACCAGAGCCGAAGGCTCCGGGGGAGCTTATAGGATAGGCAGTTGCCCGTCGTCGTCGTCGTCGTCGTCGTCGTCGTCGGCGTCGTCGTCGTCGTCTGTCCTATGACGTCAACATTTTCAAAGGACATCTCCTCTGAAGCCACTGGGCCGATTGGGCTCAAATTTTACCTGTAGCATCCTTGGGATAGGGGATTGAAAGTTTGTGTTTTTTTTTATCAAAATCGGCTCATTAGTTTGGTTGCTATGGCAACTTGTAGTTTCCATAGACTTATAATGGGGAAAATTGAAAAATGGCATTTACTGCCAAGCCTCTGCAGATATTTTGACAAAATTACATAGAAATGTTCCTTAGGCAATCTACTATCTGCCGTATGATTTTAGGCCTACTGCTCATTTCTATTGGTTGCCATGGAAACCAAAATAAAAAAAATAGAAAAAAAAAATACTTCAAAAATCATCTCCTCAGAAACCAAATAAGGCTGAGAGTTTTTGGAAATATTCACCATATTTGCATTTACAAGTTTTGTGTTTTTTATAAAATTTGGCTCTTTATTTTGGTTGCTATGGCAACTTAGATTTTCCATAGACTTATAATGGGGAAAATTGAAAAATGGCATTTGCTGCCAAGTTATTGCAGATGTTTTGACAAAACTTTTATAGAACTGTTCCTTGAGTAAATGTCTCTCAGCCATATGCTTTAATGCCAACATGGGGGTCCCCCAGGTTAAGCCGGGGCCATGCCCCGCCCCATCCACTTCATAAAAGGCCATAAAACGCGGAAACCATCCAGATCCCCACCCCAAAACCATATATATTCTTGTTCCTTATGATAAGATGCATTCAGTGACACCAACCTGGGGGTCCCCCGGTACGTGCCGGAGTCATGCCCCACTCCCTCCATTCCATAAAAGGCCCAATATCTTGGAAACCTTACAGATCCCCACCCCTAAACCATATATATTCTTGTTCCTTATGAAAATATACATTCAGTGACATCAACTTGGGGGTCTCCCGGGGTGCGCCTGTGCCTTGCCCCACCCCTTCTTCTTCACCAAAGGTCATATATCTCAGAAACCATTTAGATCCCCACCCCGAAACCATATATATTCTTGTTCCTTATGATAAGACGCTTTCAGTGACACCAACCTGGGGGTCCCCCGAGTTGTGCCGGGGTCATGACCCACCCCCTCCATTTCTTAAAAGGCCCAATATCTTGGAAACCTTACAGATCCCCAACCCTAAACCCCATATATTCTTGTTCATTATGAAGAGACTCATTCATTGACACCAATTCGGGGGTCTTCCTGGGTGCGCCGGGGCCTTGCCCCAACCCTCCACTTTACAAAAGGCCTTCTATCTCAGAAACCATTCAGATCCCCGCCCCAAAACCTTATATATTCTTGTTTCTTATGATATGACGCATTCATTGACACTAACCTGGGGGTCCCCCAGGGTGTGCCAGAGTCGGGCCCCACCCCTTCATTTCATTAAAGACCCAATATCTTGGAAACACCTCCACCGCTAAAGAAGCCTTATAACTCCGGTATACAGATCCCCACTGCTACACCATATATATTCTTATTCCTTATGATAAGACGCATTTAGTGATTCCAGCCAGAGCTCCATTGGGTCCCTGCCCTACACCCTCTACTTAATAAAAGGCCTAATGTTTTAGCTACTGAGTCCAGATGGATGCTCATTTGGATATAGGGGTTCATTTGGGAGACTTTATAATTGGTAGATTAAAATCATATCATATTAAAATACATGGCTGTCATTGAGCTCTGGTGAGCATAGTGGCCCATGGGCCTCTTGTTCACAGGTGTGACGAATACTTACCAATTCTTTATACGTCAGAAAATTCAGACATCAAAAAATTTCGAAATTGACCATATGTAAATTTGGGTGTGAAATTTACGAAATGAGAAATTTACGGTTCAACAAAGCCATCAATCGACATATTGGAAGTGTTGGTGGTGACAGTTTTGTTTGATTTGAGGTTTAACGTCCCCGTCAACACTGTAAAGGTCATTTTGGAGACGTTGCTTCCAATTTTGTGGGACTTTTACCCGGCATTGAGATGAAATGACATCTCAAGCCCAGTCGCCCAATGAAACCAATACGGTTTATAAGCATGGACGGTCCGCCTCGCACCGCGGTTCCTGGACAGGCTTAGATCCTCTAAGCGGTTTACCAGAACTAGTGTGCGGGCCGGATTCAGCTCTGCATGGAAGCATCATGCAGCACATATATTTCTTCAAGCCCAGTTGGTGGTGACGGTGACGCAGGTGTGTGGCAAGGTATACTGTCTTCTTCTTCTTCTTCTCCTTCTTCTTCTTCTTCTCTGTTAAACCATATTATGCCTTTTACTAAATTTCGTTTAAATATAAACGTGTAGCTTTTTAAAAAATCTTAGAAAGCCTTCCGTAGACAAGTTATAGGATACAGCGGTCTTGAACAGTTCTGCGTTGTGTTATCCAGGGTCCGACACTGGCTGCAAAACTGCATCTGGTGAGGAAATCACGACGACCATACTGACATTGACCACCCGTCAGCATTTCCACCCACAATTAGAAACCATATTACCGCTGATAGGTGACTTTTGTTTCAAATACCTCTAAGCACGGGACATGTCAAGACATTGCCCAGTGAAAACCAATATGTCATCCCCTTTAGGAATGACAAAAACTTGATCTGTTCTAATATCAACATAGACAACTGATAAACTATGTCGGTACAGTTATCTGCTTATGTTTGTTTGTTTGAGGGAGGTTTAACGTTCCCGTCAACACTATTTGGGTCATGTACGGTCGATTTCTGCTCAGCGTTAACCATTTTATACCTCCTTTACTTAAATATGTATAACAAACGCAAAATCAAAGCACTAAGAGTACTTGTGGGTCGATTGTCGCTGACTATAGGTCGGAAAACGATTTAAACTGCTTAATTTACCCTTGAAATCCGATTTTTAAGTATATAGTGTAGATCTTGATCAGACGCCGCATTCTGTGGCGTCTGGTCTGGGTCTTCACTGTTTGCCAAGCCCAACCTATGATTCTAAGATAACCCTCTTACACAACACTCTGACCTCAGTCACTGCGGCTGTTTTCTATATAAAAAGTTATTCGGACAAGTCTGTGATAGTCACGTGGACTGAAGAGCTTTTCTGCTTAGGAATTTTGGGTAGTCGGAAAAGGAGCTCATCACGAAAACACGCCTATATAATTTTGACCCCCTTGAACCCCACTTTTATATAGTGAAACTGGGGTTTACAGGGGTAAACCTTATTTTTCATATTTCTGCTCATATACATAGATTTTGGGTACTTGTTAGAACCGCGCGTTCACACAATCTATTTTTGAGCAGAGATATAAAAAGTATCAGACATTTTTTTTTACTGAAAATTTTCATTTTTGTTTTAGGGTAAAATTTTCAATTTAGATTAATAGGCATGTTTTCGTAATGTCTACTGATCAACCTAGTGGTTAAGAGCGCTGACTCTAGATCATTAGGTCTCTCACCGCTGTGGTTCGAGCCTCGCTCGGGTCACATGTGAGACGCCAAGTTCTGCAACGGACGGTCAGGTGGTTTTTCTCCGTGTACTCCGGTTTTCGCCCACCTCTGATTAATGATCGGCTCGATAGGAGTGAAATAATCTTGAAAGGGCCGTAAAACCAAAAAAAACCTAAACATGAATGTTGGATTTTGCATGTTCAAGTGTTTACATCAGTGACCAGCCTTGTAGTCTGTTGTGTAAACTAAATATGGGAGAGTTAAGGATGGAGTTATTCTTGGTGATCTTTAACACACCAGTTCGCACAAAACATACATTTTTCTTCATGGCTCCCAGTGAAATCTGCCTAATAGTGCAGACTTCAGTAATAATCATAGAATAAATCATGTATTTTAACAGCAGTACATGAAATGTAGTTTTTTATATTTCGTCGACAGCAGTATCAATCAGACTAGGATACCATCGACGGTCGTATTTCTAATAATCGACATCCGTATCCCGACATTTTTCAAAGGTCTATAAAAACTCCCAGAGTGCATGAATTATGTCAAACCCACGTTGTTGTTGAAGCGTAAATGGTAGATAAAATATAGATGGTGTTTTATTGCTTTCCTACTTTTCATAAAGCATTAGATTAATGATATTCTGTGAAAACTAATTTTTTTTTCGAAAGAACCGGTATTTTATAGTGCTTTCCAGACTCACGACTCTCTATAAGTGAACAGAAATTAACATCTTGTCTCTTTAAAACACCGACATCGTTTGTAAATGTTTAAACTAACGTTTTCGCCTCTCCAAGTGCATCAAAATCGAAGACCCTCCTCTGTCGACATCCGTACTGCTCGGTCGAAAACCGTATTTGTCGGTCGACAGCAGCTTCACACAGTACCGGCTCGGTCGACATTACAGTATAGAAAATGGTATTACGTCAATGGAAATGTTAACACATATCACGCTAATATTCTGAAACAGTATGTTGAGCGTCAGACTGTGACGTCTCATTGTCTGATCTCTAAACCTATCATGTCGACAGACAGTCATGACAGAAATGGCGTCGACGAGTCTTCATTTGAAGACAGCAGTTTTCAAACTGCAGAGCAATCGGAAAGTGACGGTGACGTTAGCGTCCCACATACACTAACGTCAGAGAAGAGTGAGGAAACAGAAGGGCTGAGAGAACAGCGCCTTGCAGGACGGACCTGTCAGACAGACCAAATTATATGTACTACACTTATGTCAGAACCTGTGAAACCAATCAAATCAGTTAAGCCAGAAAAGCCACCGCCAGTAAGATTAAAACGGTATCCTTTTTCCAACAAACAACAGAGTGTCAGGGGAGTAGGAAAATTCTGGGGCAAACCACCATAACTTAATAGCAATTTTACTAGAGAAAATTTGGGGGCAGACTAATTTCGCACGATTGTTGTGTAAATAGCTGTCTTTGTTTAGATAGGCTCAGGCTTCAGATTCTATGACGGTTCCAACGTAAAGGCTTGTTGAGAATTAGAGAGATCTAATTCAAGGTAATGTTGGTTGGTGCCTGATGCTCTGTCTCTGGTCGGGCCCATCGGAGTCTAACTTGGTTTTCTTTTGCTCCAGCATTTCAGTGGTTTCTTGCTGTCGAGTCCTCACCGTTGTCTCACCTCTGTGGTTCTTTGATTATTTGTGTTCACGGAGATGTTGCACTAATGAGTTAGGAGGCCTTCATGCGGACTGAACAAATTATTTGTCTAAATTGCGACGGAGGTAAGGGCGAGGATTGTGGCCACGTAAAATCGATTTAAGCCCCCCAGTGGAAATCTTTCCACTGACCGTTCCAAGGCGGTTCTTCTGTGACGGTTTAAATATGTTGTGTGTTACTTACTGTGTGTATCACTTGTGTCTTTTTGTTTTGGATGGCCATTTTGTGGGAAAGTAACTGTCCTTGTGGCCTTCCATTGTTTGGGTTTCCATTATGGTCTGGTCGCTTAATGTTTGTGTTTCTGTCCCTTTGGTGTCTTTGGTGGGTGGAGTAAGTTAATTGTATCGATTCCTGATCTTTGTTTTACTTCTACTTTTCACCCTATTCCATCTCTGTATACAAAGAAAAAACATTTCTGATTGTTTTTTCTCCAAAAGGGGAAACCTTTGTTACGAGATGGAATAGGAAACCTCTCTGGTGCTTATGCACATCTAAATTATTTTAGTAGGTTTATGGTAAGACTGTGCAAGTGAAATATTGTAGATGAAATACGGTAGGCAAAATGTGCTGCTCCATGCACAAGTCGTGCACATATCATACGATGTATGCATGAGTGGTTTGTGGAGATCTGGTTTTACAATACAGTGGGTCGCTATAAGGCTGATTTCTATAAAATTTGCCTAAAAATCGCCAACCGCCAAATTGTGCCATATATAATTTTCATTCCAGTCACGTGTTGTGTGTGTGTTCGTTTTGACGGGAGTCATGCCATTGATTAATAGGGTCGTTTCATCATTTTTCCCTATGGGAAATATAATTTGAACGCGAATCCATTATCTACTCGATTTTTGCTATCTGGCTTTGATTGTGGACGGTATCTTCACCTCGCAACGATTTTAGCGAGCTAATATGAGTATGCATGATTTTCCGGTAGTATTCATAGATATAAAAACCCTGAAAAACGAACACTATTCAGCAGCAGGTCAAGTTGTAACGAATGCACACAACATGGTGACGGGACAATGAGAGTATATTGAAAGGTATGTTAAGTCTATGTTTAGTATTATTTGTGTATGAACATGCTTGTAGGTTTTGGAGGGGTTTACTTCTAGTATACCCCAACTTTCTGAAGCCTATTCTGAATTCAGTTTTGAAGCCTCTGTGTTGTAGTGATTAGACTACTAGCTTTGCCAGCTAAAGGTCGCAGGATCGATCCCAGGCTTCTCCAGAAGTAGAATGAGTCTTTTTTAAGCGAGGTCCTGTCTCATTCTGACCCTAGATGTTGGTGAGACGTAAAGTTTGGACACTCGCTCATTCTAGATTCATTTAGGCTTTTAGACCCCTTTTGTAGAATATAATTAATAAACGCCGGGTCACTTGTTTGATCCATGACTTTTGACTAGCTGTGGTTAGAAAACCGTGGTCCCGTCTCTATTATGATATTAGGTGTAGAGGGGACGTAAAATTAAGACGGGTTTAACCATATCTTATCATCAGGGCAAACTCTTACAAGAGCCTGTCGGGTTATCCGTGGTGATGAACCGTGATGAATTTGATTTTACAAGCGTCTTCATGTTGAGTAGAAATAATTTTGTTCAAGAAGAATTACGAGTTCATTTTGTATTGATGCCGTTTTTGTCTGAGAACTCGGTTTGCGCATGTATTAACATATAAAGAACGTGATGATGATAAGTGAGAGTATTTGGTCGCCACACATCATAACGGCCTGAACGGCGTGGATGACGTCAGCTGCGTCATCAGCGTCACGAGGACGGTTATGACGTGGTGCCTACCAAATACAGAGAGAATTTACGGCAATCAGTGTTGGCCCTTATGAAACACTAACAAATGTTATGGAGAATAGATGAAAATCTTTCTGTTTGTAGTTTCTCTCTGTTGTTAATGTGTGTGTGTGTGAATTCGGGTTTAACGTCGCTTTCAACAATTTTTCAGTCATATCACGACGGTGTCTGGTTGCGACAGGGAGCTCAATGCTCACGTTTATAGTGCTGCCTCACTGAAGTATCATGTCCCAGACACATTACATGATACCACACCCAGTCACATTATCCTGACACTGGATCGACCAGTCCTAGCTCTACCCCGTAAATCTGAGTGCCAAGCGAGGAGCAGCTAGTACCATTTTTAACGACTTTGGTATGTCGCGGCCCGGGATCGAACCCGAGACCTCCCGTTCCCCGGAGCGGACACTCTACCAACTGAGCTATCGGGGCCGGTCTCTCTGTTGTTAATGTAATGAATTTGTGAATAGCTATATTTGTGAGCCGTATCGCGGAGAAGGATATGAAATAGAGTTTGTTATGTTTCCTGTAATTGGCGGCTGACCAGGTAGCGGAAAAGTGTGATCTGTTCAATTGTCTCTTACTTGTGATAATGTAGTGAGCACGAATTTGATGAGTATTATGCTCAGTAGTAGTGAGCATTAATTGATTTCTGTAGTGCTCAGTAAGAAACATAGACTTTGTGTATTCTTGTGACAAGCGCAGGGTGCTGATAATTTGATGCACAGTCAAGTTGAGTTCTGCGTTGCAGTTATTTGTCGCATGCACTAATCACCCTGTGTGTCTGGTCGGCGCATGCGCAATAACTGTATATGCATGAACATATTCTTACTTCTCCGGGAGGGGGATCATGATATAGCATGTATGTTTTGTGAACTGTATCTTAGTCCAATTATCGTAATTTGCAGGCACAACAATGTGTGGTGACCTGCTGCTCCCTGCAAGATAGCAGCAGGTACTGGTACGACGCTGTCGGTTAGTGTCCAGCAAGGGCGGACAGACCCAATAACAGACGTCGAACCAACATAAACAGGTCGTAGAAAGCAATGTGAGACCATTCTAAATAAACAGGTCGAATAAATAACCTGCAGGCGATTCAGGCGAATCAAACAAAGAAGTTACCGGGACTTCAAGTTCGTCAATCGATAAATGATATATATTATCAATCTGTGGTCGACAACAGTCGACAAACTAGTTCAAACCAGTGCACGAGAGGGGGGTTTAGCCTAAGTTATAATCTGGCCAGTTGCGTCTTGTGTTGTTTCTTTTTCTTATTTTGTTTCGTTATTTGCTTCTGTAGACACTCACGTCACCCCGTTCCGAGCACAAAACATTGTTTTGCCTTCGGGACGGACGTCGTGAGTGCGCTATAGAAGCAAATAAATGTGATGTTTTGTGTTAGTATTGTTGTATATAGATACTGTAAATAATTCATATCATTCATTTGATAGCTTTCTTGTGCCTTACCCCACAGCTGCCCGTACACCTGTCAGAGATCACGCTCGGTTGTCTTGTCAGCATGGGGGTTTGCGGGACGCCGTAAATCCACATGTAACACAGGCTCGCCTGAACCTTCGCTGCTCGCATAGGCCATAAGTACCAAAATCGCTTGACGGGGCCTGTGACTAAATTCTTGAACATAAAATTTAAAAATAAGTCTTAAAACAAACTCTTGAACCTTCAGTATATTAAGTATTTAAAACCTTAGCTCAGGTGAACGATATAAGACCATTGTGATCCGCTTGTATCGGAATATTAATGTAAAAAATCAATATTTCATTAACATTTTGAAACCATCTAGATGTAGCTTTTTATTATTTTGTTTCAGAAGATTATGCCTGGTCTAATTTGTAATCGGTTGTTGAGAAAAAAGACAATTACAACGTCAGCTTTACAAGACACAAAACTCAGAAGATGTATTGGGCTTGCTGATCTAGTTGGGCTCGGGCTAGGTTCAAGTTTGGGCTTGGGCATCTACGTTATCACCTCATACGCTATAAAAAATGATGCCGGACCTGCATTCGTTATCTCTGTTATTGTAGCTGGAGTTGCAGCTCTTTTCTCAGGTATGGACTGACTTTGATCACATAAAACGCTTGCCATGTTACATCAAAGCGCGACCATCACATGATTTGTTTTGTTTGATTTGAGGTTTAACGTCCCCGTCAACACTGTAAAGGTCATTTTGGAGACGTTGCTTCCAATTTTGTGGGACTTTTACCCGACATTGAGATGAAATGACATCTCAATCCCTGTCGCCCAATGAAACCAATAGGGTTTATTAGAATGGAGGGTCCGCCTCGCACCGCGGTTCCTGGACAGGCTTAGATCCTCTGTGCGGTTTACCATGCAGTACTAGTGTGCGGGCCGGATTAAGCTCTGCGTGGAAGCATCATGCAGCCCATATATTTCTTCAAGCCCCTGTGGGCGGGGGCCGGACCATCACATGAAAATATTCGTATGATAAACAGCATAGAAAATGTTAATATTTGATTTTTCTAAGCCTTTTCTAAAGACTTTTTTCTAAGTTTTATAGACGTCATTCCGCCTTATGTTGGACTCAAATCTCTTCTGCAAAAAGGATTCTATGGTGACTTAGTACACTTAGCGACTTTAAAAACGCGCCACTGTATTTCATGTAAATTCGTCCAAGATAAACAATTCTGAATACGTTTGAGCACTGGTATTGTGTCTTCATTATTGAATTTTTCAAGTCTGAACCTTTTAGAAAAATGTAAATTTGTTATTTTTTTTTCGCATTGGAATTTAATAAGTTGATATTTATGCCGCATTTTAACTTTATGATTCTGAATGAATACTGCATACTGTAAAAAGAACGCAGAAATGATAAAGATCCTTAAAAAGTGTTTTTATCGATGTTGGTCGGGTTTTGAAAGGTGTCTTCGACACCACTTTCAAAACCCGACCAACTGATGTTTCACAAGAACAGTTTTAAGGAATATGTCACAATGCAAGCTTTTCAGGCTTGGAATGTCTAAATAATGTTCGTTTCCTTCACTTCCGTTTTTTTGTGCAAAAAGTTTGAATCTTTGCAAAATGACATTGGAAAGGAAAACGACGTTGGATTAGAAGAAAACAAAGCATGAACAATGATTAATATCTGCTTTCAAGTTTATTGAAATTTGACCAGCAGTAACGAAGGTGCTGCTGATTGAATATTACACTTGAGTCATGTTTGGATTAATACAGATTTATCTCTTTAGAGCTATTCTTAAAGCATTTTTTGCGTAGTTTTTGGTTTATTCAAATTTCAATAGATAAAAACCTACTTTCGAAAGGGATGCAAAAACCGGCTTCAGAATAGTCCTAAAGGGGGATAAATATGCACTAATCCAAACACGATTCAATTGTAATTTTCAATATGCTGCATCGCCCTGACTGCGTTGAAATTTAAAACAGACATTAATCACTGTTCATGCTTTGTGTTTTCTTTAAATCCAACACCTTTTCCATTTCCAATGTAATTTTGCGAAGATTCTTACTTTTCTCACATAAACCGGAAGTGCATGTAACGGATATAATTTAGACATTCAAGTTAGCTTGAAAAGGGTCCATTTGGACATGCTCCTTTAACCTATGGGAGTAAAATATCAATTGGTCAGGTTTTAAAAGAGTGATCGTCAATTTTAAAAAATCGATAATAACACTTTTCCAAGGATATTTGTCCATTTTGTACTGTTTTTACAGCATGCAGTATTCATTCAACAACATAAACGTTAAAATCCGGCGTAAGTTTTAACTCGTTTAGAATATACAAAAAAAAAATAACAAACTTTCGTTTCTCTCAAAATTTTCATGCATGTCTGCACATTCACAGTAAGCATTTGCAGACATAGAGAACTCAATCTTGAAAACTCTGGCGGATGTTTAAACTTTTTTAGTATTGTGTGTTGTATAGTGTGCGTTTTAAAGTACCTCAGTATATATACAATCAGAAAAAAGTATATGCTTGCAATGATTTCAGTACCAATTTTCTTAAATCATTCTTCGATGTTAAAAGAGTGGGTACAATATACATGATATACGACAGACTTCATGCATGGATGTTAACCCAGTCATGGTTGATGACTGCGCTTCCCTCTTTAATTGCCGGTGGGCCGGGCCTCAGATTCTATGACGGCTCCAGCGGAAGTCCTACTTATTATTTTATTTAGGTAATGTCGGTTGGTGCCTGATCCTCTGTCTCTGGTCGGGCCCACCGGAGTCTAACGGTTGGTTTTCTTTCGATCCAGCGTTTCAATTATTTCATGCTGTCGAGTCCTCATCGTTGTTTCATCTCTGTAGTGGTTTGGTTATTATGTTCTCGGTCGTAGTAAGCCTTCATGCGGACTGAACTATTTATTTGTAACCCCAGACCCCCTCCCCCCCCCCCCCCCCCCCCACACACACACACACAACATCACCACCACCACCACCATCACCACTACTGAAAAATAGAAGTGAAGGCAATGATCAGGAATCGATACAATTAACCCACAGCTCCCAACAAAGACACCAAAGGAAAGAAACACAACATGAAACAACAGACCTTTATGGAAACATCAATAGTTGAAAGCCAAAAGGACAGTTACTTTCCTACAAAATGGCCAATTGGCTAACCAAAACAAAATAATACACCCAAAGACAAACCATAACAAAAATAAACCGCGACAGAAGAACTGCCTTGGAACGGTCAGTGAAACGATTTCCACTTGGGATGGGGTGGGGGTGGGGGGCTTAAATCGATTTTACGTGGCCACAATCCTCGCCCTTACTTCCGTCGCTATTTAGACAAATAATTTATTCAGTTCGCATGAAGGCCTCCTAACTCATCAGTGCAACATCTCCGTGAACACAAATAATCAAACAACCACAGAGATGAAACAACGGTGAGGACTCAACAGCAAAAAACCACTAAAATGCTGGAGCAAAAGAACACCAACAGTTAGACTCCGATGGGCCCGACCAGAGACCGAGCATCAGGCACCAACCAACGTTACATAGAATTAGATCTCTCTTTTTGCCGACCGTTCCAAGGTGGTTCTTCTGTCGCGGTTTATTATTTGGATGTATGTATGTATTGCTTATATATTTATTATTTTAGATAGCCTTTTGGTCATTTTTGTGGGAAAGTAACTGTCCTTTCGGCCTTCCGCTAGTGATGTATTCATTAGGGTTTTGTTATTTCATGTTCGTGCTTATTTCCTTTTGGTGTCTCTGATGGGATGTAATTGTATCCATTTCTGAGCATTGCCTTCACTTTTATTTTCTACCGATTCCTTGTCATTGCCTTCGTTTCTGTTTAGCACAACTTTATAGACGACATTTTATTTTAGTCTAACAATCTCTTCTACAACGAGGCCTGTCGGAGCCTGAATTTTACGATGTCTATAAAATTCAGAAAAGTATATGCTTACAATGATGTCATTACCCAACTTCGTACAATCATTCTTCGAACACTGCTTAACAAACTCTGTAGGCGACATTCATATTTGATCTAAATACCTCTAAATCAGGTTTACAAGTTCTTGTATATGTTGGTGATGATTTATGGTTGCTTCAAATATCTTGGGACTTGTAAAACCACCTTCTAAACTCACAAGATACGATCGTACAAGATCGTATAAATTACTGTATTTGTAAAATGTGTGGTACTCGTATAATTATCTGCCTAAAACATAGATTTTGGATGCTAGTAGAAACGCCTGATTGAGGCGTTTCTAACAAATGATGCGTATATGTTTTTGCCCCAAACTTCAAAGAAGTTGCGGGGGCATATTGCTTTTGCTTTGTTCGACTGCCCGACTTCCCGTCTGTCCATCCGTCCGTCACGCTTTTAATGTATATCATAACTTTTAAACAATGCATGCTTGGTTCTTGAAATTTCATAAATGGATTCGTAATGAAAAATAGTTCACCCATAAGAAGTGTCAGGATTATGCCCCTTTCTTGAGTTATGCCCCTTTTAAAGCAAAATGCAACGAAATCTTGTAAGAAAGATGTCTCAAATATTATTTGAGCTAGTGTATTGGCACTTAACTTGCTGATAGAGGATGATGAGTAGATGATCTGATTAACTTTTGGGGAAAATCCAAAATTTGTTTCTTGAGTTATGGCCCTTTGAAAATTTGGGAATTTTAAGCTTGCAAGCAAGATATCTTAAAAGCCGTTCGAGTTATTGCCTTGAAACTTTACAATATGATAGGAGATGATGCGTGGATGGTCTGATTCACTTTTGAATAAAATCTGATTTTTTTTCTTGACTTATGGCCCTCATTTTAAGTTTGTAAGCAAAATAGCACTAAAGGTATTCAAGCTTTTGTCTTGAATGTGTCAGGCTGGCAGATGACCTGATTAATAATCCCAAGTTTTTATTTTTCTTGTGTTGTGGTCCTTTGAACAATTTATAATTTTTAAGCAAATTATCACGAAAACTGTTTGAGATATTGCCTTCCCAGTTGACAGACTGATAGGGAAATACGAGTAGATGACCGGATTAGTTTTTGGTTTAAACAATATTTATTACTTTGTCTGTACAAACTATCATTTTACAACAATAACTACAGTATTGTACAGGATTTGAGAGTAAGCTAGCAGCTCCTGTAAACTCTAATATTTGTAATATCTAAATTTCGTGATCGGATGTGGTTGAAAATAATGTAGGAAAACAAGAGGCCAATGGGCCACTATGCGCACTGCCAACTGGCAGCCATGTGTTTTAATAAACCATGTAAGCCCTGAACCAAAGGACACTACTTCAAAAGTCTGATGCCGCTTGAATGTGTTATCAATGCATGACAACAGATGACAAATGACAACTGCCGATGACAATTGACGATTGCCCATCTGTGGCAACCAATAGGCCTAAAACCATATGCCAGATAAAACATTGTTTAAGGGATATTTCTATCAAAGTTTGATAAAATATCTTCAAAGGTGTTTTCAATATCGCATTGTAAGTCAATGGAAACTCTTAACTTCCCATAGCAACCAAATTGAAAAGCCAAATTTCATAAACCAGAGCTCAGGAAGCACTGTCCACTGTATTTTAATTAACCATGGAAGCCCTGCGTCCAAAGACGCTACAAATAAAATTTGAACCCAATCAGTCTGGTGGCTTCAGAGGTCTGATGTCTCTTGAATCTGTTGTTACAAGACAACAAACGACAAATGACAACCATTTGTGCCAACCGATTAGCCTTAAAATCATATGGCAGATAGAACATTGTTTAAGGAACATTTCAATGATCTTGAAAGGTGTAAAATAAAAAACAAAAATGAGTTCCTTTAAGAGCAATGAAAACATTCATAAGAAAGAAGATGGGTCATACTACGTAGTTTCGGCTAATAAAGCCTCATCAGTGACCCTGTAATGATCCGACAACGAAAGCCAGAGGAAACATACTGCAAGTTTGCAAATTTTGAATAGGCAGTCGATTCAAAGACTGATATAAATCAAAATGGGGTCCAAATAATTAAAAACCTGTCTAGAATACGAGTCTAAACCAATAATTTATTTCTGATTTCTCAGAATATTCACGCTGATCTCAAAGGACCAAAAGTAAAATATAAACTGCACCTTGGTTGATGTACGGGGAGACGTTTTACCGCCGCCACACGGCACAACACCAGCTGCAGTGAAGGCAAATAAAAAACCAAAATGAGTTCCTTTAAGAGCAATGAAAACATTCATAAGAAAGAAGATGGGTCATACTACGTAGTTTCGGCTAATAAAGCCTCATCAGTGACCCTGTAATGGTCCGACAACGAAAGCCAGAGGAAACATACTGCAATTTTGCAAATTTCGAATAGGCAGTCGATTCAAAGACTGATATAAATCAAAATGGGGTCCAAATAATTAAAAACCTGTCTAGAATACGAGTCTAAACCAATAATTTATTTCTGATTTCTCAGAATATTCACGCTGATCTCAAAGGACCAAAAGTAAAATATAAACTACACTATGGTTGATGTAAAAGTCATTTTTTTTTTCAATTTTTCGCTTTATATGTCTATGGAAACTCTTAACTTCCCATAGCAAACAAACTAAAGAGCCACACAAAACCTGTAACGGCAAATATGGTGAATAATTCCACAAAGCAAATTGTGAAGACAATTTTTAAGTGTGCTTTGTTCTATTTTGGGTGTATTTTGGTTTCCATGGCAACCAATAAAAGTGACCAGTGAGCCTAAAATCATACGGCAGATAGATGATTGCTTAAAAATATTTCTAAAAAAGTTTTGTCAAAATATCTGGAAAGGCGTAGCAGTAAATTCCATTTTTCAATTTTCCCCATTAAAAGTCAGTGGAAACTCTAAGTTGCCATAGCAACCAAACTAAAGAGCCGAATTTCATAAAAAACACAAACCTGAAAACGCAAATATGATGAATATTCCATAAAGACTCAGCCTCATACAGCATATGGTTTCTGAGGAGATGAGTTTTAAGTGTGTGTTTTTAGCTCACCTGGGCCGAAGGCTCCAGGGGAGCTTATAGTAAAGTGGGTCGTCCGTCCGTCCGTCCATTGTCCGTCCACACTTTTGAGCAGCTATATCTCTGTAGCCTGCAGGCTGATCTCAATCATTTCTCATTTGTAGCATGCCTCTGGTGGGGCATTGATAACATAATTTTTTTTTTCGAAATCGCTCAAAAACTTTGGTTGTTATGGCAACCACAAGGTCCCATAGACTTACCATGGGAAAATACTTGTCATCAACGTAGCGCCTTCAGTTTTGATCGGATCTTTCTGAAACTTATAAGTATGGTGCCTGGGTGGACCGTTGTCAGATTCCTTGAAAAAAATTGATCTTACAGAAAAACATGGCCGCCATGGGCGAGGCTTATTTTCACTATTTAACATATAATGTAATGCAAAAAAAACCTTCTTCTGCGAAAGTACTTTTGGGATTTCTTTGTAATTTGGCAGGAATGTTCCTTAAGTGGACCTCTGTCAGATTCCTTGAAGAAATTTTGATCCGACAAAAAACATGGCTGCCGTGGGCGGGGTTTATTTTCACTATATAACATACAGTGTAATGTTTAAAAAGTCTTCTCTTCTTCAAAAGTTCTTGTTTATTTATTTATTTATTCATTTATTTATTAATTTAAATGTACCTTCCTGTATCTGAATTCATCTCCTCCGATTTTGCTGACTATCACATATCTATAGAGGTCCACCTACAAATTATCATTCTACATATTCAAAACATCAGAAATTTCACTTGCCCATCACAATCGTGATAGAACTGATGTTTCAACACAATCTAAGCAAACTCTATTTATACGACTTTATGTTTCAAAATGAATTCAAAATACTGAGGGAGATTGATTTATTAGACCTAATTATACTACAGTGTCAACAGTTCTCCAGATCCCTGAGGGTTGAAATGGCTAAGTTGAAAAGGGAGACATACCGAACCCGACTGAGGAAAGAGATAAATAAATAAATAAATAGATTAAAACATAAATAAATTAATAGTTGGCCATCCAAACCATGAAAAAATACTTGTGATGGCAAAATTGAGTAGAGTATGGCAGCCATGCCAATAGTGTTTTTAGTGTGATGCAAAAGTGATAGGGGTGGATGCCACTTCTGAAACTGCCTCTGAGCCTCAGAATTAGGTCAAAGGTCAAATGAGTGCAAAAAATACAATAAAATTTGTATATGCCGGTATTTGTACCCGTTCTGTATCTAAGCAGACCAAACAAAGTTAATTCAAACACCAGCAATGTACTTAGGACATATTGTTTATGCATCATATGTGAGAAAAAAGTTGTATCATAGATTTCGTCAGGGTCCAAGGACATTTAAGTACATATTTTCTTTAAATATGCATCAATAATTATTGTACAAAGGGTGATCTAGTATGTCAACTGAAACAAAGCCAAATGAGTAGCCATTTCCTGATCTAGGAAGCATAAAACCCACACATTATACAAACAACATAATGGCAAACCTAATCGGCCTTAGGTCAAAGGTCATTTAAGTACATATTTGGCAAAATATGTTTATTTTGCAAAATACGTTGTTTATTCACATGCCATCCATTATTATAAGTGACATACCAAATCGTCTTCTGGGTTCTTACTAAACGTCATGAAAAATCAAGGATATAGTATATGATGAAGATATAGCTAATAATAACACAAATGGATCATTGTCAAATGTCACGTGCAGCTACTGTAAAACACTTATATTTTGCAGTCATTTTATTTTGGCGCTATTTGCAGTCAAGGAAAAAAAACGCCAAAATAAAAATCCGCCAATAAAGCTAAAAGAATGCAACAGAAGAAACTTTATTCTACACATCACAATTATAATGTGTCAATAGGTCATAGGCATTAACGGTGACAAAAGAAAAAGTGTATTTATTTCTTTAGAAGCCGAAAGAAAGACAATGTTCTAGACATAAGACAGCTCAAAATGGCTGAATGAAAACAAACACACCTTGGGAGTTATTGTCAAAATTGTGGATGTAATTAGTAATTGATTGATGACTTTAACTGTGAGCTCAATATGATGGGTAAACCAATCAGATAAGAGGAAAGTTACACACCTCCAGACAGACATTTGGAATATCAAGGTAGCACATTGGGTTAATCATGCGGTGAACACAAACATTTAACTAATTACTACAGTTTTTGCATCTTACATGGCTTTGTAGATTCGACCGATACTTTTTCTTCGGAAATCGAAAATCCGACAAAATATAAATCCGCGAAAAGATCTACTCATAAAAAGCGCCTAAATTTGCTGCCGTTTAATGTAAGTGTTTAACAGTGTGCAAAGTTTGTATTTTACAAGATGCCACTTCATTTTAAGAGCTGTTTAGATCACTACAATGTAAGGGGTAACAGCTAATATGTATTCGTGATTGCGCCCATGTGATTTAATGATTTTACTTCAACATCGACAAGTCTATGCAATGCAAACCAAACAGGGGTTTCTCCGATATCACAGGTACAAGGTTTCTTCCGCATAATCTGAATTGATAGACATAGACATAAGCCATTTTAACTTTATATATCGACTTCTAGATATTTGGGTGATTTATTAAATATTAACAATACCTATTTCGATGGTTTGATCAGTCAGATTTACCCCCAGAACTTCAGATAAATAAAGCAAATTCTTCTGATACCGAGGCTCCGTTTTTAGACTTATATCTGTCTATTGTAGATGGGTTTGTTTCCTAGAAAATTTATGACAAACGCTATGATTTTGACTTAGAGATTGTAAATTTTACTTTGTTGGGTGGTGATGTTCCTCGTGCGGCATCCTATGGCGTTTATATTTCGCAATTAATTCGATTTGCCAGAGTGTCTAGTCATGTAACTGACTTTAAACCTCGATATAAATTGTTAACTGCTAAACTTCTTAATCAGGGCTATCGGTATCATAAGCTGCGCAAAGCCTTAATTTTGAAGACGTAATTCCGATGTAATTCCAAAATCCATTAAACGTCTATCGGAACTCGAAATTTATGGTGACTTTGTATATAATTTCAGAAAAATATATATATAATTCAATAACTTCAGCACCCAATTTTGTAAAATCATTCTTCGATATAAAAAAAATTGGGTACAACATAAAGGTTATACGACAGACTGCATGCATAGTAGTTAACCCAAACGCAGTTGACAACTTTGCATCCCCTTAATTGCACGCCGGTGGGTCAGGCCTTAGAATATACGACGGTCCCAGCGTAATGGCTTGCTGAGAATTAGAGAGAATTTAGTTTTATGTAATATTGGTTGGTGCCTGATGCTCTGTCTCTGTCTCTGGTCGGGCCCATCGGAGTACAACTTTTGGTTTTCTTTTGCTCCAGAATTTTAGTGGTTTCTTGCTGTCCTCACTTTCATCTCTGTGATTGTTTTGAATCTTGTGTTCTGTGAGGTGTTGCACTAATGAGTTAGGAGGCTTTCATGCGGACTGAACAAATGATTTGTCTAAATTGCGACGGAAGTAAGGGCGAGGATTGCAGCTGCATAAAATCGATTTAAGACGCCCCACCCCCACCTCACCCAGCGGAATTCGCTTCACTGACCGTTCCAATGCCGTTCTTCTGTCGCGGTTTATTTTTGTTATGGTTTGTCTTTGAATATGTGTATCGCTTATATTATTTTGTTTTGGATAGCCAATTGGCCATTTTTTGGAAAAGTAACTGTTCGTTTGCCTTGCCGCTATTGATGTTTCCAATAGGGTCTAGTCATTTCATTTTTGTGTTTCTTTCCCTTTGGTGCCCTTGATTGGAGCTTTGGGTTAATTGTATCGATTCCTGATCATTGCCTTCACTTCAATCAAATACACGTAACAAATTTTTTTTTTTTTTTTTTTGATAATAAATACTTGTCATCAACACATCCTTGTATTAAATTTGACAACGAAACATCCATTTTTTACGAGTTTTGTACTTAAATAACCCCTGACCTATAAGACTGACATACTTAGAGGGTACATTTAAAATAATTTTCCATTGACTGCACCTGGATAAAAACCGGCCTGGCAACCCGGTTCAGCCAGCTGGTGGGTACTGACTAATAAAACATGTTGTCGGCCAGGCTAGCTCAACGGAAGTCGCGATTTGACTTACGGTAGTTCCGGAAAGGCAATGTTTCAGACCCATAACAGAAACAAAATCACAAAGAAAGAATCCAGTGCTATATCAATATCGGGGATCATCAATGATTCAAGTCTGTATTATTAGTATCCTTTTTATTCCATTTAACCAATATCCATGTAAACAAACAGATTTTCTAATCAAATACACGTTACAAATGTATTTTTTTTTTAAATATTTTGATAACTAGAGAAAGCGACCAGTGGGTCACGTATACCCCCGGCCAGCGCCACCCTCTGATTTATCTTTCGAGCTTGTATGAAGAAGTCAAGAAGCTATAAGAATTTATAAATGTGTTTGTAAAAGCTAAACCAAACATAAAATTTCTAAATGGACCAAGAGTGTGAGGGCATCAAAGTTACTGAAGGGGTGGGGGCATCAATGTACTGAAGCAGGTAGGGTGTGCATCAATGAAATCTTTGGACTTGTATACAACATCGATGCAAATAACAATTGAATTTGTCTAGAGTTTAGAACATACAGGCATCTATAAAGTTTGCCATAAAATTTTAACCAAATGTAAATGTCTAAGTCTGTGACCTTGAGGTCAAGGTCACAATGGGTGGGAGAAGGGACATGCATCACAAAATCTTTGGACTGGTATGCAACATTGATGCAAGTATCAACTGAATTTGTCTTAGAGTTTAGAACATACAGGCATCTATAAACTCTGTCATAAAACTTTAACCAAAAGTAAAATTTCTAAGTCTGTGACCTTGACCTCAAGGTCATTGTTGTGGGTGGTGGGACATACATCAATGAAATCTTTAGACCAGTATGTAACTTCAGTGTAAGTATAAACTAAACCTATCAAAGGGTTCAGAAGATACAATGTCTTAGAAACTTTAACGCAAAACTTTGTCTAAAATGTTAATGGACGGATGGACGGACGGATGGACGGACATTCTAACAAATCCGGTTTATGGGCTTTTTCCCATTATAAACTCCCATAGAGAAATTAAGCTCCTAAGCCGAAAAATAGCCCCTAAGCAGTAAGGTTTATGAGTTTATAGTGTTAACTTAACGGAATAAACCCATAAGGTTGGACAAAATATAACCCCTAACACTTATATGTTGGCCCGGACGGACGGAAGGACGGACGCACGGACAGACGGACGGACGAATGGCAGAACGGAAAACTATATACCCCATAGCATACTTCTTATGGCGGGGGTATAATAAATACTTGTCAGCAACACATCCTTATCCTAAATATAACAAAATGTGTTCAGAAAACATCCGTTTTCACGAGTTTTGCACTTAAATGACCCCTGACCTATAAGACTGACATACTTTTAGGGTACATTTATAATAATTTTCCATTGTTCGCTGCACCTGAATAGTTTATGGTGATTTTAAGCAAACATTTCCCCCAAATATGTGTTAAAAGAGAGTTATAAGTAGTTTCATGTTTATTTTGCACTCATTTGACCTTTGACCTACGTCTGAGCCTCAGACGCATTTCCAGACGTGGCATCCACCCCTATGATTGTTGATACACATCAAGGGTTACATTTAGCATGGGTGCCATACTCTACTCAATTTTGCCATCAAAAGTAAAAATATCAATCTTTTTTGGGATTGGATGGCCAACTATAACACAAATGAGCCTATTCATTTTTTAGCTCAACTGGCCGAAGACCCGCGGGTCTTATATTATGGCCCTTTGTCCGTTGTGCGTCCATGCGGTTGTGCATCCTTGCGTTAACTTTTTTCTTTAAACATCTCCTCCATAACTACTTGGTCGATTGTAACCAAACTTCACAGGAATGTTTCTCACATAGTCCTCGTCTAAATTCCTTCAAAGAATTTTGTTACATGCAGAACAAAATGGCATCGAAACCCCAAAAAAGTATTTAAAAATCTCCTCCAAAACCGCTCAATGGATTTTATTCTTATTTTGCATGAATGTTCCTTTGGTAGATTCCATTCGGATCAGACAAAAACATGGCCACCATGGCCATGCCCCACATGGCTGCCATGGCCATGCCCCTTGGCCATGCCCCTTGCTTTCAACGACTTAAAAGGGGAAAAGTTTTAAAAACCTTCTCCTCCAAAACCGCTCAACTTAATGAATTTCATTCTTACTTTGCATGAATGTTCCTTGGGTGGACCTCTGTCAGATTCCTTGAAGCAATTTTGATCAGACTAAAAACATGGCCGCCATGGACACACCCATTGGCTAATTAGCTTCCATAGACTTATAAAGGGACCTTTTTTTTTAATTTTCTCATCCAAAACCACTAAATGGATTTTGTTCTTAATTTTCATGAATGTTCCTTGTGTGGACCATTGTCAGATTCAGTGAAGAAATTTTGATCAGACAAAAAACATGGCCGCCATGGCCACCACCTTTGGCTCATTAGCTTCCACAGACCAATAAAGGGAAAAACTTCTTCTCTGAAACCATAAAGCATAAAGCTAAGACATTTAGTATGTAGCAAAGTTATGTGGTCACCTACTAAGTCCTGCGAACTATGCCTCTGGAGTCCAAATTGGCAACGCCCCAGTGCTTAGTAGCTCCCATAGACTAATAAGGAAAAAATCTTGAAACTTTTCTCCTCTGAAACCATAAGGCCAAGAGCTTAGTATGTAGCAACTTGAAGTATTCAACTGCATAAATCCTGCCAACCATGCCCCTGGGGTCCAAATTGGCCACACCCTGAGGCCCATAAACTCCCATAGACTATAATGGGAAAAACTGACAAAAATCTTCTTCTCTCAAACCATCAGTGCCCAGAGCTTAGATATTTAGTATGCAGCAATGTCAAGTGGTCACTGAAATAAATCCTGCCAACAATGCCCCTGGGGTAAAAAATTGGCCAAGCCCAGAGGCTTATTAGTTCCCATAGACTTATAAAAGGAAAAACTTAAAAAAAGTCTTCTTCTCTGAAACCATAAGGCCCAGAGCTTTAGATATTTAGAACGGAGCAATGCCAAATGGTCACTCACATAAATCCTACCAACCATGGCTCTGGGGTCCAAAAATATAGAATGGACATTCCTTGGGTGGATCACTTGTTGTTTTTTTTACCCATTGCATGTGGGAACACCCTAAATGGGCACCTTGGCAAACAGTGCTGGCCCAGATCAGACCCCACAGAACACCGTGTCTGATCAGGGCCTGCACTATTTGCTAACAGAATTTTCCATCAAAAATAGAAAAAATAGGCCTGACACCCCTTATATGACAAATGGACTGGTCCAACATATAGCAATAGAAAAGTCCACTAGTATACATTTGGTTAATGTAATAAATATGACAATTGTCTGAAGTTAGCCGGTGGAGCGACAGGCCCTCTTGGGCCTCTTGTTTACATTGTAATCACTGTAGCCCCTTCAGTTTTGATCGGATCTTCTTGAAACTTACGTTCAAGTAAGTCCGATTTAAAAGCTTGGATGGGTTTGAAAACTAGTGATGTATGTCAATTACTGATGGAGTTATGTCCCCTCCTTTGCTGAAAATGCTTATTTTTGACCTTGTTTTTTTTTCTTACCGTAGCTCCATTTTTCATCGGATCTTCTTGAAATTTATATGTTAGTAAGTTAGAGATAGAAGCTCAGACAAGTTTGAAAACTAGCAATGCCAGTCAATTAATCATGGAGTTATGTCCCCAGCTTGGCTGAAAGTACTTATTTTCGACCTTTGTCATCGCTGCTGCCCCTTCAGATTTGATCGGATCTTCATGAAACTTACAAACAAGTAAGTCAGGCAGAAAAGCTCGGAGGATTTTGAAAACTGTTGAGGTTTGCCTATTTATCATAGAGTTACACCCCTTTGATTGCAGCAGTTAATTGCTTATTTTTGACCTTGCCATCACCATAGCCCCTACAGTTGATATCGGATCTTCTTGCAAGTTACATATAAGCAAGTCAGGAATAAAAGCTTGAATGAGTTTGAAAACCGGTGAGGTCAGCCGATTTATCATAGAGTTACATTCTACTTGATTGCAGAAAATGCTTACCATGTCATCACCTTGTCCTCCAATAAATCCACCAGTAAAGGTTGGCACTTCCTGAATTTTTGAATCTGTTAGCTCAGGTGAGCGATACAGGACCATATTGGTCCTCTTGTTGTTTTTTTTCTATTTTTTTTAATCATTTTGGTTTATGTGGCAACCTGTATAAATGAACAATAGACCTAAAATCATATGACAGATGATAGATTATTTCAGGAACATTTCTATGAAAATTGGTCAAAATATCTGCAAGGGTGTGGCAGTAAATGCCATTTTTCACTTTTTCCCAATTATACGTCAGTGGAAACGCAACCAAACTCATGAGCTGACTTTCATAATAAAACACAAATCCTGTATGGTTAAATATGGTGAATATTTCCATAAACTCTCAGCCTCCAAGAGCAGTTGGTTTCTGAGATGATTTTGTAAGTTTTTTTTTTCCATTTTGGTTTCCATGGCAACCAGTACAAATGAGCAATAGGCCTAAAATTATATGGCAAATGGTAGATGGCTTAAGGAGCATTTCTATGAAAGTTGGATCAAAATATCTGCAAAGGTTTGGCAGTTAATGCCAATTTTCAATTTTCCCCATTTTCAGGCTATGGAAAATCTAACTTGCCATAGCAACTAAACTAAAGAGCCGAATTTCATTTAAAAAAAAAACACAAAACCTGTAAAGACAAATATTTTGAATATTTCCATAAACTCTCAGCCTCATAAAGCATATGATTTCTAAGGAGATGTTTATTAAGTATTTTTTTTTCTATTGTTTCATTTTGGTTTCTATGGCAACCAATAAAAATGAACAAAAGGCCTTAAATCATATGGTAGGTGATATATTGCTTAAGGAACATTTCTATGAAAGCTGTGTCAAAATATCTGCAAAGGTTTGGCAGTTAATGGCATTTTTCAATTTTCCCCATTATGGAAAATATAGTCTATGGAAAATCAATGTAGCCATAGCAACCAAACTAATGAGCAGATTTTCCTTAAAACACAAACTTTCAATCCCCCAGCCCAAGGATGCTACAGATCAAATTTGGTCCCAATCGGCCCAGTAGCTTCAGAGGAGATGGGAGTCCCCGCCCATAGGGGCTTGAAGAAATATATGGGCTGCATGATGCTTCCACGCAGGGCTGAATCCGGCCCGCACATTAGTACTGGTAAACCGCTTAGAGGATCTAAGCCTGTCCAGGAACCGCGGTGCGAGGTGGACCGTCCATGATAATAAACCCTATTGGTTTCATTGGGCTACAGGGCTTGAGATGTCATTTCATCGCAATGTAGGGTAAAAGTCCCACAAAATTGGAAGCAACGTCTCCAAAATGACCTGTACAGTGTTGACGGGGACGTTAAACCTCAAATCAAACAAACAAACAAATCAGAGGAGATGGTGTTTGAAAGTGTTGACGACGGACATACGGCGACGCATCCGACAAGGACGACGCAGACGACGACGGACAACTGCCTATCGTATAAGCTCCCCCGGAGCCTTCGGCTCTGGTGGGCTAAAAGTGCAATTGGGAGAGAGAGAGAGAGAGAGAGAGAGAGAGAGAGAGAGAGAGAGAGAGAGAGAGAGAAAGATTAAGTTACGTTCTTCCCAAGGAATGATATGTGATTTTCAACAGTTGAGATTTCTGTTCTGACAGTCGTTAGATAGGTTACAGCTACTGATAGCATGTATCATGTACATTGGGAAGGGTAACACAGAGAGCGAAATCCCTATAAGGGGCAGTATCTATACAAGTGAAGGCACGGTATCGCGAAGGTAGGTTGGATCAAGTCCATTAATAATTTTATAGAGTGTTGCAAGTTTGTGTTTGCAGCGTCTAGTTTGGAGAGACCCCCAACCTAAGTCGGCTAACAATTTTACGATGTTACATAATTTCGTTGCGCCAGTGATAATTCTTGCTGCCTCGTTGTGAATGGATTCGAGAGCCTTTTTGGACTCGCTGGACGCATTGTACCAAACTGAGTCGCTACATTCGATCAGAGGGCGAATGAAGCTGATATAAACTTTTTCGAGTGACTTTCTGTTAATTCTAAATTTGCGTGCTCTTAAAAGATTTAGTCTAGTCCATGCTTTATCTGTTATTGTCTTGATAACTTGTCCCAGGTCCCCGTTTGTGAAAATGTAAAGTAGAAGTAAAACAAAGATCATGAATCGATACAATAAACTTACTCCACCCATCAAAGACACCAAAGGGAAACAAACACAAACATGAAGCGACCAGACCATAATGGAAACCTAAACAAAGGATGGCCATAAGGACAATTACTTTCCCACAAAATGGCCAAACGGCCATCCAAAATAAAAAGACACAATTGATACACACAGTGAGTAGTAACAAACAACAACATAAATAAACCGCCACAGAAGAACCGCCTTGGAACGGTCAGTGGAAAGAATTCCACTGGGGGGGGGGGCTTAAATCGATTTTACGTGGCCACAATCCTCGCCCTTACTTCCATCGCGATTTAGACAAATAATTTGTTCAGTCCGCATGAAGGCCTCCTAACTCATCAGTGCAATATCTCCGTGAACACAAATAATCAAAGAACCACAGAGGTGAGACAACGGTGAGAACTCGACAGCAAAAAACCACTGAAATACTGGAGCAAAAGAAAACCAAGTCCTAAATGAGTAAGAAAAAAAAACTTGAGTATTGAAAAAAAAATCTGAAAAGTTTTCTTGAGTTTCGTTGACCTTGTAAGCATGATATCTAAAAACCTATTGCCTTGAAATTTGACAAGCTGATAAGGAATGGTGATTAGACTACCTTATCAACATTTGAAAAATTCTGAAAAATATTGTTCAGTTATGGTCCTCTGAAAATTTCGGCATTTGGGTGTAAGCATATATATAGTGTGTGTGTCTGGGGGGGGGGGGGGCGTAATGTTTTATAAAAAAAAAAATTCTAGTTTTAGCTAAAATAAACAACGATATATGCTCTTGTAAACCCCACGTTTGTCATATAATAATCAGTGGTGTAGTTATAACGAGCACCCACAATCTGTTAGAATAACCTCGGGGCAGTTCTAACGAGTATCCACATGTGTTTTAGCTAAAGTAAGTACAAGTATCGCTTTTACAAAAAGCTAGGTCTACGCTTTGGATATATTGAATATGAATGTCAGAGTTATATTCCAGAAATGTGGTTTATACAATAAACTGTCTTTGGCAATATTCTAATTGCCATCCTGCCGACTGAAGTATAATGTCTAAACTGTCAGAGTTGCAAATGCTGTAATTTTGTCAAAAAGTACTTTTTCATCTTTGTAAAGGCGCATATGCAATTTCATTATGCTTGTGATATCTTATCAAATGGAATGCTTGAAAACTGTTGGAGAATTTAAGTAGACTTTCCTACACTTTATAGAGAAGACTAATTGAAGATTAATCCAAAAGGTTTGCTTAGCAAAGTTTGTTTTAGCTCGCCAGAGCCGAAGGCTCCTAGTGGAGCTTATAGGATAGGCAGTGGTCCGTTTGTAAATGTATATTTTGTATTAGCCTGTACAAATTTGACAGCAAATATGGGAGTGTACAAATGTGATAGCTATTCTGTACCGTGGCGTCTTCTTGTGAAATGGAAAGGTCAAACCTGCACTGTGGGTAACTAATGGCTGTACTTTCGCGTTAAATCCAACCGAGATATGAAAGACAGCTTAAACACACATAGGGCGTGTTGTCTTGAATAATCATTGATTTATGATGAAATAATGCAGTTCGTCACACTATTAGGGGACTTTGGTATATGTTCTCTCCGTCACAGCTTGTCAGCACAACTCCGAACATTTTCAACCTGCTTTGCTTGCATTGCGTGCAAGCGATTGTGCGTGCGTATGTGAGAGCGTGAGTACAATTCAGAGTTGAATGCAGATCACAGAGTCAGCTTAAGGTTATTTTATCGAAATTTCCAGACACCAAGTCGAAATTTCGTGTTATTAAGTCGAAATTTCGAGATAGCAAGTCAAATTTTCGAGATATTATGAATAGTAAGTCGACATTTTGAGATAGCAAGTCGAACTTTCGAGAGAGTAAGTCGAAATTTCGAAGTAAAAAGTCGAACTTTCTAGTTAATAAGTCGAAATTTCGAATTACTATGTCGAAATTTCGAGTTACAAAGTCGACATTTCGAGATACTAAGTCGAAATTTTGGGTTATTAAGTCGAAATTTCGAGTTACTATGTTGAAATTTCCAGCTACTGAGTTGAAATTTCGAGATACTAAGACGAAATTTCGAGTTATTATTTCGAAATTTGAGATACCCATCAAAAGAAATAAAAGTGTACCTGGCCTTAATGCTCCATCGTAGGGCCAGATACACTTATTTCTTTTGATAGGTATCTCGAATTTTCGCCTTTGTATCTCAACATTTCTACATAGTAACTCGAAATTTCGACTTAGTATCTTGAAATGTCGACTTATTATCTCAAAATTTTGACTTATCATCACGGTTTAAATATTGAGTTTGGATATGTTTGCATGTTAAGCGCCAGAAATCATGCCTCATTTTGAGAACCAACCGTTTGCCACTAGACCTGTGTGCTAGACCCCGCCGTTACGGAATTGAGACATTGGCTTGGCTAGGTAGAAGCCTAGATTTGAATCTCCTGGAACATATTTGGGAGATTCTCGGGCGTCGGATACAGAGCATTGAACCCCCCCCCCCCACCCACACACACACACACATGTGGCTAGAGCTGACGAGTCATCAGTCGACGTCTCACCGATGGGATGAAACGTAGTTACTCTAGTCTTAAACAGACGTCACTTGAACACGCAACTTATTCTGGTATTAAATACCTCATTTTCTGGCCAGTTGTTGCTTTTTAGCTCACCTGAGCATGAAGTGCTCATGATGAGCTCCTGTGATCGGTCAATGTCCGTCGTCTGTCGTCCGTCGTGCGTCGTCCGTCGTCAACAATTGCTTTAAAAGACTACTCCTACTAAACCAGTTTCATTTAAGCTTCACAGGAATGTTGCCTAGGTGGCTGTCTACCAAAATAGTTAAAATGGTTCCGCTCTGATGAACTAGACAGCCAATTTCATTCAAACTTCATAGAAAAGTTGCCTAAGTGACCCTCTACCAAAATAGCTAAAATCATGCTGCTCCAATGTACAAGATGGCCACCAGAGCTAAAAATAGAAAACAAATCTTTAAACGACTACTCCTCCCAAACCCCTGGGCCGATTTCTTTCAAACTTCATAGGAATTATACTTAGGTGACCTTCTACCGAAATAGCTAAAATCGTTATGCTCCGATTAACAATATGGCCGCCAGAGCTAAAAAAAGAAAAACATCGAAAATTTGCTTCAAACGCGAACTCCTCCTAAACCCTTGGGCCATTTGATTCAAACTTCATGGGAATGTTGCCCAGGAGACTCCCTACCATAATAGCTAAAATCGTTCTACTCGGACAAACAAGATGGCCGCTAGAGCTAAAAATAGAAAAACGTCGACAACTCCTGTATCCTTGGGCCAATTTCATTCAAACTTCATAGGAATGTTGCTTAGGTGACCCTCTATCAAAATAGCTAAAACGGTTCTGCTTTGATGAGCAAAATGGCTGCCATAGGTAAAAATAGAAAAATGTAAATTTGCTTCAAACGCGAACTCCTCCTTAACCCTTGGGCCAATTTGATTCAAACTTCACAGGACTGTTACGTAGGTGACTCCCTACAAAAATAGCTAAATAGTTCCGCAATGAAGAACAAGATGGCAGCTAGAATTAATAACAGAAAAAAAAATCTTCAAACGACAACTCCCTCTGCACCCTTGGGCCAATTTCATTCAGCGTCATAGGAATGTTGCTTTGATGACTAAAATATTCAAATAGCTAAAACGATCACACTCCGATGAACAAAATGGCCACCAGGGTTAAAAAAGTATGAATTTCATTTGACGTTTCACTAGTGACAAATCTGATTCTGAAGGTCCCGATTCGAAGGACGGTGCACTTTGTGGCATTCATCTCGAGAAATGATGCCAGTGGAGCATGTTCAGACACGGCAATTTTATTACCGCTGCCGGGAATTTAACCGGGGCCCTCTAGCATCACTGGCAAGTGCACCAACCACTGAGCTAACCGCTCGGGGCCGTCTAGATCACTAGCAAGTGCACCAACCACTGTTGCCCCCCGCCCACCGGGGCTTGCGAAATAGATTGGGCAGCATGATGCTTCCACGCAGAGCTAAAACCGACCGCACATGAGTACTGGTAAACCGCTTAGAAAGTCTAAACCTGCCCAGGGGAGGTGGTGCGAGTCGGCCCGTCCATGCATATAAACCATATTGGTTTCATTGGGTGGCAGAGATTGAGAGGGTCAAAGTCCCACAAAACTGGAAGCAACATCTCATAAATGACCTACATAGAGTTGACGGGGACGTCAAACCTCAGATCAAACGAAGTCCCAACCACTGAACTAGCGCGCTCTAGCGCTCTATCTATCTATCTATCTATCTATCGGCCAAATTTGACCATTACTCGCAGATGTACGTACATTGGAGGTTAAAGCCTATACAGTAATCATTAATGAAATTACGGAAGGGGTCTTTAACCTGCAGAGGGTATGACTCTCCCTGCACAGGGGCCTCCAATTAATGTCCTAATCAGAAGGACATTGCACTTTTTGACATTCATCCCTGCCAGTGGAGCGGGTTCGGACACCGAAATAATCACCGCCGCTGGGGATCGAACCGGGGCATCTAGCATCAGAGGCAAGGGCACTAACTTCTAAGCTAGCATGTTCCACTGTCAACAACAGGGATAAAGACAAATATCTCCAGATATAGAAGGCGTAACCAACATATAATAAGAGAAAATGTCCTCATTTCTTGGCAGAAGTATACGTTGTGGGTACATTAGAATGGCATAGATAAGGCGATTCTAGCAAGTACTCACAACATGGTTAATTATGAAAAAGAAACAATAATAATTCAAAGCACTGAGAGTACTGGTGGGTCGATCGTCTCTAAGTGTAGGTTGGGAAAATAGTCCTGATCTGAGAATCGAACTGTTCGTTTAACTTTTAGCAAGCACAGTAGAGCTGATCAGACATTGCGTCATGTGGCGTCCGATAATGTAGATTCTGTTTGCCAATGCCCAAGTGTACGAGCACAGTCTACCCGCCCCCGCTCATCGGGGCTTGAATAAATAGATGCGCTGCATGATGCTTCCACACAGAGCTGAAAGTCCCGTAACACTGGAAGTAACGCCTCCAAATGACCTATACAGTGTTGACGGGGACGTTAAACGTTAAATCAAACAAACGAGCACAGTCCAGAATTTTCTTCTTACGCTGCGCTCTTAGGGTTGTACTTGGATTTTGTCCAACATAGTTGGGAGGGTGCAAACGCAGCCCACCCCAATATTTTGGAAATTATTTCTGATTCATACAGTTTTTCACCCTCTGCAAAATACCTGAAATTCGCATCCTCAACCCGCCCCTAACGGGCCCTGAATCATTTTCAAAACTGTTGTTACATTCATAATGCGAACAGTGCCGACCTTATCAGAAGCAATGTACTCTATATCTTGGTCTACGCTGTATGTCTAATAACGGTACCATCTATAAAGTCTCACGGCCCCCGCCCATAGGGGCTTGAAGAAATATATGGGCTGCATGATGCTTCCACGCAGAGCTGAATCCGGCCCGCACACTAGTACTGGTAAACCGCTTAGTGGATCTAAGCCTGTCCAGGAACCACGGTGCGAGGCGGACCGTCCATGCTAATAAATCCTATTGGTTTCATTGGGCGACAGGGCATTTCATCTCGATGTCGGGTAAAAGTCCCACAAAATTGGAAGCAACGTCTCCAAAATGACCTTCACAGTGTTGACGGGGACGTTAAACCCCAAATCAAACAAAATCTATAAAGTCTGGGCTACTCATTTTTGCACTTAAACATTTCAGGGTTCTAAAGTTCTTAGCAGGAGTGCGAAAAGTCTATTTTTACTCGACTTGGCATACATTTGTATAACAGTTTTATTCGGCGTAGCTGTATAAGCTGGCTTTTGACCTACTTATTGATATTAGTCTCGATTGAATAAATTGTAATTTGCGATTGGTTAAAAATGTGTTAACTTCTCCAAAAAAGTAGCGGTGAGTAGGCCTATAGCGTTTACCGATGTTTTACAAATATATTTGTGGCTGAATAATCACTGAAGTATGTCATTTATCTATTTAAAGTTTTACAGTACGGCAATGCAGATGTTAAACAATGGAAAATATCCATTATCTAATAAAATAGATGCAATGAAGTAAATCATTATCGACAAGCTTTTAATTTTGTACAGCGTACTAGACTGGGATAGGGGCTAGGCTATCCCACTCCAGTCTAACTTCACGTTGTGTTTTAGTTATTGTACATTGACAGACAGCCTGCATTGAACAACCAAGTTTCATATCACTGAACTTGAGTTGAGGCCTGTTGGCCAAAAGGGGTGGAAAGATACCACTGAGAGGATTTAAAATCTCTACAATTTATTAACCAAAGACATTTAAAATTACAGTATATAAAATACCTTCTCTGTCACCAGACACTAGTTTCAAATTTTCTTAATTTCAAACCAAACTGGTCAGTAAGGGCTACACATGTAAGCTATATAAGATAACTAAATACTGAATTTAACATATCATTACAGCATTTTATTACAATTAATTTATAAATTAACTATGTTTTTATAGATCATAAAAATTTTACGTTTAACAAAGGCTTGATATTTCTTACAAGGGAAAAAACTACATAAACAATGTGAGCAGTAGTTTACAAGTTATAGCTTTCTAAATACAATACTTGTTTCAAGTTTCAACTGGGGTAAAATCGCATGGTCTTAATTTTATAAATAAACAGGAACTAGGCCTATGCCTTATGTCTGGTAGAAATATTGGCAACATATTGTTTGTTTGTATGAGAGTTTAACGGCCCAGTCAACACTGTTTAGTTCAATATTGAGCCGGTCAATTTACATATCCACACTATTCCTGGGCAGGCTTATACGAAAAAGCGGATAACCAGAACAGTGCATATTCTTTCGCCAGAAACTGACAACTGCCCTTCTTGAATCAGCGGAGTGGGGAGAACGACTGTAGAAAAGACATCAGGGGAGCTATCGCGAAATCGCGTCAACGAAATTTTGCTCCGGTATCACTCGCGATAGTTTCTAGGACCTGGAATAGTAAACAAAGGTAAGTATCCTTGTGCGTTTTGATTTCTTGTAAAAAAAGGATAGAATAATATGAAATTGCGGCGATGTTAAGCCATGTTAAAATGATTTATCATTCTAAGCAGGCCGAAAAAATATTGAAAAAATCGTTACTGAAAGTAGGTGACCGTAACAAAATCGAACACAGGGTAATCTGACCATAGTTTTATGTCAAAACGAATGAATGATGCAACTGTTTTGTAAGTTTTCGCTTACAACGAGATCCTTTGGCACATATTCTGGGTATGTCAGCCCTCATTCATCATTGAAACGTAAAAAAATGGATCAATCCATGTACAATGAAGGGGTAATGCCGCAAATTATCAGGCGGAGCAGCTCCCACGTCATCGCGCCAGCTCCCAAAACACGCTCTAGTTCCCTAGAGCCCATCAAATACTGAGGCTGTTACATTTGACCATTACCTCAGCAAGGTGCTTCGCACAATTTAGCAAAAAAAAAATCAATGGATGAGTTCTTTACTCAGTTAGGTGCTTCGCACAATTTAGCAAAATAAAATCAATGGATGAGTTCTTTAAAGCATTCTATTACAGAGGTGTAATAAAACGTTTACCTCTGGGTCTCAATTTATACCTTGCGGGCTTTGAACTCTTCTGCAGTTTTGGCATTTTCCTAAGAGGAGGGAAGACTACTCCACTGAGGAATAGTGCTGGGAAAGAAGGAATTCTTCAGTGCATCACTATAGACCTGATACCTATGATACGGACTGTTGTTTTCGCCCCCGCCCATCTGGGCTTGGAGAAATAGTTTGGGCTGCATGGTGCATCCACGCAGAGATGAATCTGACCACACACGTTAACTGTAAACCGCTTAGAAGGATTAAGCCTGTCCAGGCAAAGCGGTGTGAGCCATATGGTTCAATGCATATAAGCCTTCTGGTTTCATTAGGCGTCAGGGCTTGAGATGTCAGTTCATATCAAAGTCGGGTAAACGTCCCGCAAATTGGAAGCAACGTCTCCAAAATGACCCAACACAGTGTTGACGGGGACGTTTAACCTCAAATCAAACAAACACAATCCTCCCAGGGTGGCGACTTTTTCTGAAAACAAAATTCCGGACTGTTCTCCAAACACTGTCGGAAATTCAAGTTTATGACTCAAAATACTCTACTTGTTACCAGCTTTCACCCTTTTTGGCATTATTTACAATAGAAAATCGTAACAATGCCTTTTTCGGCAGCCGACAGCCAGTGATTTTACGGACTGATGGTCGCCCTGTGAACCACCCCACCCCCACACACCCACCAACCCACCCACCCCATCACCCTATTTGTTTCTTCTTAGAACATATATGGTAGAAAAGGCTGTGGATCGTTTCAATTTTCGATTTGTGTGGGTATTGTGAAAAAGGATTTTATAAATTATGGTAGCGTGAGGGTCGGTTCGGTGGGTCTCGGTGGTATTATTGTTTAGGTAGGGCATCATGATAATTTTTTCATAAACCATTATTTAAATTTAAAAGTCAGTATGAGAATATAAAGTAGCAGCCAAACACATTACAATTCTTACAAGTATTCGAAAAATTCGTTTTAAAAGTCGTTCTAATAACTTATTAGTTATTTCATTTGGATAAATACTGAGATTAATGCCGATTTTATTCAAGTATCGGGCAGATATTTGACGATATAGTCAAGATTTACTTCCTTTTACATATCAGAAATCATAAAATGTTGCCTGGGTGTATAATTTAGTAGAAAATGACAATTTGGGGAGGATATTTCTTTTCTTCTAAAATTCCACTTGTTTTCCAATGATTACGGCCCACAGTTCCCCACGGTTGATATAGACCAGGTGTGTGACGTCACGGGATTTCGTTTTTTGCCTTAAAAACGACTACATTCCCTTCTTGTAACAATGAGTCATTTATATCATGTTAGCGGTTGCCTGGTGGTTTAAATCGACATATAACCTAATCTAAAAATTTCTCTCCAGGTGATGGAATGATAGACTCATGGGAACTAGAGGGTGTTTTGGGAGCTGGCGCGATGATGTGGGAGCTATTCCGGCTAAAAAGTTTGGCATCACTCCTTCACAAAACATGAACTGATATTTTTTACATCTAAATGGTGGATTAGGGCAGACACACACAGAATTTGCGCCAAATTATCTCGTTCTAAGCGAAAACTTACAAAACAGTTGCATCATTCATTCGTGTTGACATAAAACTATGGTCAGATTACCCTGTATTCGATTTTGTTACGGTCACCTACTTTCAGCAACGATTTTTTCAATATTTTTTTTTCGGTCTGCTTAGAAAGATAAATCATTTTAACATGGCTTAGCATCGCCGAAATTTTATATTATTCTCTCATTTTTCTACAATAAATCAAAACGCACAAGGGTACCTACCTTTGTTTACCATTTCCAGGTCCTAGGAACTATCGCGAGTGTTACCGGATGTGTCGTGGGAGCAAAATTACTTTGACGCGATTTCGCGATAGCTCCCCTGATGTCCAACCGTGAGATAGTAGAGGTGATTAAAGCGAGGGACAGTGAAGAATGAGGAAAATGAACGGAAGTGTAGAGACAGAAAATAAAACACGCAACATTCCCCCTCTAAGTTTACCTGCTGCAAGAACAGCAGGCGTTTTTCAACTGTAAGTCAACATCAGTCTTGAAGAAACAGATGGGCTGTATGATGCTTCCAGGCAGAGCTCAAATCCGACCGCACACGAGTACTGTTAAACCGTTTAGAGGATCTAAGCCTGCCCAGGTGAAGCGGTGTGAGTCGGACCATCCATGCTTATAAACCCTATTGTTTTCACTGGACGACAGGGCTTGAGATTTTATTTCATCTCAATGTCGGGTTAAAGTCCCACAAAACTGGAAGCAACGTCTCCAAAATGACCTATACAGTGTCGACGGGGATGTTAAATATGTTTTATAAAAGGGTTATCCTTTGGAAGCAAGGAATACACCACAGAAGTGAAAAATATGGAGTGCACATGTTTTCTGGGCCAGACTAGCTAGTTTCGGCCAATTAGGCCTCAGATATTTTCAAAATTCCACAATGGAATCAATGATCCCAAAGGACAAGAAAATATAATCTACACTATGATATAGGGCAGGGTGACGTTTTACCGCCGCCACACATTCCCACACACCAGCTGTAGTGAAGTTAAATATGTTCTATAAAAGGGTTATCCTTTGGAAGCAAGGAATACACCACAGAAGTGAAAAATACGGAGTGTACATGTTTTCTAGGCCAGACTAGCTAGTTTCGGCCAATTAGGCCTCATCAGTGACCCTCAGATATTTTCAAAATTCCACAATGGAATCAATGATCCCAAAGGACAAGAAAATATAACAAATCAAACAAACAAAAACAAACAACTGCAAATTAGAAGCCCCAGTGACTAATTAGAAGCCCCCTTTGCCATCACCCCAATAGGTTTGTTTTAAATAAATTGAAATCCAGATGTTTTCGTGCTTCAAGTCTGTCTACAATATGATTTTCCACCCTCCTCATAATCTTATAAAAAAAAAAACTTAATGATTTAATTGAATGGACATTTCATAGGGAAGTTTCCATCTATCTGGCAAGTAATGTAAGAAATGCTTTCTTCACTTCAGAAGAGCATAATATTAGACTTTAGGGTCATGTCAGAAAGTTTGGAAGCTTTCACCTTTCTACTTGACAATATTTATATAAGATTTGGTACTAAGTTATTTAAACAAATTGTGGGTATTCCGATGGATACGCATCGCGCACTCCTCGTTGCTGATATGTCATTATTTTGTTATGACAGAGACTTAAATATGTCCCTTTCCGTTGAAAACCAACCTAAAATCATTGCAGCCTTTAGCTCGACTTTTGGATATCTGGATGATTTATTAAATATTGACAATTTACCCATTTCGATGGTTTGATCGGTGAAATTTACAACCCCTTACCAACCCACACCACACCCCAGTTAAATAAAGCAAATTCTTCTGATACCGAGGCCCCGTTTTTCGATTTACATCTATCTATTGCAGATGGGTTTGTTTCTTGAAAAAAATATGATAAATGCAATGATTTTGAGCTGGAGGTGTGTGGCTGACGACAATGTGGCAATGATTTTGAGTTTGATATTGTACATTTTCCTTTTTTTGGGTGGTGATGTTCCATGTGTGGCATCGGCCCCCGCCCATAGGGGCTTGAAGAAATATATGGGCTGCATGATGCTTCCACGCAGAGCTGAATCCGGCCCGCACACTAGTACTGGTTAACCGCTTTGAGGATCTAAGCCTGTCCAGGAACCGTGCTGCGAGACTGACCGTCCATGCTAATAAACCCTATTGGTTTCATTGGGCGACAGGGCTTGAGATGTCATTCATCTCAATGTCGGATAAAAGTCCCACAAAATTGCAAAATTGGAAGCAACGTCTCAAAATGATCTTTACCGTGTTGACGGGGATGTTAAACCTCAAATCAAACAAACAAAACCATGTGTGGCATCCTCACAGTGTAGGACCGGGAATTTACTGTGTTTGGGATAATTGAATGTGACCTATGATTCTGTGCAGTGACTCCAGTCTTCTATATCCAGTTTTTAAAATGTCTCTACTTGAATAAATAATTGTAAACTTACTTGTATTGTCATTGTACAGTGAACTGAGATCTTGTACCGGGGCCTGAAAGTTATGTGATTAATTGTGAAGAATTAAAGGTGAAGTTTCACACAAAATACACCGAAAGATCACATGCACTCTTTCAACTTTGAAGAGATATTAAAATTCAATCTTTAAAAAGACGAGTTCGGAATCTATCATCTTAAATGTTGGAACCAGTTGCAAGTATTAAATTCTTTATTACATGGGTCCCTGCTGAAGCTCAGCTCAATGGTTAAGTGTATTTGAAAATCGTGTCCTTTTCCAAAGGGAACTATTCTGACAAGATTCAGTCCAGTTTAAATGAGCACCTAAGGTTGAATCTTTGGGTGCACTAACTGCAGCCTTATTGCAAATGGAGCTTGGAAAGGGTTGGGTGTGTAGTTAAGTCTATAATGCAACTTCAACAGTTTCTTTTTACTGATAAATTTTGATTGCCTTTGCTGTGAGTCATATTCTGGGCTCTTTGTTTTGTGTATTCGAGTTTGGTCAATACAGAGTTATCTATCTTACTGGGGGTGGGGGGGGGTACCGCGGGCGTAACAATGTTGAAGTTTGGTGCAGATGTGGACAGTGGTTCAATATCTTGTAAATTACCAGAAACAGGCTGCTGCTTATCTGTCATTTTCCTTGTTAATTTTCTTTTTCTCAAAATTTTACACATTAAAAATTTGGGTCAGAATTTTCCCAGGAACTATAAGGGCCTCAAAGTTGAAACTTAGTACACACATTGATCATGACGTGTACCAGAATCAGCCTACTTGTGCTTATGTTCCATTAGTTTCTATAGCGACCGAATCTTTCAAAATCTCCTCTATGAGGGTTGCTTGGATTTTTTTTTCACAGGAATGTTTCTTCAATAGAGGGTCTTCGAATATTGTTAAAGTAATTTTGTTGGGCAGGCCTGAAGTAAGAGATTGGGCTGCACAGTGTTACACTTTGTACTCTTTAACAAAAAGGTGCCTAATTGGCACGGGTTTTTCAAATACTTCTTTATACTGTATTTGAATTCGTAATAGATGTGAAGTTTATATTTCGAAACAGTTCTTCTTTTCATATTGAACCACAAAATAGTTTCAATATTCATATTCCAGTATGCCTTACGCCGTTTATCTTTTTTAAAGATATTTCTTGTAAATTGAATGTTCCGAAAGACGTCACGGCGCATCGTGGCCTACGTGAGCAACCTGGCATTCTTATACTATTTCGTTTAACCCTCAAATGCCACTATTTAAGCAAACAGTGAAGTTCCGGTGCAACCTGCTGATCAGACGCCATATTCCGCGGCGTCTGATCTAGGTATTATCCAGCACACGATTCCTGTCAAGACTCTATAGATAGCTCTTGTTGCATCGATAAAAATAGCGGAGCGTTTCAAGTTCTAATAATAAAACATAATATTGGTTTTCCCAAATCAGTAATGGTCTCTATAGATAGCTCATGTTGCATCGATAAAAATAGCGCAACGTTTCAAGTTCTATTAATATCTTCCCAAATCAGTGATGGCCACGTGGACAACTGCATTAATTCCGTTTGGCCATTTAGTAAATTTGGGTCGATCGTAAACCGATCGACCCAAAAATAAGAAAATTTTCACTAAATTCAGCTAGGAGCTATGAATACAATCCGTCAATTAGTTGCTGAGAACTCGTCCGTGGAAAAAATACACGCATCAGATATCATCCTGGCTGAACCCAACAATAGTAGAGAGAGACGTTCTTGTTTGTTAGTTTGTTATTATTAGAGTTTAACGGCCCAGTCAACTCTATTTTAGGTCATTTTAAGCCGGTCAGTTTACCTATCCACACTTTTCCTGGGTAGGTTTAAACGATAATGGTTAACCAGTACAGTGCACATTCTTTCGCCAGAAACTGACAACTGCCCTTCTTGAATCAGCGGGAGAGAATGATCTTGGAAAAGATTTAATGATCAATCTCCACCAAAAAAGTTGCCGACCCCGGCAGGTATCGAACCCGCGTCCTCCTTGATCACCAGTCAGACCCGCATCCGACAGCTACCGAGGCCGAGAGAGAGAAAAGTTCTACCAGAGAGCTACAAGTTCGTAGCACGGGATGACCGACCCTACAGCACTTATGGAGGCGGGATCTGGATGCCGGCGAAGTGGATGCCTACAAAGATGTCATAGTTTGAAGGCTTGCTTTTGTTTCCTGAAAGTACCCTTCAAGTCGTCTGATACCCTGCCTTGGTTGTATAGGCTCAGTGTCAGGGCAGGTGATATGAACTGTGCCATTTTCTTCAGAACGCGTTAAGAAATCTGACCTGGGCCACCTGAGACTTGCAAGTAATTTATATACTCCTTTGTTTTCATTTGCTAATAGAGGCCCGCTCTCGAGGTAAGGCCATCTCCAATTGAGGGCATGCTGTTACAGTCTTTCAATTGTAAAGCCTGAAGAGAGCCATCATTATTGCTTTGACGAGGTTTCGCACCAGTGACTTACAGTCAAGCTCCGCTATTACGGGATATCAGGAAGACAAACTCATGGATCCAGAATTTCATTGGTCATTGATACCAGAAAGTCGTACATGAAGAGACAAGACTTCTGCGTCCGTTACTTCTGGTGTTTCACAGGGTAAAGTGCTTGGTCCTCTCCTCTTCCTCATATACATCAACGGCTGTCATCACGCGTCTCTCTACAGCCCGCTTATTCGTTGATGACTGCATGCTGTACCGAGTTGTTTCCAACGAGCAAGATGTGCTGTCGCTCTAAGAGCTCTATGTTAGGATGTTGTCTTTGGATATATTTTAAGCTATGGCTACCAGAGATATGCTGATTAAACAGGGTATTATCCCAGCTATTATTATGAAAAGTAGAAGTAAAACAAAGATCAGGAATTGATACAATTAACTTACTCCACCCATAAAAGACACCAAAGGGAAAGAACTACAAACATTAAGCGACCAGACCATAATGGAAAACCTAAACAAAGGAAGGCCATAAGGACAGTTACTTTCCCACAAAATGGCCATATGGCCATCCAAAATTAAAAGACACAAGTGATACACACAGTAATTAACAAACAACAACATAAATAAATCGCCACAGAATAGCCGCCTTGGAACGGTCAGTGGAAGATTTCCACTGGGGGCTTAAATCGATTTTACGTGGCCACAATCCTCGCCCTTACTTCCGTCGCGATTTAGACAATATTTTTTCTAGATAATTTTATTTGTATTTGAAAACAATAAAAAATGGCTCTCGCAGTAGCAATGGTGATAGGTCGTGCAATTGTGAATGCATTGGCATTCTCTGGTAGTAATTACTTATTTTCTCATATGGGAAAAAGCGATGATGCTGAAAAAGAAAGAGAGAGACATGACAAAGCTGTGGAACAATTAGAAGCAGCACAGACTGCATGGAATAAAAAACGGATGCAGAGATTAGATTTTATCAATGATCAAATAAAAAAGAACACCATGCAGTACAGACTTTTGATGATGTAGAGCAGGCTATGAAACTATATTATTACATAACTGGTAAGTCTCTTGACTCATTACCACCTGAGCCTAAGCTAAGTGATTTTTATACACCTTCACTTGATCAGCAGAAAAGAGAGATTAATTTTATTGTTCTGGACATGACAGTGACTGAGTTTGTTGCTTATAAGTTTTTTATAGAGTCGAATAAAAAACGATACAGATGAAAACATGGTAAAAATATACTACAGCCCAAAGGATTTTGGAGAGGTCGGTCTGCAATAAAAAAGTTAGCCAAAGAAGCAAAAGTCAGTGAGAAACAGGCACTTGAATTCTTAAAGAAACAAGCTGTATGGCAGATTCATTTCCCTGCACCTAAGAAAATTATCAGACCACGATTTGATGTGTCTGCTAAAAATGAAGTGCATCAAGCTGATTTGTTGTTTTGCCATATCATACTGTTAAGGTTGGTAGAGTAAACAAAACATAAATATGCTTTGACATTGGTTGATGTGGGAACAAGATACAAAGAAGAACTTCAAGAGACAGCAAAGAAGTTGCTAAAGCTTTTGAAAATATATACAGACCAGCTACCGGTAAAAAAACATCTTTTTTTTCTCCGCGGTAATAGGCTTTTTTTATTTCTCGGAGAACAAGCGAGAAATTTCTCCGAGAAGAAAACATTTCGCGTTTCAAAGCGGTTAATTTCTCCGCGAAACGCCGCGAAATTTCTCTGCAAACATCGCTTTTTCTCGGAGAAAAACAATTAGTACAGGTGAAGTCTTTCACGGTGTTTCTCCGCGAAATCTGCCTATACCTACATGTATATTTGTTCATGTGCATATTAAAATTTCGAAGATATGAAGAAATGCATGTTCCTCGTACAAAGAGCGACAACTCTAGCGATCGGAAAGGATGATTTTGATCCGGTTGGAATCATAATGATTTGCATCTTTACAACGCAGTATGAACATGAACATGATGAATGTTTTCTGTGTTCCTTTTTTACTGTTGTGTAAACGCCTCATAAAAATGAAAACTGTTGATTTTCTATCGGTTCACCATATTGGGATTACTTTATTTTTTTTCTCAAGTAAATACTTTAGAAAAATCAAACTCAGTGTATAATAATGAGGATCCTGCTAATACATGTATGTGGGCGCTGATCTCACTCTACATTTTGGTTGATCCTTTTCTTATACTGCGAGTAATTAAACATCACTGATGCTTACACTTGCCGGAGTGAGAGATCTTATGTTTAAGAGTAGGCCTAGGAGGCCCGCTTGTGTTTCTTGCCTTTACAATTCAATCTTGCTCATACATGTACATTAATATGGAGAAATTGCGCGGCAAGCATTCCAAGGCTGTAAATAAGTCTGATCTCTAACTTGGAGCAGAACTACAAAATGCTCCAAGATTATCAGCGAAGTTTGTACAGACATGCAACCTGGGTATCTTGTTAAGTCTACTGTACACCCTGAAGGTAACTGGCCCCCGTGTCCTAATGGGCAAGAGTGCTGACTCTTAATCAGCGGGTCATTAGGTCTCTGCGCTGTGGTTTGCGCCTCGCTCGGGCCACATATGAGACGCCAAGATCTGCAACATCAGGTGGTCTTACTCCGGTTTTAGCTCAACTCTTATTAGCGGTCCTCTCGAAATAAGTTAAATCATCTTGAAAGTGCCGTTAATCCACTAAACACCCCGAGGATAACGGGCATCATTGTCCTAATGGGAAAAAGCGCTGTCAGCCATTAGGACTCTCACCGCTGTTTGTTTGTTTGATTTAATGTTTAACGTCCCCGTCAACACTATAAAGGTCATTTTGGAGACGCTGCTTCCAATTTTGTGGGACTATTACCCGACACACTGATGCGGGGCAGACAGATTGCAAAGTAAAGTATCGTACCCCATTAAGGAATTGAGATGAGATAACATGCAACACCCCTGAACCAATATTGCTAGCCGAGGAGTGCCGCTAGTTAGTCCTTCCACTGGGGTTCGGGCCTCGCTCAAGTTGTTTGATCTGAGGTTTAACAGCAAGACTATTTATGTCATATATAAACAATATTGTAGGAGTTTTACCAAATGACATCTCAAGCCCTGCGGCCGATCGAAACCAACATGGTTTATATGCAGGGGCACCACTGTGCCTGGGCAAAATTGCAGTATGTTTCCTCTGGCTTTCTTTGCCGGATCATTACAGGGTCACTGATGAGGCTTTATTAGCCGAAACTACGTAGTATGACCCATCTTCTTTCTTATGAATGTTTTCATTGCTCTTAAAGGAACTCATTTTTGATTTTTATTTGCCTTCACTGCAGCTGGTGTTGTGCCGTGTGGCGGCCGTAAAACGTCTCCCGTACATCAGCCATAGTGCAGTTTATATTTTACTTTTGTTCCTTTGAGATCAGCGTGTACATTCTGAGAAATCGGAAATAAATTATTGGTTTAGACTCATATTCTAGACCGGCTTTTAATTATTTGGACCCCATTTTGATTTATATCAGTCTTGGAATCGACTGCCTATTCGAAATTCGCAAAATTGCAGTATGTTTCCTCTGGCTTTCTTTGCCGGATCATTACAGGGTCACTGATGAGGCTTTATTAGCCGAAACTACGTAGTATGACCCATCTTCTTATGAATGTTTTCATTGCTCTTAAAGGAACTCATTTTTGATTTTTATTTACTTTCTAAACGGTTTACCAGTACTCATGTGCGGTTATGTCGCATGTGCGCCTTACCGGTGAACAGTAGGAAAAGGGTTTGACACCTGCCGGGGTCGGCAACATTCCTTCATGGAAATGGATCATGAAATATTTCCTCTGGTCATTCTCTCCCTTCCGCTGTTTCGAGAAGGGCAGTTGTCAGTTTCTGGTGAAAGAATGTGCACTCTGCTGGTCACCCGCTTACGTATAAGCCAGTCCAGGGTTAAATGACCGGCTCAAAAATTACTTTAATTGTGTTGCCTGGGCTGTAAAAATCGAATACAAACAAATCCTGTGGGGTTTGCTCTGCGTGAAAGCACCCTGCTGCCGAATCTACTTGTATTTCTTCGAGCCCCGGATGGCGGGGACACGCCTCGCTCAGTTTACATGTGGTAAAACATGATAAACTAATGGGTGGTCCATTGATTTTCTCCATGTTATCTTGCGCACGATCACCTCACTGCGGCACGAACGATTTAATATGCGTAAAAGATTATTGAAAGGCTGTTTAATGTCAACATTTTATTTTGATAAGAATATTACAATAGTCACGGACGAGTGAAAAACGAGTCAGGAAAAAAAAAGTATCGGAAAAAAGGCATCAGTAAAAAAAATATCCGTTTTATCCAAATTCGTTTCTGATGTACCAATGATATGTTTTGGTTAGTAGTGAAGCCCCAGACCAGACAAAGCAGAACGCTTCATCTGTTCGCAAAATGTGTTCTTTCCAATATAAAATCATTGACGCGACGAGAAAAAAATCACCTCAAAATATTGTCTATTCATCACGTGAACAAGTTCGTGAAATGAACACCCCACTAAACCCCATATATAGAAAACTGGTGTGTATGGGGGTAAACATTATTTTTCATATTTCTGTTCCAAGTAATAGTTTGTGGGTACTCGTTAGAACTGCCTCAAGGCGGAAGTTCTAACGAGCGCCCACAACCTATTTTGGCAGTAAAAATAAGAAAAATATCATATTTCCGTCAGAAAAGTAGCCATTTTGGAGATATGAAAAAAAAATCCTCTATGTCGCACGAGTGTGTTTTTGTTGTTCGGAAAAAAAAATTTCTAATTTTCCTAAAATCTGCCTAAAAGATACATGTTGAATGTAGGAACTCGTTAGAACCGCCTCGATGTTTTCAAACAAAATAAAAAAAACATAATGTTTGCCCCGTAAACCCCAGGTTTGCTAAACAAAGTCGGTTTAATGGAGTGAAAAGAATATAGATGTTTTCGTAATGCGTAGCAGTCTAATCGGGGTCCACACTGTTTGCAACAATGACTTTTAAGGTAACAAGCAGACGACAAAGCTCGGCCCCGCCCATCGGGGCTTAATGAAATAGATTAGGCTGCATGATGCTTCCGCGCAGAAGTAAAACCAGCCCAGTCAACACTATTTTAGGTAATTTTTGAGCCGGACAATTTACGTATCCACACCTTTCCTGGGCAGGCTTATACGTAAGCGGTTAACCAGTACAGTGCACATTCTTTTCCCCAGAAACTGACAACTGCCCTTCGTGAATCAGCGGAAGGGAGCAATCTCCACTATAGGTAGAAGAACGGCGTTGTTTTCTTCTCTGTATGTTTACTGTTTATATCATTTTAAAAAGAAATATTTTCAGTACACATCACGATAACACACCCATATGCAATCATGCATACCTAAAACGGTTATTTCCTGATGAAAATGTGTGATAATTTTCCTTTTTTACTCCTTAAGTAACGTGCGAGTTATCATTAGAATCGTCTCAGAGAGGTAGTTGGTAACGAGTACCCACATCCTACATTGGACGTCTAGGAACAGATTAAGGAAAAATGTATACCTTGTAAACTCCAGTTCTCTCTATATGTGTGCATGTAAACTGGGGAATAGTGGGTCGTTCATTACATGGCCTTTATTAACGTGTTGATGCACCACCTATTTGCTCCAACTGGGAGTATTTATTAGTTAGGGGAGGAGTTAGGGGAGGGTGAGGGGTCGGAGAAGGAGACTTGGTAACGAAAATATTGGGTGCGAATGCAATGTAGCATGTCCTTTTTCACGCACCTGCATGAAGCATGGCGCGATATAGGTGTCTGGTTTTTCGTCCGTTCGACCGCGACATAGACCTAGCCTGTCGGTCATTCATGTGTTCCTCGTTAACTGGTCACTGACTTTGCATTCAAAGCACCGCTTGCTGTACCAATTTGACAGTTTGTTATCATAAATAATTGAGGCGAATCTGAGCTTTTGGTTGTGTTTGTTTGATTTGAGGTTTTACGTAAAGGTCATTTTGAAGACGTCGCTTCCAATTTTGTGAGACTTTTACCCGACATTGAGATGAAATGACATCTCAATGACGGTCCGACTCGCACCACTTTGCCTGGGCAGGCTTAGATCCTGTAAGCGGTTTACCAGTACCCGCATGCGGGTCGGTTTCAGCTCTGCGTGGAAGCATCATATAGCCCATCTATTTCATCAAGCTGAGCTTTTGGTAAATGTCACACATCATTATGGTGTTAATAACCTACATGTACGACTCATTATGAAAACTCGCCTATTCAAATATATTGAAAATTCTACCACTTGAAACGGAAAATTTTCGAATTAAAATTCTGACATTTTTTCATATTTCTGCTCAAGATTTTGGGTACTCTTTAAAACGACTTGGAGAGGCGGTTCTAACGGGTACCCACAATCTATGTGAGCAGAAATTAGATAAATAATGTATACCCCTGTAAACCCCTGTGAACTCCTTAATCATAACCTACGCAAAGCCTTTTCAAAATTTTATAGACGCCATTCTGATTTAATTTCAAAATTCAATATTGGACTTAAATCTCTTCTGCAACAAGGCCTATCGGAACCCGAATTTTATGGTGACTTAGTATATAAATTCAGAAAAATATATAACCGCAATGACTTCAGCACCCAATTTCGTAAAATCCTTCTTCGATATAAAAAGATTGGGTACAACATGAATGTTATACGACAGACTGCATGCATGGTAGTTAACCCAATCACGGTTGGCAACTTTGCTTCCCTCTTTACTTGCACGCCGGTGGGTCAGGCCTCAGATTCTATGACGGCTCCAACGTAAAGGCTTATTAAGAATTAGAGAGATCTAATTCAAGGTAATGTTGGTTGGTGCCTGATGCTCTGTCTCTGGTTGGGCCCATCGGAGTCTAACTGTTGGTTTTCTTTTGCTCCAGAATTTCAGTGGTTTCTTGCTGTCGAGTCCTCACCGTTGTCTCACCTCTGTGGTTCTTTGATTTTTTGTGTTACCGGATATGTTGCACTGATGAGTTAGGAGGCCTTCATGCGGACTGAACAAATTATTTGTCTAAATCGCGACGGAAGTAAGGGCGAGGATTGTGGCCACGTAAAATCGATTTAAGCCCCCCAGTGGAAATCTTTCCCCTGACCGTTCCAAGGCGGTTTTTTTTGGCGGTTTATTTATGGTGTTGTTTGTCACTTACTGTGTGTATCACTTGTGTCTTTTTATTTTGGATGGCCATATGGCCATTTTGTGGGAAAGTAACTGTCCTTATGGCCTTCCTTTGTTTAGGTTTCCATTATGGTCTGGTCACTTAATGTTTGTGTTTCTTTCCCTTTGGTGTTTTTGATGGGTGGAGTAAGTTAATTGTATCGATTCCTGATCTTTGCTTTACTTCTACTTTAGGCGGGTAACAAATAAATAGGCGTGTTTTCGTGATGTGAATAAAAGTTGTCATGAGACTGTTTAAAAGGGATAATACAATGGAGAAATTAATTACTAAACTGAAATTGTGTAAGATGAAAGAATATTTGATTATGATTTAACAATGACAACCATTTGCCTTCGTTTACAAAAACAACGCCAAAGAAACGAAGAAATAATAATGAGCCGAAAAATTGACATTTATTATCACGTAAGCCCGGTTGTTTTTTTGTTTTTTTTCACCGCGAATCGCGGGTTATTTCATTTTCGATGAAAGCAATCGGTCAGATTTTCGCCGAGAATCTCCGCGAATTTTCTCCGCGAAACCGGTAGAAATTTCAGCGAGAAATTTCTCGCTCATTTATTTTTTCTCGCGGTTTTGCGGAGAAAATATACGATTTCGCGTTAGTCGGTTTCTCCGAGAAACAAAAAAAATGGGATATTACCGGTAGCTGGTCTGTACAGTAGACATTTTATATAACCAAGGTTATTACATGTAGACCCAGAGAGATAATTTATGGGTGCTGTGTCACAATTGATGGAGAACATAGTGTTAAAATTAGAAGAGGTAGAACAGAAATACATAGAGACCAAGGTGTAGTAGAGAGATTCAACAGGACCTTAGCTGAAAGACTCTTTGGCTATCAATATGCAAAAGAGCTAGATTCTCACAAGCGTAACAGAGAATTGGTTAAGAGACTGCCTGAAGTTATCAAAGCACTAAATGCGGAAACGAAAAAAGCCCCGCCTATTGTAACAAGAAAACTTGATCCTCCAGTTTGTCCATATGCAAATGTTAGGTATTTGTATCGACCAGGAGAATTAGAAGGTGGTAAGAAACGTGCAACTGGTCCAATATGGTCTGTAGATATACACAAAATTGATTATCATATTATTACACAGAGTATAAGTGTTTATTATTTGAAAGCACCAGTACCAAAGAGAGGTTTTGTTAAAGAGGAATTACTTATTGTCCCGGCTGATACCCATACGCGTATGTCGTAATATCATCTGGGGCTGTGTATCTTTTTGTGTCAAGTGGTGAGAGTGTTGTTTTGTTTGCTGTTAGTCCATATATGTTGTGGTGTATTGAACGAAGTATATTCATACTGAATGTTCATACTGTGTGTGTATTTTTGTTTGTTGAAGAGTGCATCTTTGTAGTTTTCAAAGTTCATATGTTTTTTGATTACATATTTTTTACGCCTGTTTGTTCATCTGATCTTAGTATAGAATATAACTTTGGACACAGACCAGTGTATTCTGATATGGGAGTACCAGCACATTCATCTTTCATTTTGCCAATTACTTTTTTGTTTGTTTCATCATACAGTGGATGGTCTTAAGGATATTTAGATAAGTCGTATTCATCTTTATACCCCCGCAAACGAAGTTTGAAGGGGGTATATAGGAGTCAGCTTGTCGTCGTCGGTCCGTTACAAAGTCCGTTACAAAAAACTTTAACATTGCTCATAACTTCCTTATTCTTTGACCGATTTCTTTAATATTCACACACCACACACCTTGCCACTAGTACTTAAGATTGATATACACAAACCTGACCTTGACCTTTACGTTGACCTTCCTCAAGGTCAAATACTTGTAAAAATTTGTCGTCGGTCCGTTACAAAGTCCGTTACAAAAAACTTTAACATTGCTCATAACTTCCTTATTCTTTGACCGATTTCTTTAATATTCACACACCACACACCTTGCCACTAGTACTTAAGATTGATATACACAAACCTGACCTTGACCTTTACGTTGACCTTCCTCAAGGTCAAATACTTGTAAAAATTTGTCGGCAGCGGGGGTATAATTGGCGCCCGTTAGGCGGCAGCTCTAGTTTGTTTCAGCTGTCTTTGTACATTTGTTTTGATGTCTATTAATAATGAATCTGTATCGGTGTACAACAGGGTGCAGTTTTTACCATACTTCTTTGTCAGTTTATTTTAATAACAATCATTCATCAATTTTATGACAGATCCAAAACAGAGAAACCAACGTAGATTGGTTTGTTTAGTGTCAGTTTAGTTTTGTTGACATGTATTGCTGATAGTTCGTCTGAGAACTTAACATGTCTGTTGAAGTTTGGTTTGTCTATGATTTTTCTTATCTTTTCATTTTCAGTGCCATCTGTTCTGACCAGTTTTATGTCTACCCGTTTACGGAGATTCTCCATTATTTTGCCAAAGACAGAGTTGTTCATAAGTTTGTAGAAATGTTTTTCAATGCAGACTTTGCTTTCTTTCGTAGTTCTGTGTTTAGACGGATATAAGGTTCCAGCCAAGGTTTTTCATCAAATTCTAATATTCTGTGCACTTTCTTGACTTTCATACCTAGAGATAAATTAGGCTGGAGGTTTCTGTAGTGGACTAAATATTTTGTCTTGTCCATCAAGTTTGGCAAAAGCTTAGAACAGTTTATCATGCTTTTGTTTTCTAGGAGTTCTGTTTGATAAGATGAAAGCCATTCTTCTTTTACTGATAGTTTTTCAGGTGCAAGTGGATAGTCTTTGTGTAGTTTATGTAGGTGTTTTGGATATTTTAAATCCACTTCGAGTATCCAAACTTTACCTTTCTGTCTTTTTCCTGCTTTACCACTCAACCATTTGAAACCAGAGTATGGGAGTGATTGACACATTGCCCACCCATAGAGGTTATTTGCGTCATAATACATGATGTAGTTATTTTTCCTTGTCAGGATTATAACCTACAGTATGAGGATTGTTTGCTTTGGCTTGTCTTTTAGAAACCATACTTATACCACCACGCTTACAGATGAACAGATGCATATCCATGTCTGTTAAAAGTTCTGTGTCTATCTTTGTGTGTTTGAGTAATGCATCCCAAGATAACATAGGAGCGGTATAGTAATGCAGAGGATCAAGTTTATATGAACCCATGCATGTTTTTCTGAATGTTTGAAACACATCATCAAGTAAACCAACATCAGTTTTTAAGTATAAATCGTGGTAATCACCAAGGATTTTACAGTTGAATTAATTCCATACTTTTTGTGCATGTTCATAATCTTCATCTTTGATTTTTGTCGTCTGACAGTTTGCTATAAAATTTATCTATAGGTGGCAGTTGTGTTTGATCAAATCTTTCTTGACTGTCAATGTATTCATATACGTAGAATTATATCTGCTTTATCACCAAACTCAATTTTTGTTATTTTGAAATCAGATTTGTCAGTGGCATCCACTTATTTCTCCAATGAAGGTGCCATAAACTGGAAACTATCTAAGAAATTGAGTTGTCCAATACTAAATGAGATATATTTTTCTGCATTGTTTTGGATGCAAGTTATGTTACCGTTTGCTTTGTGTATTTTTCTCTTTTTTTTTTTTGCATTATGAGATGACTGTCATATCCTATAAGGTTATGAAATACTACTGAGATCTTTGCTTTGTGTGGTTTGATTTTTAAGTTTAAGATTGCGGGATTTATGCGCTGCACCTCTGTATTTTCCTGTAAAATGACAATGGTCCCTAACTTTGGTATTGTTTTTGTTATTTCCTATTTCTTGTTCACATATCCAACATTTGGTGGCGTTTTCATAGTTTTCAGTGTTTTGTTCTGTGGTTTGGGGTGGGCAAAAACATTGTTGATATTGCTAACCACACATTCTAAGTGGTTTAGGAATACTTCAATAACATCTGCACCTCTGTAGATTACAGGTTTTTCTGTTTTGCCATCATATCTGACAACTTGATAACCAAATCCCCAAGCTTCGTGTTCACTTGATATTTCTGATTTATCTCCTTTTTGTTCTGTTTTAGGTTTGATAATACTTTCAATGTCGGCATAAATGACGAATGGAACAGGCATTTGGTTTTGATGGTTTTTGAATCTGATGTGGTTTCTGCCTTCTTTTGGCATGTCTATTCGTGTTGAATTTTTGTTGATGCCAATACAATCTTCTTTGTGATTGATTAGTAAATCTTCTTTTGTGAAACCGTATAGGCAACGATCACAGAAGTATTTCCTTCCCTCCATATTTGCTGTTCTAGTTATGAAGTAATCCATTAAGATTTTTAATCAAACAGTAGAGATGCTTTGTAGATTCATCACCAGATATCAAAATCAAGTTAATTCTTCGCATTGTGTTGGGTTGAGAGGATATGTAATAAGGAAAGGTAGCTCACCTGTCACTTTGTAGCTCACCTGTCACGTAGTTACAAGGTGAGCTTTTGTGATCATATTTTGTCCGTCGTCTGTGTGTGCGTCCGTGCGTGTGTAAACAATTTCTTGTCCGCACGGTAGCATCTTCATTTATGATTTGATTTTAACCAGACTTGCACACAACTTGTATCACCATGAGATCTGGGTTCCCTTCTTGAACCAGCCATATCCCGTCATGTGTTACGGAGTTACGGCCCCTGAAATTGCAAAAATTGCCTATTTTGGTCTTATCCGCACGATAGCATCTTCATTTATGATTTGATTTTAACCAGACTTGCACACAACTTGTACCACCATCAGATCTGGGTTCCTTTGTTGAACCCACACAACTTGTACCGCCATCAGATCTGGGTTCCTTTGTTGAACCAGCCATATCCCATCATGTGTTACGGATTTACGGCCCCTGAAAGGCCAAAAATTGCCTATTTTGGTCTTGTCCACACGATAGCATCTTTATTTATGATTTGATTTTAACCAGACTTGCACACAATTTGTACCACCATGAGATTTGGGTTCTTTTCTTGAACCAGCTATATCCCATCATTTGTTACGGAGTTACGGTCCCTGAAAGGGCAAAAATTGCCTATTTTGGTCTTGTCTGCATGATGGCTGTTTCATTTATAATTTGATTTTAACTGAACTTGCACACAATTCGTACCACCACAAAATATCTCGGTCAAGTTTGAATATGGGTCATGTCGGGTCAAAAAGGTAGGTCAGTAGGTCAAATCTAAAACAGACCTTGTGAAGACACTAGAGGCCACAGTTTTGGTCCAATCATTATCAAACTTGCCCAGAATGACCATCTTGCTAATATCTCGGTCACGTTTGAATACGGGTCATGTCGGGTCAAAAAGTAGGTCAGTAGGTCAAATCATAGAAAAACCTTGTGAACACACTAGAGGCCATAGTTTTTGCCCGATCATCATCAAACGTGTTTAGAATGATCATCTTGATAATATCTTCAACTTGGTCACGTTCGAATATGGGTCATGTCGGGTCAAAAAGTAGGTCAGTAGGTCAAATCAGAGAAAAACCTTGTGAACACAATAGAGGCCACTGTTTTGGTCCAATCATCATCAAACTAGCTCAGAATGATAGTCTTGACAATATATCGGTCAAGTTCGAATATGGGTCATGTAAGGTCAAAAAGTAGGTCAGTAGATCAAATCATAGAAAAACCTTGTGAACACACTAGAGGCCACAGTTTGGTCAGATCATCATCAAACTTGCCCAGGATGATCATCTTGACAATATCTGAGTCAAGTTCGAATATGGGTCATGTTGGTCTAAAAAGTAGGTCAGTTGGTAAAATCATAGAAAAACCCTCTGAACACACTTGAGCCACAGTTTAGGTCCGATCATCATCAAACTTGTTCAAAATGATCATTTGACAATATCTCAGTTAATTTCGAATATGGGTCAAATCTGGTCACTAAGTAGGTCAGCGGGTCAAATTGTTGAAAAATCTCGTGGTCACACTAGAGACCCCAGTTTTGGTCCGATTATCATCAAACTTGCTCAGAATGATCATCTTGACAATATCTGGGTCAAGTTCGAATAAGGGTCATGTCGGGTAAGAAAGTAGGTCGGCAGGTCAAGTCATAGAAAAACGTTTTGAACACTCTAAGAGGCCACAGTTTTAGTTAAATCATCATAAAACTTGCTCAGAATGATCATCTGGTGAATATCTCAGTTAAGTGCGAATATGAGTCATGTCAAATCAAAAGTAGATCAGTAGGTTATTTTGTAATATCTTTTGAACCGTTAGGGATAGAGCCTTAATATTTGGCATGTAGGTTTCTTGTGACAAGGGCTTCCCACTCATAAAGGTTCGACCTGTGACATTGACCTGTGACCTACTTTATCGTAACTTTTGAACCATATGAGATATAGCCTTCATATTTGGCATGTATGTTCCTTGCGACAAGGTTTACTCAACCATTCAAACTTTTGACCCATGACCTTGACCTTTGACCTACTTTGTCATAACTTTTGAAGCATTTAAGATACAGCCTTCAAATTTGGCATATAGGTTCCTTGATAGGAGTGAGTGTTTGAGTTTAAGCCTCACCAACAGCTAAGGTCATACAGTGATGGGACCCATGTTTAAAAACTAATCTGAAAGTCAATATCGATCCTGCTACCCCCGGTTTACAAGGCAAGTAGCATGACCACTTCACCATGAAGGCTCCTAAACTTCATTGGAATGTTGTGTAGATGACCCTCTAGGAAAATAGCCTATTAACGATTAACAAATGGTCACAAGAGCTAAAAATAGAAAAACATTGTAAATTTGCTTCAAATGCGAACTCCTTCTTAACCTTTGGGCCATTTGGATTTAAAACTTCACAGAAATGTTGCCTAGGTGACTCCCTACCAAAATAGTTAATAAAAATCTAAAATGAGTTCCTTTAAGAGCAATGAAAACATTCATAAGAAAGAAGATGGGTCAAAAATAAGGGCGAGGATTGTGGCCACGTAAAATCGATTTAAGCCCCCCAGTGGAAATCTTTCCACTGACCGTTCCAATAAAAATCAAAAATGAGTTCCTTTAAGAGCAATGAAAACATTACTATGAAAAATAAATGGGTCATACTCATTCCACTCCAATGAACAAGATGGCTGCCAGAGCTAAAAATAAAAATAAATCTTCAAACGACAATTCCTCCTCCACCCTTGGGCAAATTTCATTCAAACTTCGAAGTAATGTTGCTTAGATGACCCTCAACCAAAAAGGCTAAAACAATCCCTAAAAATAGAAAAAAACTATTGTAAATTTGATTCAAACGTGAACCCCTCCTAAACCCTAAGGCCAATTAGATTCAAACTTCACAGGAATGTTGCCTAGGTTACTCCTTACAAAATGAGCTAAAATCACTCTGCTGATGAACAAGATGGCCACCATAGCCAAAAATAGTATGTACTCGAGACAGTGACACAGAGTTGACCGAACCAGGGCCCTCTGGGTCCTCTTGTTTCAATTTAGGTGATACTGTAGCTCGATAAACATTGATTGCGAGGCTATTTTGTTATTTGAGGGAAAGAAGTGGGAAAGTCAATAACAACCATGTTTAGATCAGGGCAATTTGTGTAGCTGTATTTGTTAGAAACATTGTTCTTTGCTGGATACAAAGCTGATTTAAGAGCCCATTCTAAACATTTATCATCGTCGTCGTTTTGTTTGTACATTGATTATTGCCTTTTTGTTTGCAAATGCTTCATGTAAAGAAATATATGATGAACCTTTAAATGGTTCGTATTTTGCTATGTTCAAGTAGAGCTTAATACAACGATCAATTTCTAAACCAGAAGCAGTATTTGTGAATTTTTCAATCAAATTTTGTACATATGCAACTTGATTATCATAGAATTCATCTACATTATTATCATAAAGAACAGCACTTTGTTCTCTATGATTTTGGCCAATAACCTGTTTTCGTTCTCCACTGCCTTCATCATGAAAGAACTCTACAGAAAGACCAATTGAGAATTTCGTGCCATTATACCCTTTTATGTCTTGATTGATTTGCTTGATGATCATAGATTTTTATCACTAAACAAAGCAGAAGGATCAACTTCATATGTTTTGAAATAATTCCACAATGGTTTGTCAACCAGTTTTAACTCTGAAACAGACTGTCTTATCTCTTTGAGATAAAACCTGTTTCAGTTCATCAATAACAGCCCTTTGCAGCTGTTTATATTTCTTTTGCAACCGCTTTTCTTCCTTCTGTCTGTTTGTTTGAACCTTTGTCGGTTCTGACGGTACTTCTGTCTTTGGTGGTGACGGTGCTTCCGTCGGTGCTTCTGATGGCTCTTTCAGTATTCTGATTCCTTTTCGGAAATCATCGTCAGTAATAGCACCATTGCGATGCAATTGTAAAAGATTCGTACTCATTTTTTGTAAAAAAAAAATATATATATTTTTTAGATAAATAAATATTTCTTAAATATAACAAAATAATGGATACAATAAAAATAGAGTGTGCATTTCAAAAAGTTGGCAATGATATTCCTTGCTGTAAGAAGCCTGTTAAGAATTCTCAATATTGTGCAATGCATAAGTTTATTGATGAAGAATAGCAACATAAAAAGTAGAAGTAAAACATAGATCAGGAATCGATACAATTAACTTACTCCACCCATCAAACACACCAAAGGGAAAGAAACACAAACATGAAGCGACCAGACCACAATGGAAACCTAAACAAAGGAAGGCCATAAGGACAGTTACTTTCCCACAAAATGGCCATATGGCCATCCAAAATAAAAAGACACAAGCGATACACACAGTAAGTAACAAACAACAACATAAATAAACCGCCACAGAAGAACCGCCTTGGAACGGTCAGTGGAATTCCACTGGGGGCTTAAATGGATTTTACATGGCCATAATCTTCGCCCTATAAAACCTTGTATAAGTTGTAGTAGGAGAACACATTCTAAATTGCAGATTTGTAGTAAATGTGGGGCTAATAAAATTAGAGTTAAGCAGATATCACAATGTGATTAAGACGTATATATTTGAATGTAAAAGGCTGAGAGATATACATATAGATTAGGTGTTTGGGGGGCAAAAAAATATATTTTTTTTTATTTACTTTCCAACAACCAGACCGTATGCATGATATTTATTCACTGGATTACCTTTACAAGGTTTTAAACCAAGAGGTCTTATAAATAAAGATGGGCTGAGACTGTTCTTGATAATTCTACTTTTCAAATGATCAGGAACCCACACCTCAGCATTATTTAATAAAGATAAAACCATTGCCTGCCCTTTTTGAGTATCTACCATTTTTAAGTCTGTGACTCCATATATTTTATTGATTTCCAAGTCACTCCATTTACTATATTGAGGTGCTTGTTCTTCAAGCAATTTTTAAAATTCGGCTTCTGAGATAATTTCCGCTTGGATTTCTTCCTCTGTATTTGCCATTGTTTTATTTTCTTTTATTTATTGACTTATTTTTTTTCCTTTAATAGGATTGTTTTTCTATTGGACGATTTTACTCTGTGATGAAAAACTGTACGATTTTTCTGAACAACACTGTTCAGAAGTTTTGTATTATCAAAACTGAGAAATAGATTCAAAGGATGAAAGAAAAAAAATATCAACTAGAGAACTGTTAGACAGGAGTATATCCAGCATTTCCAACAAACAATGCACCTCTATAAAAGGGACGATAGCTTTGTGAGGTGGGGTATTCTGGTTCTGGATAGTATGTACATAGATGTTTTGTACATTTGTACATAACCATATATAGGTCTATAGATAACCTACTGCGATAAAATTAACGCTTCTATTTTCTATAAATAAGTTATATGCATGGTTTCATGCATATCAGTGGTAGTCACATGGACTTCAGCACTGAAGCGTTTTTATTCTTAGTAACTTCGGGTCGACTGACAAACAATCCATGTCGTTGGTGCTTGAAAGGTCTATATCTCAGAATCACTAGTTTTCATATATAACGTTGGAACAATGCTTAGTAACGCCAAGGGAATATCTACATGCTTTTTTAGGCAGCGTCTCTATTTCAGTAAATTTGGTTTGGCCCCATATATCGGAGCAAATGAACAGTACAGGTTCCACTATGGTCTCTAACGGTTTGATATAAACACGTATATACGCTCTACTAGCCGACTTTGCTCTTTATAGTATTGAGAATTTCAAGTCTAAGAACTCATTCATCCAAAAAGCCAAGTAACTCTGGCACATTCTTAGCTTTTGGTCTGAAATGGAGGATTTTGGTCTTATTCTCATTTATTGCACCAGTCATTTAACTTATCTAACATTTTTTGCATCATGCCCTCCTCAGTCCATGATAGATTAGCAATATCGTCAGCATAAAACAGTACAGATAACTGCAATGTCTCTTCAAGCGTTACACCACACCTCATATCATCCAACTATTTTGCTAGGCCATTCACATAAATAGAAAATAAAGTCTGTGAGATCACACAACCATGCTTTACACCCTGTGTTACACTAAACAAGTCTGTTTCTAAATTATTACCTCTGACAGTGCAAGACAGAGTCCCGTATAAAGACTGTACAGCATTAAGAAATCTACCCTTAATACCAATACTCATAAGTTTTGTACCAAAGGCAATTTCTATTAACTGTATCGAATGCCTTTTTTGCATCCCCAAAACACACAAATGTGTCCTTATTTTCTGGCTTTCTTTTGTTTATTAAGTATAAAGCGTATATATATGGTCAAGACAACTCCTACCTTTTCTAAATCCATTTTGGCTATCAAACAGTTAATTAATCATTTCAAGCCAACGCGCCAATCGTTAATTAAGAATGTCAGTGTATAGTTTGCAAGAGACAGAAAGCAAAGTAATGGGTCTGTAGTTCAGAGGGTTATCATCACTTTTATATATCAGGTTTATTATACCCTTAGTCCATTCTACGATGGAACATTAGGGCCAGGTACACTTTTATTTCATTTGGTAGGTATCTCGAAATTTCGACTTTATATCTCAAAATTTCGACTTAGTAACTCGAAATTTCGACTTTTTCGACTTACTATCTTGAAATTTCGACTTAGTAACTCGCAATTTCGACATATTTAACTCGACTTAATAACTCGAAATTTCGACTTAATAACTCGAAATTTCGACAATATCTCGATATTTCGGCTTATTAACTCGAAATTTCGACTTATTAACTCGAAATTTCGACTTAGTATCTCGAAATTTCGACATATTAACTCGAAGCTGACTCTGTGATCTGCGGTCTGCGTTCAACTCTGAATAGGGATTAGCCATAACAGAAATCTTGTTACGGCCAACTCAGAGTTGAAAGAAGACCTCAAATCTCAGAGCCAACTTTCAACAAATTCATTATTGCGGTTTAAATATGGAGTGTGGATATTTTTACATGTTTAGCGCAATGCCTAATTTTTTAGAACCAACCATTTGCCACTAGACCTGTGTGCTAGACCCCACCGTTACGGAATTGAGGCATTGGCTTGGCTAGCTAGAAGCCCGGATTTGAATCCCCTGGGGCATATTTGGGAGATTCTTGGGCGTCTAGTACAGTACATTGACCCCCCGCACACACACACGCACGCACGCACGCGCGCGCGCGCGTGGCTAGAGCTTACTACAATACAATAATACAATACACTTTATTGAGAAAACTCCGGTCATATACATGACATCGAGCTGCATTTCAATAGAAGTATCAAAACATGGCAATACATTTTCACAGGTTACATAAAAAGCATTTAACCATGGGAAATATTGTCCTAACTAGAGAAACTTCAGCAGGCACAACGCCTAAATGGGCACCGCTGATGCAACGTCAACTCAACGTTGCAATGTTGGGTTGACTCCGACTCAGTATAGTGCCATAGCACCGCGCGCCCGCTGAACTGATAGAACGATAGTTGGTGTTGAGGGATGACGGGGGACGGGGTGTGTGTGTGGGGGGGGGGGGTGGGGGGTATCGTTCTTAATACCAAACAAATATTTTGCTGTTAATGAAAGAACGAACGCAGCGGGTCGCGCGCAAAGCACAAGAACCATGTAAACTTTGCTAGCGACCCGCAGTCGTTCATACCCTCACGAAAAGACAGAAAAAATAAGTTTATTTTTTATAATTACATTCTTGCCCCTCATCGCTGGGCAAAAAAGTGCTTATAGGGCAAACTTTTGAAGCCGAAAAACATTTGCACACTGTTTTTACTACAAAGAGCGGAGCAGCGTTGACGTCACCAACGCCCGTAGGAAAACCATTAGGAAACCATGGTTTAGCCCGTCGTCACTTGACGTCAGTGAAAATAATGTGTGGAGGAATGAACTTCATTGTTTTCTATAGGTTTGCATTTCCCTTTACAGTGGAAATGTAAATCAAAACTCCTATAATAAGACCGCCTTTGGGACTGTTCAAAAGTGGTCTTCAAGACCACTTTTGAACAGACCCAAAGGTAGTTCCCGGACATTGCATGCAGAAAACAAAAAAAAGACTGAGTCAAATCTACCAAATAAGGTTTACAAAGCATCCCACTGTATCAAGCAACAGACGACATGGTCCTTTTGGAGCATTATGATCCGAGTCAACGCGCTTTGCACAGGTATGTATGCCCAAGAAAGAAAGCAGAAAAAAGGCTGTAAGGTAAAGTGAAATGCATATATGTGAAAAGTACGGTTTGACCTGCATATATATTGTCCAATTTTAAGGTCCTGCAAAATATCTAAAAATACTTTCTTCAGCCTGATTACGTTTGTCAAAACACCTGTCAAGTAAGACTGTATCATTAATGTGGAAAGCGTGGAAAGCGTGAATGAGTAGTTTAGTAACCTTGAGCGGAATTGAATATGGATGCCGTCATTATGTTTCTGTGAAATTTCGGAGAGGATTTAATCTAGAGGAAGAGAGAAACAGGAGTAAGTTTTTAGATTCCCTGCGATGTACTCGGTCCCGTTTAGGGTGGTGACAGGTGGGGGATGGGGGAGGGGAAGGCAAGCTATCAGCGTCCCTGTGCACGTTGACCTAGGGGCAACGGGAAGGGGTCACAATATGTTTGTTTTGAAGTTTAACCGGCCAGTCAACAATATTTAGGTTGTGTCGAGCCGATCAGTTCAGTTCAACCGCCCACACTTTTCCTTGACAGACTTATAAACGCAAGCGGTTAACCAGTGCAGCATGTATTCTTTCGCTAGAGACTGACAGCTACCCCTCCCGAGCCAGCAAGAGGGAGATAATGGCCGTACAAAGGATTCCTCGACCAATTCCCTCGAAAGAATATTGCCGACCCGGCGTGCATCGAACCCGCGACCTCCTGGCCACCAGTAAGTCGCGTGTCCGACTGAATCGACGAGGCCGGCTATGAAATCATAATCGCAAGTATAATAACAGATAACGGAATTTAGTAGTTACGCATTGCAGCGGCTTTCATAAGCACTTCTATGAATAGACAGAGATTTCTCAGGTCAGAACCATTTTTAGTGTTTAGAAGTTGCTTGAATTTTAGTATATTTGGACGTGAAAATTAATAGGGTTTTATAAATTTACTCCTTTCCTTGGAAAAGTGAGGACAGATGAGCAGATAGTGCATCTCATCACCAACGTCCCGTTTGTTACACAAATGACATTGTCTCTCGCTAGTTTCTACATTTTGCCATTTTAAAACTTCACAAGGGAATCTATGATTAGCAGTTCTGAATTTAGTAAGTTGGATATAATATCTTGGCGGAAGTTTTAGTAAATAGTCTTCAAGCTGAATAGATTCCTTGAATATTCCGTAATTACGACCTTTAGTAGAGTTATTTAAGCTAGAATTCCATTTCTGTAAGAACTGATATTTTAATCTTACTGAAACGATTTTTGATATATGGGAGTTTGGTGTCTGCAGGGCCCAAGTTTCCGACATACCACCCTCATCAAGTATTTGTTTGACTTTAAGTACCCATTTACAGTTTAGACTCGGAGTTTCAGTAAGTTTTTTGTAGAGAATGTAAGACAATTTGGATTGTTTACCGGATAGCAGTCTATTCCAAAAACCGACTATTCTACTCTTAATTACGACTTCTAATGGGTATCTACCAAATTCCCCAAAAAGCATGTATAACGGAGTACTTTTACGAGAATATGTAAGAGAGCGTAAAAATTGATTCTGAATAACTTCTAACATGTTGCAGTCTTCGAATCCAAAGATTTCGCACCCATGTGTCAGTATGGGGAGAATGGTATTATCAAATAACTTTAGCTGTAAATCAATGGGTAAATCCAGATTCCCGATTCTTAAATTCAATAGATACATAGCCTTTTTAGCTTGAGCTGTTACATGCTTCCTGGCGTTCAAAAAACTGCCTGATTTAGAAAAAATGGTTCCGAGGTATTTATATTTATCTACGATTTCAAGGGTTGAACTTCCGAATTTGAAATTAAAGTGATCAGTTCTTCTTGCTCCAAATATAATAATTTTAGTCTTTGATTCATTTACAGTCAATTTCCAGTCCTGACAGTATTTGTAAAACGAGTTCAAGCATGCTTGAAATGATTCAGCATCTTCTGATATTAGAATGGTGTCATCTGCATACAGCATAACAAAGAGTGTCAAATAGACGGGGAATTCAGTGGAGTCTATGTTAATTGGGACACCATTTATACCGGCATCTATGTGGGCATCACATCTGAGAAATGTTTCTAGGTCATTGAAATACATTGAGAAAAAAATTGATGAAATATTATCTCCTTGTCTGAGCCCGCAGTTATTTATAAGAAACCCTGATTCTTGATTATTTACAGAGATAAATGATTTTGCGTTCAGGTAAATATTATGTAGTACCCTAAGAAAATTTCCATTAATTTCATGACCAAGTAGTTTTCCCCACAGTGCAGAACGCCAAACAGAATCAAAAGCCTTTGAAAAGTCTACAAAAGAGCAGAACAACTTTTTCTTTTCAAATTTCATAATTTCAATAAGAGCATATAGGCTAAAAACGTGATCTGTTGTTGCATATGATTTTCTGAATCCAGCTTGGTTTTCGTTTAACATGTTATTATCCTCTAGGAAATTTGTAAGCCTTTCATTTAAGACAGCGGTAAAAAGTTTATTGAGACAGCTCAATATTGTAATAGGGCGGTAATTGTTGGGATCGGTCACTTCGCCCTTGTTTTTATAGATGGGTCTTATTTTACCAATGGCCCAGTCTTCTGGAATAAATCCAGTTTTAAGAATGATATTAAAAAGCGAAACATAGATAGGGATCATCATATCAGCCGATAATTTAATGTACTCATTTAATATGTCGTCGTGCCCCGGTGATTTAGAATTCTTCAGTTTTGAGATACATATCGAAATCTCTTCTGCGGAAAACGGACGGTTTAGAATTTCATTAGAGTGTTCGAGATTAAAGTTAACTGGTACGTCATCGTTATTTTGGTCATTGTCAGGGGAGTATACCTCTTTGAAAAAGTCATAAAACATGTCGACGGACGGTGTTTCGGTTGTATTTTTAGTTTTTAAAGAGTTGAGAAAATTCCAGTATTTTTTAGGTTCCCTAGCCTGCATTTGGCGCAATACATTTCGTCGAGAGTTCTTATAATTATTAATACATTTATTCAACGTTCGTTTATACGCTTTACTCATTTGTATTAGTGAATGTCGGCTGCGTTCCGTTCGAAGTAGTCTGTTAGCGCGTTTAGCAAGAAAATACTTTCTGCGGGCCGACTTACATGATGCGCCAAACCAAGGTTTATCCGTTGACCGTTTGACAAAATTAATTTTTGGCTTCCGGTTTTCTTTCACTATGTTTGCGCCTTCTCGGAAAAAGTCACAGATCTGTCGAACAATTAAATTAACCGTTTCAGGTGTACACGCACGTTCTGCATTGTTGATGAGTGTGTTAATGTCAAGCAGTTTTGACGCGTCTATACCGTTTTTAAAGCATTCGTATTCAGTAGGTCTAATTGTTTTAATCGGACCATCGTGCTGCTGATAAGAGGGCTGATTCAGTGCAGTATGTACTGTCCGTAAGTCAAGTTTTAGTAAGGCGTGTCCGTCTGAAAACAGGCTATCGACTTCTGTAATTTTGAAATTTTGTGCAAACTTAATGCCTTGACTAGAGGTTATGACGTAATCAATTACCGACAAACCACGGAACGTCATTTCTCCAACATTTTTATCCTCACCAAATCTGCCATTCAAGATTGAGAGATTATTATTTTTGCAAAGCTCAATAATTTTAAAACCATGATTGTTCTTTTTAGTATCTTTCGAAGATCTGGAAATTTGCAAACCGTACTTTTTCAAAACACCTTTCTGATCCATATGTTCCATTGTAGCCTGATCAAAGTTGAAAAACTCAGACAGAAAGGGGTCAAGGACAGTATAGTCCACCATAGTGGCAGTTTGGGCATTATAATCCCCGAGGAGATACATGTAGTCATAATTACTTCGCACTGAAGCTATTTCCTGCTCGAACAGATCGAATTCGTCCTCATTAAAGAACCTTGATTGCTGGGGTGGGATATACACGGTCGCAATCATCATATCCTGATCGGTGCCAAGATACTGTTTTGAGATCTTGAGCCATGCGATATACTCTGATTTAGACTCTACTGCAGATACAAACTTAGCTATACAGTTTCGGACGAAAAAACCCGTACCTCCGGATCTTCGGTAGGATTTTTGCTTCCTCGGGTGACTGAAAAATGTAAAATCTTGGCAGGAAATAACGTCCGTGTCCAGCAATTTTGTCTCCGAGAGACAGAGGATATCAAAGCTTTGTATCAAGTCTATGAAATCAGGATACAGAATTTTTCGTTTCAGCCCACATACGTTGAGGCTACCAATTGATATTATAGGATATTGAATATTGTTATTAGGGTTAAACTTATGACTGAATGTAGGTTGGGGCTGGTTTATATTCTTATTGTGATTTTCATAACGATTGTCGATGTTTTTGATGTTCACAGAAGAAGTTTTATCTACCCCGCTGAGTCCCTACTTTGGACGAGAGTCACTGGTATCGGAGTCACTTCCTTGTGGGGATTTATCGCGCACAGGTGGAGCGTCAGGCATTGGCTCCTTTGGGTTTACCGTTTGTGAAAGTCTTTCTAAGACGGACATCGCAGCATCATATTGGGAAGCGACGCCACTTTGAATACTATCTGTAGCTTCCGTACTGTCGTTTTCCATCTGCATAGATATATCGCGGTCGTCCTCATCGGTTTCACTCTGTTCCCCAGGCTTGGACTTTCCACTCGCATCGGTTTCACACTGAACACTCATGTCAGGGTTAGGTTCATTTAACTGAGTGACTTCGGGTACTTTAGCTAAGATATTTATAGTGTTTTCTTGCATTTCTGTGCTTTCTGTGCTTTCAAGATTCTCGGTATATTGGTTGTGGCGAGATCCACGTAAAACCGAAAACCAGTCAGGGAATTTATCCTCTACCACACGGCCGTTAATCACAAGTTTTGCTGGGAATCTTATTGAAACTTTAGACGTAAGAGTTTTTCCCCTTTCCGCTTTGTACCTTGGCCACAACTGAGAGCGAGCCGCGACAATCTCTTTCGGGTAGTCCCTGCTAACACCATAGTCAGTCCCATGCAGTTTATTACTGTTTGCTATTATTTTTTCCACATCTGAGTAATCCCGAAAACATACAATAATAGGTCTAGGGCCTTGGGGTTTTTTGTTGTCCGTGAATCTATTGAATCTAGGTCTACGTAGCTGACCTAGCCTATGGGCTCTCTGAACGAACATATCGTCGTTTATATTCATATTTTCAGATAGCATTGATTTTACTCTAGCTTCGCAGTCTTCACCAAATATTTCATTGAACCCTCATTGAACCCTCGGAATAACAGGTTATGCCTCCGGCTCCTCGTTTCAGCATCTATACTTTTGTATTCTAGAAGCTTTATTCTAGATTCATTTTGACTAACTTGGCTTTGTATACCATTGATCTTGTTTTCAACCTGACCTAGTCGACCGTGAAAACTACCAACATTAGTCATAAGTTCGAAAAGTGTAACTAGTCATCAAATTCGACGTATGACCGATGAGATGAAACGTAGGGTCTATTCTTAAACAGGAGTCTGTATAATGTGAAAAATGATACATCTTAAACACGCAACGTATTCTGGTATTAAATACCGCATTTTCTGGCCGGTGGTTGCTTTGTTATGTTAGTCATGGTGTTCGTGTTGCACAGATAACCATCTTTTGGGTCGATTTTTTTATCATCTAGCTACAGAAGCTTCTGGCCTGCTTTTATCCTCCACGTGACAATCGCTGACCATGTACAACATGAAGGCACCGGTTATTTATTGAAGCTCTGTTCTGCGGCATCTGATCAATGTCTACACTGTTTGCAATGTCCATGTTCACCGATCCAGTCTACATTGCACACTGACGTCACAAGGAGAAGACTAGCGCTGCTATAAATAACTGGTACATGCATTTTAACATAGTGATAGTCACGTGGATAATAGCAAACGGGAAGCTTCTGTAGTTGGTAACTTTTAGTCAATTGATAATTAATCGACCGTAGCGCGGCGTCTGATCAGGATCTACACGTTTTGCTTATAGTATAGTTAAAGGTTAAACGAAACATGTACCAATCCACACTCGAAGACAATCGACCCACCAGTTCTTTGATCTATAAATTAGTTTTACAGCAATCATTACATGAGAAAGTCTGATACCGAAACCACTGTAAGAGCTAGGACAGTCCAATATGACTATAAGCCCGTTTTTATTTTCCTAAAACGGGATTGAATGCGTGACCTCCTGATCAGAGTCAGAAAACCCTCTGTCTCTTACATGATACACTTGTTTGAGGACTCTAGTTTTATAGTTCTTGAGAAATATTTGATAAAAATTTAACATTGGCCAATAGAGAGAGAAAGTAAAAGGAAAGACCATATAATAAAATACACCAAGAAAGGCAACTGCCTTTTACACGATACAAGTACAAGCCGATAATTACCATAGTCTCTACACAATGTTATCACATAATTTGCATACTATGCTTCTACTTATATGGTTCTTGAGAAATCTTTGACGAAACAATAATGGTTTGTTACAACGCATAATGTAGTAATGTAATAATTACTACATTATGAAATTTTTACTACATTATGCGTTGGCATAGTCGACGCGAAATGAAATAAAATGTCGTTTTTACTACATTATGCGTCGATACTAAGAGGTTTGAGCAAAATGAAAGAATTATTACATTTTGCGGCGATGGGTGGCATACTTAATTTTACTTCATTATGCGTCAACAGTTTGTTTGTTTGATTTGAGGTTTAACGTTCCCGTCAAGACTATTTAGGTCATTTTGGAGACATTGCTTCAAATTTTATGGGACTTTTACCCGATATTGAGATGAAATGACATCTCAATCGCTGCCGTCCAATTTAAAGCAATAGGGTTTATATGCATGGATGGGTCGACTCGCAGCAGTTTTCCTGGACAGGCTTAGACCTTCTAAGCAGATTACGAGGACTCATGTACGGGCGGTATCAGCTCTGCGTGGAAGCATCGTGCAGCCCATCTATTTATACCCCCGGCATACGAAGTATGCAAGGGGGTATATAGTTTTTGTCCATTCTGTCTGTCTGTCTGTCTGTCTGTCTTTTGTTTGATCTGTTTGATTGAGGGAAAGACATCAGGCATGAGACCAAAATAGCGCAAGGCGTACGATTTTAATTCTACTGGCTTAATCAAATACAATGAAATTCCACCATTAAGACCACCTAAAATTAATACAAATTTTGTTTTTAAAGCATATTTGGAAGGTTAAAGCTACATTTTCTTTGTGATTTTGACCTTCAGTGTGCTTTTGTGGAAGACCGTCTTTTGGACTGTTCAACTGTGGTCTTAAAGACCACTTTTGAACCGTCTCAAATGTTGTCTAAATTGTAGGAATTTAACTGTATTGCTTCCTAAGTCTTTTCGAAGACAGCTATGTTCTACCATCATTACTTCATTATGCGTCGATATGGTGCATATCAACGCGAAATGAAATAATTTTTTTACTTCATTTCGCGTCGACTATGCCAACGCATAATGTAGTAAAAAAAATCAAAATGTAGTAATTACTACATTACTACATTATGCGTTGTAACAATGGTTTTATCGGAGAAGTACGGATGAAGAGATGTAAACCAATTTGCTCGCACTTTTTTCAAAGCGGGGGTATAATAAAACGGGGGTGTTTAACATCAACTGTGTGTATAGGATTTAATATCTCGTAATGTCTAGATATTAAGTCGAAATTTCGAGATAGTAAGTCAAAATTTCGATATACTAAGTCGAAATTTCGAGTAAATAAGTCGAAATTTCGAGTTACTTAGTTGAAATTTCGAGATACTTAGTCGAAATTTCTTGTTAGTAAATCAAAATTTTGAGATACTAAGTCGAGATTTCGAGTTAATAAGTCGAAATTTCGAGTTCCTAAGTCGAAATTGTGAGTTAATAAGTCAAAAGTTTGAGTTACAAAGTCAAAATTTCGAGATACTAAGTCGAATTTTTAGGTTAGAAGTCGAAATTTCGAGTTACTAAGTCGACATTTCGAGATACTAAGTCGAAATTTCGAGTTAATAAGTCGAAATTTCTAGTTATTATGTCGAAATTTCGAGTTACTAAGTCGAAATTTTGATAACCTATCAAAAGAAAAAAGGTATATCTGGCCCCAATGCTCTTCCGTACCATTCTTTTGGCACAATCCCTACCTCGAAACAATATCTAATTATCCTGAACAATAAACCAATACAGTTATCATTCTCCGAAGATCTCCGCAGGTATTTCATCAACCCCAGGTGCTTTTCTGACCTTTGCACTATACATGGATGCCTTAATCTCTTCTCTACTAATAGGCGAATTTAACAAAGAACAGTCTGATTCCGGAAACGCGGTGTTGGATGGATCGCGCGTTGACTCTAGCACATTTTCTAAATGGACTGTATCAAAGGAAGGGTTGTTTTGATCGTCATTAAATAAACACTCAGAATCTGGTTTCCACTTACGCAGCACACTTACGGTGATTTCATCCATTCCTGCTTATTTTCAAAATACTGAAACACCCATCATTTGCTATAATATAATAGACCTGTAAGATCTGTCGTTGTTTTTTTTCAGTGGACTTGTTTCTGATCTTGATATTGACACGAACACTCCTGATACATGTGATTGTAAAAAAATCAGTGTATTGTTAACCTGCTGTTGGTCATATTATTACTGGCAATTAAAAAAAAATATTCCTGATTCTAGGAAGCATAATATAATTTCTAAACAACCGAAATATCGATTTCCTTCTAAAATTGATTTCGATAAATATAGAGATGACATCGCTGCTGCCTTGAATGAATTTGGTAATCGATGGTGTAAACGAGAGTATGTTGAGCATAAAGCTCTTAAAGAATGGAAACTTAGCATTCTGAAATTAGTGAACAAACGCATTTCTTTTTATTCTCAAAATGTGAACGTATTACCTCCAAAACCTAAGACGTCTTTATTCAAGAATTTCATGAGAAGTTTGTTTTGGCTCCAGCAGTTAAGGCCGCTAACAATGTGGTCGTTGTTTGAAGGCTTCACTATGTTAACACTCTTCAGCAAGAACTTGGTGGTACTAAGGCCTATGAACTTGTGCCTTTAGCTGTAGATAGGGCTTTAGTTGATGACCATATTTGTCATTCAGCCACCAAATTTGCTGTCTGTGTTACAGAAGGCCGAGACAAGCTTCCTACGTTACATTGGTTACCTAAACTTCATAAAAGACCATACAAAACACGGTTTATTGCAAATTCAAGCTCTTGTACCACCACTGAACTTTCCAAATTATTTACTTCATGTTTTACTGCCATCAAAAAACATGTGATAAAATATTGCGACAAACTCTTCGATAGATCAGTTAGAAATCTGTTTTGATCTATAAAAATTCTAATGAAGTCTTAAACAAATTGAAATCCAGACGTTTTCGTGCTTCAAGTCTGTCTATTTATGATTTTCCCCCCTTTACACCACACTTCCTCATAATCTTACAAACGAAAAACTTAATGATTTAATTGAATTGACATTTCATAGGGAAGACGCCCTCTATCTTGCAAGTAATGTAAGAAATGCTTTTTTCACTTCTGAAGAGCATAAAAAATTATACTTTATGGTCATGTCAGAAAGTGTGTGAAGCTCTCACCTTTCTACTTGACAATATTTACATAAGATTTGGTACTAAGTTATTTGGACAGGTTGTGGGCATTTTGATGGGTACCCCTTGTGGCTGATCTTTTTTTTTCCTCACCTGTCACGTAGTGACAAGGTGAGTAATTGTGATGACATTTTGTCCGTCGTCCGTCGTGCGTGCGTCCGTGCGTGTGTGAGTCCGTAAACAATTTCAAATAAGTATATCTCTAATACCCCTATGGCCAATCTTGATCAAATTTCATGAGACGCATCATCAGGTAGTAAGGTTTATGGGCGGATCAGATTGGAATTCTGGTTGCCATGGCAACATATAGCTCCCATAGACTTACAATGGGAAAAACTATAGCTCCCATAGACTAACAATGGGAAAAAAATTAAAAATCTTCTTCCACAGGGCCCAGAGCTTAGATATTTAGCTTGTAACAATGTCAAGTGGTGACCTACATAAATCCTGCCAATCATGCCCCTGGGGTCCAAATTGGCCATACCCCGGGTCCCCTTAGCTCCCATAGACTTATAATGGAAACAAAACATCGAAAATCTTCTTCTCTGAAACCACAGGGCCCAGAGCTTAGATATCTAGCATGTAGCAACGGCAATTGGTCACCTACATAAATCCTGCCAATCATGCCGCTAGGTTTCAAATGGGCCACGCCCCGAGGCCCCTTAGCTCCCATAGACGAATAATGGAAAAAGCTTCAAAAATCTTCTTATCTGAACCCAAAGGGCCCAGAGCTAAGATATTTAGCATGTAGCAACGGTAAGTAGTCACCTACATAAATCCTGTCAATCATGCCCCTGGGGTCCAAATGGGCCACGCCCCGGGGCGCCTTAGCTCCCATATACTCATAATGGAAAAAAGCTTCAAAAATCTTCTTCTCTGAAACCACTGGGTCCAGAGCCTAGATATTTAGCATGTAGCAACGTCAAGTGGTCACCTACATAAATCCTGCCAATCATGCCCCTGGGGTCCAAATGGGCCACGCCCCGGGGCCCCTTAGTTTCCATACACTCATAATGGAAAAAAGCTTCAAAATCTTCTTCTCTGAAACCACAGGGCCCAGATCGTAGATATTTAGCATGTACCAACGAAAAGTGGTCACCAACATGTCCCTGGGATCCAAATAGGTCACGCCCCGGGGCCCCTTAACTCCCATAGACTCATAATGGGAAAAAGCTTCAAAAATCTTCTTCTCAGAAACTGTGAAGCACAGAACGTAGATATTTAGTATCTAGCAACATAAAATAGTCACCTACATAAATCCCGGCTAACCCTGCCTCTGGGGTCGAAATTGGCCACCCCCGAGCTCATCAGCTCCATTAGCCTTATGATGGAAAAATACTTCAAAAATCTTCTTCTCTGAAACCATAAGGCCCAGAGCTTAGATATTTAGTATGTAGCAAAGCCAAGTGTTCAACGACATAAATCCTGCCAATTATACCCCTGGGATCCAAATTAGTCACACACACACAGGGCTCTTTAGCTCCCATAGACTTGCAACTGGAAAAAAAAACACAGGTAGGGGGAATGGCTGCTTAAGGTATTTGGGCTGATCAGATTGGAATTCTGGTTGTCATGGCAACATATAGCTCCCATAGACTTACAATGGGAAAAATTTAAAAAATTCTTCTCTAAAACCACTGGGCCCAGAGCTTAAATATATATAGCATGTAGCAACGTCAAGTGGTCACCTACATAAATCATGACAACCATACTCCTGTGGTCAAAATTAGCCACGCCCATGGGTCCATTAGTCTCCCATAGACTTATAATGGAAAAACAAACTGCAAAAATCTTCTCATCCGAAACCATAAGTCCAAGAGATTAGATATTAATTATGTAGCGACATGAAATGGCCACCTTAATAAATCCTGCCAACCATGCCCCTTGGATCAAAATTGGCCAGGCCCATGGGCCAATTACCTACCATAGACTTGAAATGTACAACTTTAAATGAAAAACAAACTTAGATATGTAGTATCTAGCAACATAAAATAGTCACCTACATAAATCCCGGCTAACCCTGCCTCTGGGGTCAAAATGTCCACGCCCGAGCTCATCAGCTCCATTAGACTTATAATGGAAAAAAACTTCAAAAATTTTCTTCTCTGAAACCATAAGGCCCAAAGCTTAGATATTTAGTATGTAGCAAAGCCAAGTGGTCAACGGCATAAATCCTGCCAATTATGCCCCTGTGATCCAAATTGGCCACACTCCAGGGCTCTTTAGCTCCCATAGACTTACAACTCGAAAAGCCACAGGTAGGGGGAAAGGCTGTATAAGGTTTTTGGGCTGATCAGATTGGAATTCTGGTTGTCATGGCAACATATAGCTCCCATATCCTTACAATGGGAAAAATTAAAAAATCTTCTTCTCTGAAACCACTGGGCCCAGAGCTTAAATATATATAGCATGTAGCAACGTCAAGTAGTCACCTACATAAATCCTGCCAACCATGCTCCTTTGGTCAAAATTAGCCTCGTCCATTGGTCCATTAGTCTCCCATAGACTTATAATGGAAAAATAAACTTCAAAAATCTTCTCCTCTGAAACCATAAGTCCCAGAGGTTAGTTATTTAGTATGTAGCGACATGAAATGGTCACCTTAATAAATCCTGCCAACCATGCCCCTTGGATCAAAATTGGCCACGCTCATGGGCCCATGACTTGAAATGTACAACTTAAAATGAAAAACAAACTTCAAAAATCGTCTTCTCTGAAACCATAAGACCGAGAGCTTAGGTATTTAGCATGTAGCAACGTCGAGTGGTCGCCTACATGAATCCTGCCAATCATGCCCCTAGGGTCCAAATTGGCCAAACCCTGTGGCCCCTTAACTCCAATAAACTAATAATGGAATAATGGAAGATAAGCTTCGAAAATCTTCTGTTCTGAAACCATGAAGTACAGACCTTAGATATTTAGTATATAGCAACATAAAATGGTCACCTACATAAATCATGCCAACCATGCCCTTGGGTCAAAATTTGCCACGCCACAGGGCTCATTAACTCCTATAGACTTATACTGAAAAAACTTAAAAAATCTCCTTCTCCGAAACCATGAGGCCAGAGCTTAGATATTTAGTATGTTGCAATGTCAAGTGGTCTCCTACCTAAATCCTGCCAACCATACCCCTGGAGTCCGAATTGGCAATGCCCCAGGGCTCCTTAACTCCAATAGATTTATATTGGATTCACTTCAAAAATCTTTTTTTCTGAAACCACAGGGCCCCGAATTTTGATTGATTTGAGGTTTAACATCCCCGTCAAGACTGTGTAGATCATTTTGGAGACGTAGCTTCCAGATTTGTGGGACTTTTAATCTACATTGAGATGAAATGTCATCATAAGCTCTGCCGCCCAATAAACCGATACGGTTTAAATGCATAGAGGGTTCAACTGGCACCACTTTTAGAAGCTCTAAGCTGTTTACCAGTACTCATCTACGTTCGGTTCCAGCTCTGCGAGGAAGCACCATGTAGCCCAATCTATTTCTTCAAGCTCCGATGGGCATTCTAAACATCACTAATGATTTTCTGGTACACAGCTGAGCGCTACGGGGCCAGTTGGCCCCTTGTTGTTTCTGCTGAAAACCAACCTGCAATCATTGAAGCTTTTAGCTCGATATCTAGATACATGTATTTTGATGATTTATTAAATATTAACGATACCTATTTCGAAGGTTTTATCAGTCAAATTTACACCCCCCTCCCAGAACTTCAGTTAAACAAAAGAAATTCTTCTGATACCGAGGTCCCGTTGTTGTAGATGGGTTTGTTTCTTGCAAAATTTATGATGATTTTGACTTTGAGATTGTAAATTTTCTTTTTTTGGACGGTGATGTTCCTCGCGCGCCATTGTGTGGCGTGTATATTTCGCAATTAATTCGATTTGCCAGAGTGTGAAGTCATGTAACTGATTACAACACTCGTAATAAATTGTTAACTGCTAAACTTCTTAATCAGGGTTATCGGTGCCATAAACCACGCAAAGCCTAGACGTCACTCTGATTTAATTTCAAAATTCAATATTGGACTTAAATCTCTTCTGCAACAAGGTCTATCGGAAACCGAATTTTATGGTGACTTAGTATATAAATTCAGAAAAATATAAAACCGCAATGACTTCAGCACCAGATTTCGTAAAATCATTCTTCGATGTAAAAAAGATTGGGTACAACATAAATGTTATACGACAGACCGCATGCATGGTAGTTAACCCAATCACCGATGACAACTTTGTTTCCCTCTTTTTTTTTTTTGCACGCCAGTGGGTCAGGCCTCAGGGTCTATGACGGTTCCAGTGTAACGGCTTACTGAGAATTCTAACACAGCGCGCCTATAAAGGCAATGGAAAAAGCGTGACGAGTGACGTCATTAAAACTGCTAATTTATGACGTCACTGATCAATTTCCTTGACGTTAGACGGTGTAACGTCATATTCCCGCATCGAAAACGTTAGAAACGGATATTAATGCATGTGTTTCATGTCGATAATTTTAGCGGGATTTCTTCTAACAAGGGCGAAAAGTTGTGCGAATTTGAAGGAAACAGCAGCATTATTGCCGATTTTCAGCCTGTTAGAATCGAAATAGATCAGCTTTAGTTTGTGATTTGTTGAGTAATAAATCACACTTTGTCGGTCAGTTGTAAGTAGACTAATCACTTGCGCTACGCGCTCGTGATTTGATATAATTTACAACCGACCTCCAAACTGTGATTTATTACTCAACAAATCACAGAGCTGATCTATTTCTTAATTAGAGAAAATCTAAATCTATGTAATGTTGGTTAGTGCCTGATGCTCTGTCTCCGGTCGGGCCCATCGGAGTCTAACTGTTGGTGCAACCCCGCCCATCGGGGCTGGAAGAAATCCACGCTTCCACGCTGAGCTGAATCCGACCACACGAGTACTGGAAATCCGCTTAGAGGATCTAAGCCTGTCCAGGCAAAGCTTTTCGACTCGGACCGTCCATGCTTATAAACCCTATTGGTTTGATTGGGCGACAGGGCTTGAGATGTCATTTCGTCTCAGTGTCGGGTAAAAGTCCCACAAAATTGGAAACGACGTCTCAGTTGACGGGGACGTTAAACCTCAAATCAAACAAACAACCGAACAAATCTAACTGTTGGTTTGCTTTTGCTCCAGCACTTCAGTGGATTCTTGCTGTTGAGTCCTCTCTGTGGTTGTTTGAATCCAGAAGAGGTTTGTCATTGAGTGTTTGAAACTCTTTATATTGCTCTCACTGTTCATGTGGCACAATCATGTAGTCGACTACGGAGCTCCCGCTGACGTTAATTTTCATAAAATCGTTTTATCCCGTTCTTCCGTTTAACGTACACAGATTACAGTCTCAGCAGCTGTCCGTATGGATTCATTTTTTCGTCGATGACTTCTCGCGATGGGATGCTGTCTACACCTTCTAAATAGTTGGATTCATCCCACACCTCGAATTGAAGTTACATAAATGATGACGTCACCATCGTTCTGATAGTCATAAAACTTTAAAGAATGCTTCACCGTCACACTTACTGGACGAACCCTCCGAGGTTATGTACCAGATGTACATCGTTAATTTATGTCCTGTTTGACAACTTTCAAACTTTAGCTAAATGTCGCCTTCTATTGACACGTCCGTGACACACGTGTACTGTTCTAAAATTTCAGACTTTATAAACGCTCCTATCTCACCCGAGCCACGTCTGGCATTTAGGTGCAGACTGGTTCTATTATTACTAAACCAGTGATGCCCATTTAAGTTCAATGTTTCCCCATTTTTCAAAATGATTCACAAATTCCTATACTATCCAAGTTTAAGTAACTTAGTTCAATTAAAATTATTCACAAGGCACCACCCATCTATGTTCCATACACCGACCGTTATACCCCCTTATTTTGATTTTTGATTGATTATTTGAAGTTTAACGTCCCCGTCAACACTGTAAAGGTCATTTTGGAGACGTTGCTTCCAATTTTATGGGACTTTACCCGACATTGAGATGAAATGACTTCTCAAGCCCTGTCGCCCAATGAAAGGAATAGGGTTTATAAGCAAGGACGGTCCGACTCGCAGCGCTTTGCCTGGGCAGGCTTAGATCCTCTAAGCGGTCCACCAGTACTTGTGTGCGGCCGGTTTCAGCTCTGCGTGGAAGCATCATGCAGCCCATATATTTCTTCAAGCGCCGATGGGCGGGGGCCGCATACCTCTTATTGACGACTCCCTGATTCTCCGGTCTTCTTCAAGATTCGACCACTCTCCATAACAAACTACTCATTGGCTTTTCCAAGCTCTTTTAGAACAGTGAACATATTGGATTCGTTAACACGCGTAGAGAACGCACTGTCTTTTTCAATTTATACGTCTTTGAAATTTGTTGTCTTTTTCAGAATATGTTTTACCGTCATGATTTCTTGCTTCTGGTCAACAGTATCTATTGTATCTACAATAACCCCTGGCTTTTTACTTTTCGAAGGCTTTCTTAAGCTTCAAACCGTCACGTAGCAGTTTATTCACCTTATTTAAGGTAACAGCTTTATCTGACCCAACCTGGGATCACAGGCCAGATTTCTAAAGTACTTTTCAACGACGGCACCTCATTTTGTACAATAGAATATTATGGTTTGCCTTTGAGTGTTTGTAATGCTTATATTATTTTGTTTTGGATAGTCAATTGGCCATTTTGTGGGAAAGTAACTGTCCTTTTGGCTTTCCGCTATGATGTTTCTATTAGGGTCTGTTGTTTCGAGTTTGTGGTGTCTCTGATGGAAGCTGTGTGTTAAGTGTATCGATTCCTGATCATTGCTTCCACTTCTATTTATTAACTTCTTTTTTCCCCACACAACCATAACTTAAAAGTATTTTCTAGGTGCGTAAACAGAATCTGAACCCGTGAGTTTACCTGAACAGTTATCGATGAAGTCATAGCCATTCTGATAATCGCCATTGAAAAATATATATTTATTCAAGGCTTATTTTGAAACGGGGTGGCCCTGTGGCGGAAAGTTAAATGATAAAATTAGAAAAAAGTTGACATATATCTCTTCCTCTTGGTGCCATTGGTAGGCTGTAATCTGTAGGTGCCATTGGTAGACTGTAATCTGTAGGTGCCATTGGTAGGCTGTAATCTGTTGGTGCCATTGGTAGGCTGTAATCTGTAGGTGGCATTGGTAGGCTGTAATCTGTAGGTGCCATTGGTAGGCTGTAATCTGTAGGTGCCATTGGTAGGCTGTAATCTGTAGGTGCCATTGGTAGGCTGTAATCTGTAGGTGCCATTGGTAGGCTGTAATCTGTAGGTGCCATTGGTAGGCTGTAATTTGTAGGTGCCATTGGTAGGCTGTAATCTGTTGGTGCCATTGGTAGGCTGTAATCTGTAGGTGCCATTGGTAGGCTGTAATCTGTAGGTGCCATTGGTAGGTTGTAATTTGTAGGTGCCATTGGTAGGCCTCCTAACTCATCAGTGCAACATCTCCGTGAACACAAAAAAAATCAAACAACCACAGAGATGAAACAACGGTGAGGACTCGACAGCAAGAAATCACTGAAATGCTGGAGCAAAAGAAAACCAACAGTTAGACTTCGATGGACCCGACCAGAGACAGAGCATCAGGCACCAACCTACATTACATAGAATTAGATTCTCTCTAATTCTCAGTAAGCCTTTACGATGGAACCGTCATAGAATCTGAGGCCTGACCCACCGGCGTGCAATTAAAGAGGGAAGCAAAGTTGTGAACCGTGACTTGGTTAACTACCATGCATGCAGTCTGTCGTATAACATTTATGTTGTACCCAATCTTTTTATATCGAAGAATTTATATACTAGGTCACCATAAAATTCGGATTCCGATAGACCTTGTTGCAGAAGAGATTTAAGTCCAGTATTGAATTTTGAAATTAAATCAGAATGACGTCTATAAAATTTTGAAAAGGCTTTGCGTAGTTTATGGTACCGATAACCCTGATTAAGAAGTTTAGCCCTGAACAATTTATTACGAGTGTTGAAGTCAGTTACATGACTACACTCTCTGGCAAATCGAATTAATAGCGAAATATAAACGCCATAGGATGGCGCACGAGGAATATTCAAAAATGGAATATTCACAATTTCAAAATCAAAATCATCGCGTTTATTATAAATTTTGCAAGAAACAAACCCATCTACAACAGATAGATGTAAATCCAAAAACGGAGCCTCGGTTTCGGAAGAATTTGCTTCATTTAATTGAAATTCTTGGGGGGGGGGGGGGTAAATTTGACTTATCAAACCATCGAGATAGGAATTGTCAATATTAATATCTAGAAGTCGAGCCAAAACCAACAATGATTTCAGATTGGTTTTTCATCAGAAGGGGACATCATGAAGTCTGTCTCATAACAAAACAAAAACAGATCAGCCACAAGGGGTGCGTGTGCGTAATTAGTACCCATCGGAATACCCACAACTTGTCTAAATAACTTAGTACCTAATCTTATGTAAATAATGTCCAGTAGAAAGGTGAGAGCTTCGCCCACTTTCTGACATGACCATAAAGTATCATGTTTATGCTCTTCGGAAGTGAAAAAAGCATTTCTTACATTACATACAAGATAGAGGGAGTCTTCCCCATGAAATGTCCATTCAATTAAATCATAAAGTTTTGGGGCGATTGCCCCAGGGTATTGAAGAGTGATCTGGCATTACTTTTTGCATTAATGCATACGAACTCATCACCACCAAGAGACACTGTGAGAAAATATATCGCAATATTCGAAACAGTTTAAAAAGTCCCTCATTAACTGAAACAGCCGATGGAAATAAATATTATAACTTGAATCTTTTATAGATTTATCCATAAAGTTTACTGTGACAGGGATTCACTGAGGGATTCTTCATCTCAAAATATCGTGAATGAAAACAATGTAGACTAATACGCCATTCAGCGTCTTTTTTATAGATTAGTATAATTAGCCCATTTTACAGCTCATTTTGTATCGGAAATCCCTAAAACTGGCAACTGGCAAACAGCGCAGGCCCAGATCAGATACTGCAGAATACGGAGTCTCATTAGGGCATACACTACAAAACGGGTTAAAAGTACGCAGTGTAGGCCGATTATGTTGTGTAAGACAGTTAAGAAGTTTAGAGTTGTCCACGTCCAATTGTAGGGGAGCCAGGTTTGTACTGTTGGCAGTAAATTTTGCAAACAGTGTATGTACTTTCAGCAAATAGTTTAGACACAAATAAGGCGCCAGGTATTGCGGCGTCTGATCTTGGTCTGCAATGTTTGCAAATGTTCCAACAAAAAGCTGCTAGGCCTACATGGGTTAATGGGGTGTTTATATCAATATCGAGGAAGTCATTTTGTTTTCAGAGACCTAAGTGTTAGCCCCCTAGGCATGTGAACGGCCTCGGTAGCTCAGTCGGATGCGCGACTGACTAATGATCAGGAGGACGCGGGTTCGATACCAGCCGGGCTCGGCAACATGTTTCTTGTAGATTGATCATGAAATCTTTTCCACGGTGATTATCTCCCTTTTGCTGATTCACGAAGGGCAGTTGGAAGTTTCTTGTTTGGTTGTTTGTATTGGAGTTAAAGACCCAATCAACACTATTTAGGTCATTTTTGAGCCGTTCAGTTTACCCACCAACACTTTTCCTGGACAGGCTTATACGAAAGCGGGTAACCGACTGAGCTACGGAGGCCGGCTGGAAGTTTCTGTTAAAAGATTGTGCACTGTACTGGTTTACCATTTACGTAGGAGAAGTGTGGTAAACTCACCAGCTTATAAAGGACCTAAAAAGTGTTGACTTGGTCGTTATACACCTATATAAATTTATTCAGCTTGAATATTTGCTAGCAACCATTAAGAAATCTAAACATTTGTTTTGTTGTTGGTTTTTTTTCCGAAAATTTAAGATAAAAGAAACAAGAACAACAGTGAAAAAAAAAACCTTCTTAAAGGTTTATGCTCTGGAAAGGAATTAAAACATCGAGTGGTCAAATTTTCTAGACCAGATTAGCTAGTTTCGACAAAGTAGACCTCATAAGCCACCTTCCAATATATTCCAGCCCCATTTGAACAATATAAGGGATCATCCATAGTTTTTCATGAATAACACTGGCGGGATTCCAAAGAAGATGTATGAATATCTTCGAGGGACCAGACAAAGGTTATTGCAATGAAATAAACATTCTTGCATTTTCTACACCAAATTGTGACGAAACGCCCCACAACTCCATATCACCTCTTCAGATGCGACCGTTAAACTAAACGGGCATGGCGGCTAGTTCAAAACGTTGTTAAAACGATAACGTCTGTTCTGCAACACTTAAAAATGCTACATTCACTGGGACAACGTTACTTCGCTCTAACGTGTAACGTAAACAAAGCAAGGACCATTGTTGATATCCAATGATCAAATCTCATGCTTCAACAAAATTTCAACATGGGTTTTGTTGCGTTAACAGGACTTCTGGCCAAGAATAGCTTCAAACAGCCATGTTCATTGGATTCTATTCAAAAATATATTCTTAATGTGTCTGATTTAAAATAGCAACCATATGCTAAATTTGCCTAACCCTGTCCATTGGTGACAAGCTATCGCCAGCACTCTCAGTACTTCTCATTCTTTTATAAGATAATGAGGAAGTGTAGTGTAAAGGGTGGAAAAATCATAAGTAGTCAGATTTGAAGCACGAAAACGTCTGGATTTCAATTAATTTAAACTTCATAAGAATTTTTAATAGACTAGAACAGATTTCTACCCGATCTTTTGAAGACTTTTTCGAATTATTTTATCACATGTTTTTTGACGGCAGTAAAACATGAAGTTAATAATTTAGAGAGTTCAGAGGTGGTACTAGAGCTAGAATTTGCAATAAAACGGGCGTGGTCTTTCATGAAGTTTAGGTAACCCATATAACGTAGGAAGCTTGTCTTGGCTCTCTGTAACACAGACAGCAAACTTTGTGGCTGAATGACAAATTTGATCATCAACTAAATCCCTCTCTATAGCTAAAGGCTCAGTTCATAGGCCTTAGTACCACCAAATTCTTTCTGAAGTATGTTAACATAGTGAAGCCGTCAAATAACGACAACATTATAAGCGGCCTTATCTGTTGGAGCCAAAACATAACTTCTTATGAAATTCTTGAATACCTAGTTTAAGGTGACGTAAAGACGTCTTAGGTTTATGAGGTAATAAGTTCGTATTTTGAACCCTATTTTGAACGTTATAAACCCTATTGGTTTCATTGGGAGACAGGGATTACATATCAGTTCATCTTAATGTCGGGTAAAAGTCCCACAGTTGCCAAAATGACCTATACAGTGTTGACGGAGACTTTAAACCTCAAATCAAACAGACAAACAATAGTCTCTGGGGGCCTGTGCCCTTGAAAATAAGGTCAAGGTCACCAAAATCTAGTCAAATCTACGTTATGTTGTCATTTTTGTTTGTATTTGAGTTTAACGGCCCAGTCAACACTATGTCATTTTTGAGCCGGTCAGTTTACCTATCCACACTTTTCCTGGACAGGCTTATACATAAGCAGTTAACCAGTATAGTGCACATTCTTTCGCCAGAAACTGACAACTGCCATTCTTGAATCAGCGGAAGAGAGAAAATGACCGTAGAAAAAATTTCATGATCAATCTCCACGAAAGAATGTTGCCGACCCCGTCAGGTATCGAACCCGCGTTCTCCTGATCACCAGTCAGACGCGCATCCGACTGAGCTTACGAGGCCAGCCAGTGTGTTGTAATAATATATTGCACCAAGCTTGACCAAAATTTATCATTTTGTTCATGAGATTGAGTGGAGACAAGCCCTTTTTGGCCCGAAATTGACTCTTTCGGGGGCCTGTAGCCTTGAAAATGAGGCCACCATTACCTAATGGCTTTTTGCATAGTGATATAAACATGCAAGTTTGGCCAGAACCCACCCATAGGTTTAGGAGATATATTGCTTCAAACATACTACGCCGACGACCACGCCAACGCCGACGCAAACGGGATCCGTCTTTATTCTTGATAACCTTGTCTGTTCTGTGGCCGCACTGGTCAACCACTCCCGAATGCATTTTAGGCACTTCATTATTAGTGGCAAAAGTAGCCGCTACAGGGTAGCCGCCGAATAAGTTTGTTTCACGGCACTATTAGTACTTAACGCTGTAGCATATGAAACTCCAACCAATTAAGGCACTGTCCCTTCTGCTGTTGTCGTAACAGTAAATTTCACTGGTAATGACTGCAGTCGTCAAACTTATGTTCTTGACTCTAGCTCGACCTAAGTATCTGGTCAGAAGTCGGTACAGTCTCAGCCAAAGAAGCTACATTGGGTCCTCTGAAATAGTCTGAAATAGGCTTTAAATCCCTGTTGTATTTGTCGAAGATGGAAGTGGACTGGTGTAATATGAACATAGGCAATGCCTATTGGCGAGCCCGCAATTCACTGAGCTCTGAAGAATCACATTTTGAAGTTACATCTTTTTGTGTGTGTGAATCATACTAGTAGTAATGGGGCCGGTTGGGCCTCATGGACTGCGCATGCGCGGGGATGACGTCACGACGCGTCGGCGCGGCAGCCATATTGGATGACCTCGGAATAACTTTAACCCCACGGACTGCGCATGCGCTGGGACGACGTCACGGCGCGTCAGTCATATGGGATGACCTTGGCAACGTCTCTATTGTTTGGTGAAGGCACTAAAAATTAAACAAAAGGTCAACCCAGCTGCTCAGTGACCTCGGAATAAAAATCCGTCTCTATTGTTCGTAGAAGGCACTAAAAATTGAAAACAAAAGGTCGAGGTGAAACGGCATGCATTTATACAAAAAATGTGACCAGGACTGTGTCGTTATTTGAGCTATAGATCATTTTTATCAGATTTTTTTCTATATTTTTGTCGTAAACATGTTTGAATAGGTGTATTTGTCTTTCAAAACCAAATTGCGAAAATATCATCTGATAATGGATTTTAGCCTGAAATGCGCCAGTCTGCTTAACACGGAAATCCCTGCCCTTAGCAGGACTGCTGAAACCAAACAAAGAAAAATATCATCTGCTAGTGGTGATTAGCGCTTTAATGTTCATTCACGGTACATTGACTTTTTATCGATCGGGCCGGCGACCGAAAAAACCTATAAAGGTAAAACTTTAGCGGCAATATAAGATGACCAGACTGCGTATAAACGCGGTCTCATACGCTTTTCGCATCAGTCTAACCCGTAAACCCCAAAACAATAATCAAGATTAGCTTAATAAGCTGACCGATCTCATTCACGTTTAAATTTGTCATGACACTCCAAATATAATTGTGTCTGTTTATTGGGCCGTTCTCTAAGTGATGTTCTTGACATAAAATCAAGTTAGGGAAGACTATACCCTGAACTGTAAGCGAATAGTTTACACACTGATCAGATGTTGTGTGGCGTCTGATCCGGATCTACCCTGTTTGCGAAAAACAAACGGTCTTAGTTTTTATCCGAAGGGGATCGTGTTTTGACTCGTCTCAAGAGACCTACGCGATGAAATCATTCAACTGTGGTCGAACTGTCTCCCTTGGTTGTTCAAATTATCTCCCTTTTGGTACGCGTTAAACGGCTCTATTTCCCTTATGACTGAACCGATTTGGATGATCTGGGTATCAAACGAATTGTCTAAAGGAGACCTACGCGACGCAATCATCGGACCGTGGCGGAATTATCATCCTTGGTGGTTCAAATTATCTCCCTTTGGGTAATCTTTAAATGGCTCTATTTCCCTTATGCCTGAACCGATTTGGGTGATCTGGGTATCAAACGATTCGTCTAAAGGAGATGAAATCATCGGACCGTAACCAACATGCGTGAAATCGCTTTTAACTCCCTATAGAATGGCTCGAAATTGAAAGGTTATACTAAGTACTGGTAATGAACTCACCGATCGCATCACGTGGTCACCCCACTAAATCCCACTTTTTTACGGAGAAATATGGGTGTACATTATTTTTCTTATTTCTGCTCCAAGACCACAAAGAGACGGTTCTAACGAGTACCCACAACCTATGTTTGCAGTATAAAAAAAAACATCATAAAAATGTCGCCATATTTGGAGATGTGAAAAATGTCGCACGGGTATGTAATCGTAATGCGAAAAATGAATCAGCATCACACACGCACACTCATACATACATACAAAACACGCACACACACACATGCACACACGCACACTCACATACACACACACACGCAAGAACACACACACACACACACACACACACACACATGCATACATACATAAATACATACAAACATACATGACTCCCACTCATGTCATACATACATACATACATACATATGCACAACGCATGCCCGAACACTAACATATGCGCACATACACATACACAATAACATACATACCCCCACACACACACATGTACACACACACAATTGCACACGCACATACATACATAAACACACTCATGTACATCAGACATACATACATACATACATACATACATACATACATAATTACATACATACATACATACACATGCACAACCCAAACAAACTGCTTCAAACCCTAATAAAAAGCTTAAAACGACATACCCGATCAGAGCTCCCCTAACAGACAATAACTTCTAATGGATAAGGGTCTATGTTTTAATATGGCTACGACATATTTTGATTGGTTGCTATTAATAACCGATCGGTCATACTTATGCTGTAGGGGGGATCTTTGAGATGGAGGAGGAGCTTTGAATGCGTAAAAAGACAAAATGAACAATGCATTCTGTATCTGTTGCGAAAATATGCCTCACCGATACGTATATGAATGTCCTATATGTCATAGAAAGAATGTGTTGTATATTGTTTCTCATTTGAGAAAAGTACACCGTGTGACTGAAGAAGACTGGTTGGAGAAAGTAAAAAGAATACGTGTAATTATTGTAGGTAGTGTAAATAGTTGACATTTCCAATAGAACGTATAATCTATAATCAAACGTGACTTTCAAAAGCTATTTGAATTCTAAAAATAAAAACCAATCAGAAAGAAGGCATTTTGTATATAAACGACGTGTGTACGATGTATTGTCATTCTCATCATAAACGTCATGGCACCTCGACATGGAATTCTTCGAAAACAGACTCAAAACTTTCGATACTTATCCTTAACAGATGCGACCGGACAAATACCAACTAGCACGGGCGGGACTTTATTACACGGGGAAATCGGACGTATGTCAGTGCTTCAGTTGTTACGTAAAACTCAGCTCTTGGGAACAAGATGATGACGCCATCAAAGAACACTACAAATGGTCACCGAATTGTACATACATCAAGATGGTCGGGGCACCGCCTCAAAGACAGACAGGGTTCATGTTCGGATCAAGTGCGACCTTAGGCGGTTTCGGGACAGGATCCGATAATTTTGTGAGAACATTGGATCCAAAACACTTTCAAAACTGGAGAGATAGCAGAGACGAACCCATGTGAACATACATATAGCGTTATATTGTAAATTGTATTGCATTGTAAATTTGTAAGAGATGTATTTATATGTTTACAATAAAACATGTCAGACTTGAAACAGTACTTTTCTTCGTTTTAACCCCAAGCCACTAGCGAGGTCATGAAAAATATAATTGACAATACGGGGACGAGGTCATTCCAGAGCATCTCAAGTGGGTGTTGGCTACTTGTATCGTTTCCTGATCATTGCCTTCAATTCTATTTTGAGAGTGTTAGGATAGAAATGATTACAAAACAAAAGTATATTTTACGCATTTATTTATCAACGACATAGTGGTTAATTACACATTATAAATGTCTTCTTCTAAGCATTCTGTTCATTTTAGACACAATCAGGTGGTCGTTGAACTTCTTCTGGTGTGGGTTGAATTCTTTGATAATGTCTTGCATGGTTTTACCTTGAGATCTCGCCGTCACATAGTATGCGCAGTATAGTCCGCATACGTTAGAACTAGATTGTTGAAGCTGTTCATTGTTCATTAGGTAGGGTTTATTGAGTACCTCTTCAAATCCAACGCCATAACTTCTAGGGTCGTTTCCTACTGAGTCGAAAAATTCGTACGGTCCGTGTTTGGGAAAATAAAATGTTACCCAGTGTTTCCCTCTTTGATAACTGGTGGATGTGTTGGAAATGACGAACCTTCCTCTTCGTTTTTTAATTTGGTCCGCTGCGCAGACAGTCACGGGACATCCAGAAAGAATACGAGTCAATTGATCACTATTCATCGTCGCTTAATATTTAAATTGTGTCCAGTCTACCAACTGCCCGTTTTTACTCTTGGTTTCTTACCAGCAGAGGTCTCGCCCTTATGCTCCTTTTGTAATCGTGCTAGATCTGACTTTGCCATTTCAACCGCTTGAGCCACTGGAGTGACCAATTTCACCAAGGGTTTTTGCTGTTCCCGCATTTCTATTTCTTTTTGCCGTTCATCTGCCATTTCCTGTAGAAGACGGTTTCTGCTACCACTACCGACGATATAACGCCCCATGTAATCGGGTTGAACGTAGCCCTCGCTCAAGTCTTTGAAGTGTTGATACCATGCGTCGTAGTCCGGGACATAAGGCACCCATTTTAGCAGTTTCTTGTCAAACACTTCTATCGAACCCATCTTTTTTTTTTTCTCCAAATATAGCGATGCTTTACCCTTCTTACGTTTATTTCATTCGTCATCAGATTCCTGGTCTTCTGTCAAGACATGGTCGGGCCAAACACTGGCGAATTAATCCTTTCTCAGTTTTACGGCTTGCTGGATGGATTCGTCGACATTCATACCATGCTGTATTCTTAAAGTTTTAGCCGACTCTAGAATCTGCCGCTGAGTATGATCCTTTTGCAGCTGGTGATAATCCATAAGAAACATCGCGTAATCGTGTCTTAGTCTTTTCCTGAGGGAGGGTAAGTCCTCGTTTGCTGCGCGATGATAAGCGACATCAGGAGCAGTCCCTTCTTCGAAGTAGCTATTAACCTTGTCTTTAAAGCGCTCTGCATTCGATTGCCTTAGAGGTTCCTTAAACCATCTCTCCCATATTTCTAGACATAGGCGGTCTTCTTCCAGATCATCTTTGGCACGTTTACCCGGAGGTCCCAATAAGGGGTAATGCGTGTCGTTTACTTCACTTACCGATTCCATGTCATCGTCACTGTCTTCATCATTTATATCGGACTCATCGGATACCTCCAATTTCCGCTTTCTTTCTACCGTAAATATGTCACTGCGTAAACGCTCTTGTTCGGGCGTGCTCGATTTTAGGTCGACTATCAGGTACCCGTAAGGCTGACTCGTAGCCTGTTCGAATCGCTTCATAAACGCTGAATTAGATGCCGGATAAATTCTTCTCGCCAACGTCGCCACTTGTTGTCTGTCGATTGGATTATTGAAAAGGACGAGGTATTGCGTGTTCAAAGCGATGTCTCTGCAGGCTTTTCCTTGTGGAAATAGATTTTGTGTGAGATATACGACAGACAAGTTTCTGTGATGGCTTCCCTTGGTAAAGAGGTCCGCAATTCTTTGATCGCATTTAGCCTCTGTCATCAAATCGTCAAAAACCAGTAAGTTCCTTTTGCGGGTATCGACATACTCTGAGTTAGTCAAGCTGTCCGGTATACCATGTACAAAGTAAAAGTAAAACAAAGATCAGGAATTGATACAATTAACTTACTCCACCCATAAAAGACACCAAAGGGAAAGAAATACAAACATTAAGCGACCAGACCATAATGGAAACCTAAACAAAAGAAGGCCATAAGGACAGTTACTTTCCCACAAAATGGCCATATGGCCATCCAAAATTAAAAGACACAAGTGATACACACAGTAAGTAACAAACAACAACATAAATAAATCGCCACAGAAGAGCCGCCTTGGAACGGTCAGTGGAAGATATCCACTGGGGGGCTTAAATCGATTTTACGTGGCCACAATCCTCGCCCTTACATCTGTCGCGATTTAGACAAATAATTTGTTCAGTCCACATGAAGGCCTCCTAACTCATCAGTGCAACATCTCCGTGAACACAAAAATCAAAGAACCACAGAGGTGAGACAACGGTGAGGACTCGACAGCAAGAAACCACTGAAATGCTGGAGCAAAAGAAAACCAACAGTTAGACTCCGATGAGCCCGACCAGAGACAGAGCATCAGGCACCAACCGACATTATCTCTCTAATTTTCAATAAGCCTTTACGTTGGAGCCGTCATAGAATCTGAGGTCTGACCCACCGGCGTGCAATTAAAGAGGGAAGCAAAGTTGCCAACCGTGATTGGGTTAACTACCATGCATGCAGTCTGTCGTATAATATCCATGTTGTACCCAATCTTTTTATATCGAAGAATGATTTTACGAAATTGGGTGCTGAATGTCATTGCAGTTATATATTTTTCTGAATTTATATACTAAGTCACCATAAAATTCGGGTTCCGATAGACCTTGTTGCAGAAGAGATTTAAGTCCAATATTGAATTTTGAAATTAAATCAGAATGGCGTCTATAAAATTTTGAAAAGGCTTTGCGTAGTTTATGGTACCGATAACCCTGATTAAGGAGTTTTGCCGTTAATAATTTATTACGAGTGTTGAAGTCAGTTACATGACTACACACTCTAGCAAATCGAATTAATTGCGAAATATAAACGCCATAGGATGGCGCACGAGGAACATCACCATCCAAAAAAGGAAAATTTACAATCTCAAAATCAAAGTCGTCGCGTTTATCATAAATTTTGCACGAAACAAATCCATCTACAATAGATAGATGTAAATCCAAAAACGGGGCCTCGGTATCAGAAGAATTTGCTTTATTTAACTGAAGTTCTAGGGGGTAAATCTGACTGATCAAACCATCAAAATAGGTATTATCAATATTTAATAAATCATCTAAATATCTAGAAGTAGAGCTAAAAGCTTCAATAATTTCAGATTGGTTATCAATGGAAAGCGACAAAATGAAGTCTCTTTCATAACAATACAAGAACAGATCAGCCACAAGGGGTGCGCAATTAGTACCCATCGGAATACCCACAATTTGTCTAAATAACTTAGTACCGAATCTAATATAAATATTGTCAAGTAGAAAGGTGAGGGCATCACACACTTTCTGACATGACCAAAGTGTATAATTCTTATGCTCTTTAGAAGTGAAAAATGCATTTCTGACATTACATGCAAGATAGAGAGAATCTTCTCTGTGAAAAGCCCATTCAATTAAATCATTCAGCTTTTCTTTTATAAGATTATGAGGAAGTGTAGTGTAAAGAGTGGAAAAATCGTAGGTAGACAGACTAGAAGCACGAAAATGTCTAGATTTCAATTTATTTAAAACCTCATTCGAATTTTTTTATAGACCAAAACAGATTTCTTCCTGATCTTTCAAAGACTTTATCACAATATTTAATTGCATGCGTTTTAATAGCAGTAAGACAGGAAGTTAATAATTCAGAAAGTTCAGTGGTAGTGCAAGAGCTAGACCTTAGTACCACCAAGCTCCTGCTTAAGCGTGTTAACATAGTGGAGCCGCCACACAACGACGACGTTGTTAGCGGCCTAACTCTATCTTGGGAAGTCTGCGTTGCAAGTCGTCGTACAGTCTTTGCCATTGACCAAAACACCATACGATACGTTCAGGTGGAGGGTATATGAGGTCGGATAGGAGTAACTTTCTAGTCCATTCCGTTTTACCGCTTCCACTAGGACCAGTCACCACCATAGAAAACGGATGTTGAAAGATAATGCTGTTAGTCATGTCTGATTGCGGTTCTATCCCACTGCCGTGCTTATTGCGTTGGTGCCGTAACAAAGCATCACGTCTGGAGAACACGAGGTTACAGTCTGAGCATCGATTCATTTTTGTTTGCCAAGAGTTTGCAGTTGGGTCATTCTTACAAACTTTTCACATTCTTTACAAACACATACACCACCACAGCCACCACCACCACCACCACAGCCACCACCACCACAGCCACCACCACCACCACCACCACAGCCACCACCACCACAACTACCACCACAGCCACCAACACCAATGTCAAGTCCACCTCGTTTCAATTTGTTGGATAATGCTACTGGTCCCAAATATTCGATTCGCGAAAATCGCTTTCATTTCTGCGTCTTCATTAATTTCTTACTGGTTTAATCTTAAAAAAGAACTTAGTCTCTGGGATCTGTGTCTCAATAAATTTCTTTCTGGCTATGCTTGAAAATAACTTAGTTTTGAGGGGTTTTTTGACGGTTCGTTTCGGACTGATCTTTTTTGGAAGCATCTTGTAGGAGGGTTCTTTCCGGGAATCTTTTCAAGGGTTGTTTTATGAAAATAAATTAGTCTCTAGATTGTAAAAATATGGCACGAATAGGGCTCGAACCTATGACCTCCTGCTTATCAGACAGGTGCTCTACCAACTGAGCTAAAGTGCCTGGATATACTTTGTATGTATTACAATTATTTTAAACGTGCGTTTAAACGAAACAATACTAGACTGAAGTGACTGTCAATTATATTATTAAATCATGGACGCCACTCTATGCTTTCATTTTTAAGTTCATTACCCGTTTCTGTTTTACGTCTTCTGGACACCGAGGCGAATAAATTCTACGATGGTTCTCATCAGTTATATGATGCGGCTCTCTTAACTAGAGGCTATACTCAGCATGCTCTCCGTCCTTACATTGATTCCGAAATTAATCATAAACGTCATTTCTTCAAAATATCCTTCATTAATAAGGGTATGGATTTTATAGATTTGCCCAGTATCTTCCGTGAGAGATCGGTGCTTTCTTCCATTCCTGCTTATTTTCAAAATACTGAAACACCTATAATTTGCTATAAATATAACAAACCTGTTAGATCTATCATTTTTAATTTCAATAAACTTGTTTCAGATCTTGATATTGATACTAATACTCCTGATTCATGTGATTGTAAAAACTCAAAGTATTGCTATCCTGCTGCTGGTCATGTAATTACTGGCAATTTGAAAATTATTCCTGATTCTAGGATAAGGAATATAATTTCTAAAGGACCGAAATATCGGTTTCCTTCTAAAATTGATTTCAGTAAATGTAGAGATGAAATCGCTGCTTCCTTGAATGAATTCGGTAATCGTTGGTGTAAGCGAGAGTATGTTGAGTGTAAAGCCCTAAAGGACTGGAAACTTAGCATTTTAAGACTAGTGAATAAACGCATTTCTTTCTATTCTCAAAATACTAACTTATTACCTCCTAAGCCCAAGACGTCTTTACGTCATCTTAAACTAGGTATTCAAGAATTTCATAAGAAGTTTGTTTTGGCCCCTGCAGACAAGGCCGCTAACAACGTCGTCGTTGTGTGACGGCTCCACTATGTTAACACGCTTAAGCAGGAGCTTGGTGGTACTAAGGCCTATGAACTTCAGCCTTTGGCTGAAGAGAGAGCTATAGTAGATAAACATGTTTGTCTTTCAGCCACCAAGTTTGCTGTGTGTGTTAACGAAGGCCAAGACAAGCTTCCTACGCTATACTGGTTACCAAAACTTCATAAAAAACCTTATAAAGCACGGTTTATTGCAAATTCTAGTTCTTGCACTACCACTGAACTTTCTAAATTATTAACTTCCTGTCTTACTGCTATTAAAACGCATGTAATTAAATATTGTGATAAAGTCTTTGAAAGATCAGGAAGAAATCTGTTTTAGTCTATAAAAAATTCGAATGAGGTTTTAAATAAATTGAAATCTAGACAGTTTCGTGCTTCTAGTCTGTCTACCTACGATTTTTCCACTCTTTACACTACACTGCCTCATAATCTTATAAAAGAAAAGCTTAATGATTTAATTGAATGGGCTTTTCACAGAGAAGATTCTCTCTATCTTGCATGTAATGTCAGAAATGCATTTTTCACTTCTAAAGAGCATAAGAATTATACACTTTGGCCATGTCAGAAAGTGTGTGATGCCCTCACCTTTCTACTTGACAATATTTATATTAGATTCGGTACTAAGTTATTTAGACAAATTGTGGGTATTCCGATGGGTACTAATTGCGCACCTCTTGTGGCTGATCTGTTCTTGTATTGTTATGAAAGAGACTTCATTTTGTCGCTTTCCATTGATAACCAATCTGAAATTATTGAAGCTTTTAGCTCTACTTCTAGATATTTAGATGATTTATTAAATATTGATAATACCTATTTTGATGGTTTGATCAGTCAGATTTACCCCCTAGAACTTCAGTTAAATAAAGCAAATTCTTCTGATACCGAGGCCCCGTTTTTGGATTTACATCTATCTATTGTAGATGGATTTGTTTCGTGCAAAATTTATGATAAACGCGATGACTTTGATTTTGAGATTGTAAATTTTCCTTTTTTGGATGGTGATGTTCCTCGTGCGCCATCCTATGGCGTTTATATTTCGCAATTAATTCGATTTGCTAGAGTGTGTAGTCATGTAACTGACTTCAACACTCGTAATAAATTATTAACGGCTTAACTCCTTAATCAGGGTTATCGGTACCATAAACTACGCAAAGCCTTTTCAAAATTTTATAGACGCCATTCTGATTTAATTTCAAAATTCAATATTGGACTTAAATCTCTTCTGCAACAAGGTCTATCGGAACCCGAATTTTATGGTGACTTAGTATATAAATTCAGAAAAATATATAACCGCAATGACTTCAGCACCCAATTTCGTAAAATCATTCTTCGATATAAAAAGATTGGGTACAACATGGATATTATACGACAGACTGCATGCATGGTAGTTAACCCAATCACGGTTGGCAACTTTGCTTCCCTCTTTAATTGCACGCCGGTGGGTCAGGCCTCAGATTCTATGACGGCTCCAACGTAAAGGCTTATTGAAAATTAAAGAGATAATGTTGGTTGGTGCCTGATGCTCTGTCTCTGGTCGGGCTCATCGGAGTCTAACTGTTGGTTTTCTTTTGCTCCAGCATTTCAGTGGTTTCTTGCTGTCGAGTCCTCACCGTTGTCTCACCTCTGTGGTTCTTTGATTTCTGTGTTCACGGAGATGTTGCATTGATGAGTTAGGAGGCCTTCATGCGGACTGAACAAATTATTTGTCTAAATCGCGACGGAAGTAAGGGCGAGGATTGTGGCCACGTAAAATCGATTTAAGCCCCCCAGTGGAAATCTTCCACTGACCGTTCCAAGGCGGCTCTTCTGTGGCGATTTATTTATGTTGTTGTTTGTTACTTACTGTGTGTATCACTTGTGTCTTTTAATTTTGGATGGCCATATGGCCATTTTGTGGGAAAGTAACTGTCCATATGGCCTTCCTTTGTTTAGGTTTCCATTATGGTCTGGTCGCTTAATGTTTGTATTTCTTTCCCTTTGGTGTCTTTTATGGATGGAGTAAGTTAATTGTATCAATTCCTGATCTTTGTTTTACTTCTACTTTAAAGGTTTTTCTTTCTCGAGTTGTTGGAAGCCCTGAAAAGGGCTGTTTTGATATTTTTGCTTTAACTATCTTCGATTTATTTATTTATTTATTTTTTTTCGAATGGACTTGAATGGCTGCATAGTTGATATATTAACAACCACTGAATCAAAATTCGTTAGCCGAATAGGTCGATGATAAAAAAAGGGTTAATGACATGTCCGAATTTGCTTCTTGGGTGAATCTTTCTAAAATTAATCCATTCTTTTCCCCGCTACCGGTCATCCACATCTCGACTTGCTTTTTCAATAGCTCGATTCACGCCGGGCAAGATTTTCTCTAGAGTCCTCCACTGTCTCAAGTTCAAAGGAATACCGCGAATGGTAGCCGTTCGGTTTAAGAAGAGACGAATGTCGAGAACGATGTCGCCGTCTCTGTTGCACACCGAGATTATGACATTGTCCTTTAGATAAAATTGTTCCAAATACGAGCACGCCGTCTGGTTAGCTTCCACTTTGACATGGTAATCCAAGGGAGGGTCTTGACTCCAGTCGATACTAGCCAAGACAAATATAGGAGAGGAAAGCGTGATAACGATAATGCAAATAACGCTTATCCATTTGACGGCTCTTATAGGACGCCCATGCTGTTCTTGTTGGACTTTATAAGTTTGTTCTTGATTGCTTGTCATGCTCGTCAAGTTCCTCTTTCCAACAGTAGATAAACCGGTTTGCGGCTTCTTTAGCTTAGAATCGCAACTTGTAATTGGGTATCAGAGGTTTGGCTATGTATTCGTGACAGAGGCACAACACAGTCAGAATCATAATGAACACGTCAACTCGTCTTCTTACGTCCTATCATTTATGATATGTAAACGATGAAAGCACTTAGGGTACGAGTTTCTGATACACTTTCAAGAGTCGGCGAGCGGGGCACTGTCAATCCGTTTTGTTAAACTCTCTTATTCTGATGTAAATTTAAGCAGTTTATGTATGTATGTATGTATGTATGTATGTATGTATGTATGTATGTATGTATGTATGTACATGAGTGTGTATGTATGTATGTATGTATGTATGTATGTATGTATGTATGTATGTATGTATGTATGTATGCATGTATGTATGTATGTGCGTGTGCAAGTGTGTGTGTATGTATGTACATGAGTGTGTGTTTATGTATGTATGTGCGTGTGCAAGTGTGTGTGTGTGTGTGTTCTAACGTGCGTGTGGGATTGTGTGTGTGTATGTGAGTGTGTGTGTGTGTGTGTGCATGTGTGTGTATGTATGAGTGTGCGTGTGTGATGCTGATTCATTTTTTGCATTACGATAACATACCTGTGCGACATTTTTCACATCTCCAAATATGGCGACATTTTTATGAAAATCCATGATATTTTTCTTTTTTATACTGCAAACATAGGTTGTGGGTACTCGTTAGAACCGCCTCTTTTTGGTCTTGGAGCAGAAATAAGAAAAATAATGTACACCCAGATTTCTCCGTAAAAAATAGGGATTTAGTGGGGTGACCACGTGATGCGATCGGTGAGTTCATTACCAGTACTTAGTATACCTTTCAATTTCGAGCCATTCTATAGGGAATTAAAAGCGATTTCACGCATTCTGGTCACTGTCCGATGATTTCATCTCCTTTAGACGATTCGTTTGATACCCAGATCACCCAAATCGGTTCAGGCATAAGGGAAATAGAGCCATTTAAAGATTACCCAAAGGGAGATAATTTGAACCACCAAGGGAGATAATTCCTCCACGGTCCGATGATTGCGTCGCGTAGATCTCCTTCAGACAATTCGTTTGATACCCAGATCATCCAAATCGGTTCAGTCATAAGGGAATTAGAGCCGTTTAAAGCGTACCAAAAGGGAGATAATTTGAACAACCAAGGGAGACAATTCGACCACAGTTGAATGATTTCATCGCGTAGGTCTCTTGAGACGAGTCCAAACACGATCCCCTTCGGATAAACATCTGATCAGTGTGTAAACTATTCGCTTACAGTTCAGGGTATAGTCTTCCCTAACTTGATTTATGTCAAGAACATCACTTAGAGAACGGCCCAATAAACAGACACAATTATATTTGGAGTGTCATGACAAATTTAAACGTGAATGAGATCGGTCAGCTTATTAAGCCAATCTTGATTATTGTTGTGGGGTTTACGGGTTAGACTGATGCGAAAAGCGTATGAGACCGCGTTTATACGCAGTCTGGTCATCTTATATTGCCGCTAAAGTTTTACCTTTATAGGTTTTTTCGGTCGCCGGCCCAATACTCGTATCGTATCGATAAAAAGTCAATGTACCGTGAATGAACCTTAAAGCGCTAATCACCACTAGCAGATGATATTTTTCTTTGTTTGGGTTCAGCAGTCCTGCTAAGGGCAGGTATTTCCGTGTTAAGCGGACTGGCGCATTTCAGGCTAAAATCCATTATCAGATGATATTTTCGCAAGTTGGTTTTGAAAGACAAATACACCTATTCAAACATGTTTACGACAAAAATATAGAAAAAAATCTGATAAAAATGATCTATAGCTCAAATAACGACACAGTCCTTGTCACATTTTTTGTATAAAGGAGAGAGAGAGAGAGATGCAGGCATCTTTTTGGCCCCCCGCCCCTCGGGGCTTGAAGAAATAGATGCTTCCACGAATCGCGCACTGGAAAAACGCTTAGCCCAGGCAAAGCGGTGCGAATCGGCCCGTCCATAAACCCTATTGACAGGGCTTGTCGTTTCACCTCGACCTTTTGTTTTCAATTTTTAGTGCCTTTTACGAACAATAGAGACGGATTTTTATTCCGAGGTCACTGAGCAGCTGGGTTGACCTTTTGTTTAAATTTTAGTGCCTTCACCAAACAATAGAGACGTGGCAAAGGTCATCCCATATGACTGACGCGCCGTGACGTCGTCCCCGCGCATGCGCAGTCCGTGGGGTTAGTTTTTCCGAGGTCATCCAATATGGCTGCCGCGCCGACGCGTCGTGACGTCATCCCCGCGCATGCGCAGTCCATGAGGCCCAACCGGCCCCACTACTACTCCTACTAATAAACTTGTGTGACGGCCACAATGACTTGGGCTTATGAGTTTGGGAATGTGGGCCTAAACAACAACATTCACTTTCATGTGAAGACACCAAGTAAAAAGTGGCAGAAACTGTGTTAGTAAAACAAGCAGTTATATCCAAACAAAATATATAGGTAGTTTAGAAAAACAAGAGGACCAAGATGGTCCTGTATCGTTCACCTGAGCTATCAGACTCAAAGTTTCAGGAAGTGCCAACCTTTACTGAAGGATTTATTGGAGGACAAGGTGGTGACATGGTAAGCATTTTCTGCAATCAAGTAGAATGTAACTCAATGATAAATCGGCTGACCTAACCGGTTTTCAAATTCATTCAAGCTTTTATTCCTGACTTGCTTATATGTAACTTTCAAGAAGATCCGATATAAACTGAGGGGGCTATGGTGATGACAAGGTCAAAAATAAGCAATTAAGTGCTGCGATCAAATAATAAATAGGCAAACTTCACTCCTCCAAGCTTTTCTGCCTGACTTACTTGTTTGTAAGTTTCATGAAGATCCGATCAAAACTGAAGGGGCAGCAGTGATGACAAGGTTGAAAATAAGCATTTTCAGCCAAGCAGGGGACATAACTCCATGATTAATTGACTGGCATTGCTTGTTTTCAAACTTGTCTGAGCTTTTATTTCTAACTTACTAAAATATAAATTTCAAGAAGATCCGATGAAAACTGAAGGAGTAATGGTTAGAAAAGAGGCATTTTATGCAATCCAAGGGATGTAACTCTATGATAAATAGGCTGACCTCATAGTTCACAAACTCACCCATTTTATCCCTGACTTACTAACATGTAAGTTTCAAGAAGATCCAATAAAATTGAAGGAGCTGTCAAAAATAGGCATCTTCTGTAATTAAGGGGGACTCTCTGAAATATAGGCTGACCTCACCAATATTTTAACTCAGCCGAGGTTTTATCCCTTACTTACTTACATTTGAGTTTCAAGACAATCCCATGAAAACTGAAGGGGGCTATGGTGATGACAAGGTCAAAAAAAGGCATTTTCAGCAGAAAAGGGGATGTCATTCTATGATAGATAAGCCAACACTCGTCAGTTTTCGAACTCATCCAAGCTTTTATCCCTGACTGACTTGTTTGTAAGTTTCAAGAAGATCCGATCAAAACTGAAGGGGTTATGGTAATGACAAGGTCAAAACTAAGGATTTTCAGCAAAGTAGTGGACATAACTCATAACCGACATCGCTAATTTTCGAACTTATCCAAGCTTTTTACACCAACTTATTTGTTTGTAAGTTTCAGGAAGATTCGATCAAAACTGAAGGGACTTGTTGATGACAAGGTCAACTCTTGTTGATGACTTGGCATGTTTTCGAACTCATCCAAGTTTTTATCCCCAGCCACATTACATATAAGTTTAAGAAAGATCCAATCAAAACTAAAGGGGCTACGGTGATGAAAAGGTCAAAAATAGACATTTTCAGAAATCAAAGGGACGTAACTCTATGATAAATAGGCCGACTTGGCCAGTTTTCGAACTCGTCTGAGTTTTTATCTCCAGCCACCTTTCATATAAGTTTCAGAATGATCCGATCATAACTGAAGGGGCTACGGTGATAACAAGGTCAAAAGTCGGCATTTTCAGCAATCAAAGGCACGTAACTCTATGGTATTATTATAGAGTTACGTCCCTTTGATTGCTGGAAATGCCGACTTGGCCGGTATTCGAACTCATCCGAGGTTTTATTCCAAGCCACCATACATATAAGTTTCAGAATGATCCGATCAAAAGCGAAGGGGCTACGGTCATGACAAGATCAAAATTTGGCATTTTCAGCAATCAAAGAGCCGTTACTCTATGATAAATGGGCCGACTTGGCCGGTTTTCAAACTCGTCTTGAGGTATTTTCCCTAATCACCTTACATATAAGTTTCAGAAAGATCCGATCAAAACTGAAGGGGCTACGGTGATGACAAGGTAAAAAATCGGCATTTTCAGCAATCAAAAGGGACGTAACTCTATAAAAAATAGGCTGACTTGGTCGGTATTCAAACTCATCCGAAATTTTATCCCCAGTCACCTTACAGAAAGATCAGATAAGCCTTACATATAAGTTTCAGAAAGATCCGATCAAAACTGAAGGTGCTACGGTGATGACAAGGTCAAAAATCGGCATTTTCAGCAATCAAAGAGACGTAACTCTATGGTAAATGAGCTCAGTTGGCCGGTTTTCGAACTCATGAGAGGTTTTATCCCCTGCCACCTTACATATAAGTTTCCGAAAAATCCGATCAAAACTGAAGGGGCTACAGTGATGACAGGCACAAAAATTGGCATTTTCAGTAATCAAAGGGACGTAACTCTATGATAAATGGGCCGACTTGGCCGGTTTTCGAACTCATCCGAGGTTTTATCTCCAGCCACCTTACATATAAGTTTCAGAATGATTCGATTAAAACTGAAGGGGCTACAGTGTTGACAATGTCAAAAAATCGGCATTTGCAGCAATCAAAGGGACGTAACTCTATGATAAATAGGTCAACTGGGCCGGTTTTCGAACTCATCCGAGTTTTTATCCCCAGCCATCTAACATATAAGTTTCAGAAAGATCCGATCAAAACTGAAGGCGCTAATGGCAAGCATTTTCCCATTGTAAGTCTATGAGACCTTGTGATTGCCATAGCAACCAAAGTATTAGAGCGATTTCGATAAAAACCTTATGTCATCAATGCCTCACCAGAGGCATACTACAGATGAGAAATGATTGAGATCACCCTGCAGAGACATAGCTGGTCAAATGTGTGGACGGACGGACGACGGAGGGAATATCATCCTATAAGCTCCCATGGAGCCTTCGGCCCAAGTGAGCTAAAAATGTCCGTTTGTGATAATTGGCTATAAACTTCATATTCTTTTATATGGATTTATGGCCATTTTTCGTCGCGCCTGCTATTTGCATGGCGCGATATAGGCGTCCAGTTTTCCGTCCGTTTTTCAAGGCGTCAACATTTGCGACCACCCTAGTGTTCACCCTAACGGTCAAAATTTTTCTCATAGTTGTCAGCCTTGATTGGCTTAACTACTATGCGTGCAGTCTGCCGTATAACGTTTATGTTGTACCCAATCTTTTTATATCGAGAATGATTTTACGAAATTGGGTGCTGAAGTCATTGCAATCATATATTTTTCTGAATTTATATTCTAAGCCACCATAAAATTCGGGTTCCCATAGACCTTGTTGTGGAAGAGATTTAAGTCCAACATTGAATTTTGAAATTAAATCGGAATGACGTCTATAAAATTTTGAAAATGCTTTGTGTAGTTTATGAAACCGATAACCCTTATTGAGTAGTTTAGCAGTTAATAATTTATTACGACTGTTGAATTCAATTACATGACCAGACACTCTGGCAAATCAAATTAAAATTAATTGCGGAATTTAAACGCCGTAGGTTGCCGCGCGAGGAACATCACCATCCAAGAATGGAAAATTTACAATCTCAAAATCAAAATCATCGCGTTCATCATAAATTATGCAAGAAACAAATCCATCTACAATAGAAAGATGTAAATCTAAAAACGGAACCTCGGTATCAGAAAAATTTGCTTTATTTAACTGAAGTTCTGGGGCTAGTTGTTCAAAACTAACGATGTCGTTAGTTAACGTATCGTTAAATCTTTTATCATGCTAATATTTTTGCTGAAAAAATTGTGAGCAGCTTTTGCATTTGCAAAAGCTGCTCACATTTTTTCAGCAAACATACCAAACATTTAAATATTAAATTTGCTAGAACAGTTAACAAGATGACCACTAACAAGCTCGTTTAGCTAATGATGCTTTGAACAACTGTGCCCTGGGGGTAAATTTGAATGATCAAATCATCGAAATAGGTATTGTCAGTTTTTTAATAAATCATCCAAATATCTATAAGTCGAGCTAAAGGCTTCAATGATTTCAGATTGGTTTTTAACGGAAAAGGACATCATGGAGTCTCTTTCATAACAAAACAAGAACAAATCAGCCATAAGGGGTGCGCAATTTGTACCCATCGGAATACCCACATCTTGTCCAAATAACTTAGTACCAAATCGTATGTAAATATTATCAAGTAGAAAGGTGAGAGCTTCACACGCTTTCTGACATGACCATAAAGTATAATTTAAGGTTCATTTGGATACCTTTAACGGTTTAGAAATTATGAAGAGAAAAAAGAAAATTGCTGACCTAATTAATCAGTACCAACTTTGAACAAGGTTATTTATAAAAGATATTTATATGATACTTTTCCATTTTCTTAATCCAGTTTATATGGGAAACCCTTAACGTGACAGACAGTGCAGGCACATGCCATATGCTGCACTGTTTGCTTAAAACCCGAATTTCAGTTTAAATCACAGTCCAGGACTAACACAAGAGACAAACGACCCACCAGTACTCGCATTGCTTTGATTTGACTTACTTTCTTCAGAGTATCTTTGCTTTGCGAAAATACCTGGCTGGAAATGAATGCATGGTAGTTTTTATTACGAATGACCACAAAATCAGTCCAAGAAACCACACATTCTGCAATGTGATGTTGCAGGTAGCTTGTTCACACGGCGCAAGGATATTTTTTCTGAAATGTTGAACCAAATTCGTACTTCCGGTACATGAAAAATTGGTCAAACGCGTTAGAAACATTAGTTGTGCTTTCACGTTACGCGTTACCACAGAGCTTGCTCGCGCAGGCCTTCGGCCTTAACCGCATGGGGCTTTGCCTCAAGCGACAACGAGCTCGCTATAAGCCTCCTCCCTCTCCGTATTCGAAATTACCTTTGCTTGTTGTCATGTGCGACAAATGTTATCCACTAAATTACCTTTGCCCGATTTAAGTTACGCGACAAACTATATAGATTTTAATAGGGGCATGGTTTCTATGACATGAATTTATGCATTACTACGCTAGATAGCGAACACGTGGTTTGAGATTATAAAAATTCAATATTTGACCATTAACTTAAATACAATTTTATATATATTTCATCAAATTAAGATCGATCAATTTTAAAATAAAAATAGGACCCTAGGTCTAATGTACTTCAATAGTAAATTAGCAAAAATACGCGACACTATCTGATTTTAAACTGCAGTAATTAAAACAGTCATTGTGCAATGAAAAATGTGACTGGAAATTTAAAGAGACAGCTTGGCAGTGCTACTACAAACGATTGACAGAATCTCATAGTTTAATGAGCTATAAAGACATTAACTCTCAGCATGTCTGTGCTGGTTTGGGCAGAGCTGCTCATTAGCCTGGGATAAATGTGTTATTGCAAGAAATCAGATGTGTAAAGTAATTTTCTTTCCGCCAATGTCAACTTTAACAAAATCAAATAAAAACGAATTAGGTCATTTTGAGGTTGTTTTACCTTTTTCGGGATTTTCGGAGCTGGATAAACTGCCAATAAAGGTTAGGTCCCTTGATTTGACATGAGGCATGATGATCCCAATTGTCCCATATGATTGCACAATTTCATTGCCGCTGTGAGCTCATTTCGTTTTCTTCAACATAGTACAATGCAAATTCAATAGAGCCAATTGTTTTAATTTCAAACTTTACCCGGAACTTTAGAAAGGTCGCTTTAATTGTATAAGTCTGAAAATGGGAGCATTTCTTTAACGCAAAGAACGCAGTTTTTTCCCCGGAGATAGAGTAGTATATTTAGATCAAATACTTTCATCTAACTAGAACACGATTTGCATGGCACACAGACACAAGAAAGGAAATATTATGCGTTAATAACAACTTATTAAGAATCGCATAATACTTATGTCTATATAAACGTTTAAGATGTTTACATGGCCAGTAAAAATCAAAGTGTCCTTATATTTTTCAGGTCTTTGTTATGCTGAATTCTCTGCAAGACTTCCACGTGCAGGTGCATCATATTTGTTTTCATATGCCACTCTCGGTGAACTATGTGGATTTATTGTTGGTTGGAATATGATTCTTGAGTCTGTCATTGGTGCTGCCTGCGCTGCAAAAGCATGGAGCCAATATTTTGACTTTATGCTCAACGGTACTGTTTCACGGTAAGATACTGTAGCGGTGTGTAATGCACTACAATGCATGCTACTAGGATAAATGAAAGAATGACTACTGCTGCTGCTGCTACTCGGCCCCCGCCCATCGGGGCTTGGTGGAATATATTGGAGTGCAAGATGCTTCCACGCAGAGCTGAAACCGAACGCACATGGGGCTGAAACAGAACGCACATGAGTACTGGTAAACCGCTTTTTGTTTGTTTGATTTTGAGGTTTCACGTCACCGACAACACTATTTAGGTAATTTTGAGACGTTGCTTCCAATTATGTGGGACTTTTACCCGACATTAAGATGAAATGACATCTCAGTCCCTGCCACCCATTAAAAACAATAGGGTTTATATGCACGGACTTTGCATGGGCAGGCTTAGACCTTCTTACAATATATAGGTCATTTTGGACACGTTGCTTCCAATTTTGTGGAACTTTTATCCGACATTACGATGAAATGACATCTCAGTCCCTGCCGCCGACTAAAACCAAAAGGGTTTATATGCATGGACGGTCCGATTCGCACCACTTTGCCTGGGCAGGCTTAGACCTTCTAACTAGTTTACCAGTTCCCGTGTGCGCCCGGTTTCATCTCTGCGTGGAAGCATCTTGCAGTCCAATATACTCCTCCAAGGCAGCAGCAGCAGCAGCAGCAGTTTTGTTTGTTTGTTTGTATCGGAGTTTAACGGCCTAAACAACACAATCATTTTTGAGCCGGTCAGTTTACCTATCCACACTTACACGTAAGCGGTTAACCAGTACAGTGCACATTCTTTCGCCAGAAACTGACAACTGCCCTTCTCGAATCAGCGGAAGAGAGAGAATAACCGTAGAAAAGATTTCATGATCAATCCCCAAGAAAGAATGTTGCCGACCCCGGCAGGTATCGAACCCGCATCCTCCTGATCACCAGTCAGACGCACATCCGACTGAGCGCAGCAGCAGCAGTTGTCATTCTTCAACATTCATTGTTCCTAGTAACTCTATCATGCATTGTAGTGCAGTCAAATCCCGATAGGCGGGGACCTTGGAGGGTATAAGTCCTATCCTCCTGCCCAGGCAAAGTGGCGCGAGTTGGACCGTCCCTTTTGTTTGTTTGGGCGGCAGGGGTTGAGATGTCGTTCCATCATAATGTCGGGTAAAAGTCCCACAATTGGAAGCACCGTGCCCAAAATGACTTAAATAGTGTTGACGAGGACATTAACCCTCAATTCAACAAACAAAACTACTACTACTACTACTACTATTACCACTACTACTACTACCTCTGCTGCCAATAATGATGATACTAATATTAATATAAATGCCTCACCTAGAAAATGCTTGTTATCACCATCGCCCTTTCCGTTTCGGTTCTTCCTGAAACTTAGTATAAGTAGGCTGGGGAATAAAAGCTCGAATGAGTCCGAAAACTTGCAAGGTCGACCTATCAATGACAGAGTTATGTCTCCTTGTGGTGCTTTAAATGCCTATTTTGATCTTGTCGTCAGCATGTCCTTACGTTTTATCAGTTCTGCCTAAAAATGTATATTTAAGTAAGCAGGGGATAAAAGCAAGCATGAAAATTGGCAAGATCGACCTATTTCCATAGCGTTATGGCCCCTTGGAAACCAAATGCCTACTTTGACCTATCAGAATAAGTCATTTAGCTTTGATAGGAACTTTCTGAAACTCACATATTTGTAGCCTGAGATTTAAGCTTGGGTGAATTCGAAAACTGGCGAGGTCTGCCAATTAGTCATAGCGCCACTGGGGTCCTTTAAAAAGTTATGTCACTGGGGTTTTATTTCCTAAACGCTCCATTTAATATGTTTTCCCTTTTGCAGGCCCTCAAATTACCTCCTCTGCCAAAACGCATTTTGTAACCTTCGGATCCAATTTCTGAAAGCTGCTTGGTAGTCTTCTTTAGGTACATGTTGGAGGCATTAGAATTTTTTAATAGACCAAAACAGATTTCTACCTGATCTTTCGAAGACTTTGTCGCTATATTTTATCACATGCTTTTTGATGGCAGTAAAACATGAAGTTAATAATTTGGAGAGTTCAGTGGTGGTACAAGAGTTTGAATTTGCAATAAACCGTACTTTGTATGGTCTTTAATGAAGTTTAGGTAACCCATATAACGTAGGAAGCTTGTCTTGACCTTCTGTAACACAGACAGCAAACTTGGTGACTCATCAGGATCTATACTGTTTGCAATTCTTTATCGACTGAGTACACCATGCCCCTTTGTAACAAAAGACCTTTCAATTTTAATGGTGGAACAATCTAGTGTGGAAGCCTAGGAATTAAAGGTTCAGTGTTTATCCACGGTGCACTGCCTAGACAGCTCGACAACCAAAACTGGAGTAAAATTATAAAGTGTACACAGCTTGTTCTGGGAGTGGTTATGAGGTTGACTCAAGGGGCTGTATTTGACCCTTCCTTTTTGTCCTAACCTGTTTCTGCAACTTCTGGCCAGCTTTTCGTTACATGGAGGCATTGTCTTGCAAAGAAATAAAAAAAAAAACTAGGGTTTTAAGTGGCAAGCGTAATTACATGTTCTATAATTAGGGGATAAGCAAATGATATTACATGTTACAAAATAATTGTGTTTTACACCATTTAAAGAGAACAGCAGCAGCATGCAATCCAGGCGAATGATACGCCAGCATTACCAACAAAGTAGGAGCCTACTTACATTACCAGAACTAAAGAAAATGATATCTATTCACAAGGAAATTGGTATGCTATGATCAGGACCCAGCCTTCTGTTGCTCAGCCGACGCAAATGTGGACTACAAACTATTAGTAGTAGTAGCAGTACTATAAAACATCGTTTGTATATCAATACAAAAACTTACATATAGCTCTCATAAGGAAATTAATAAATTACATAATTCATAAAAGAAAATATTATTGGTCTGAAATAAATCGACCCTGCACATTTCAGGTAGCAAACAAATTAGACAGCACCTGTGTCTTTCAATATCTCCCTCGGAAATCAAGCAGGCTGGGCTATAATTATTATTATTATAAGTAGTAGTAGTAGCATTATGTACAATAAATGAAATTAAACTATCGTTTGCTTCAAACGTAATTGGACCAAAAACACTAATATTTTATATACCTGTATGACAATATCATTGCGCGCTGCCATTTGTGATGAGATTGAGACACGGACTATGCATTCATGAAACTTGACTTTTCATTAATGAAAGCGAATTGTCAGTTACAAAAGGTCGGGTTATAGATAAAATTAAAACACGTTTTTAACAATATTAATTTGCGACTACATTCAGTTATACATTTGTAATCTGAATTTTTGCTATTCGCATTCTGTTTTTGATACATTCTTGATTTTTAACAACGAACTATGTTTTTCTTGATCTGCGACAGTGTTGGAAGGCTGAATGGAGCGTCTAAATAAATTCTGTGCCAGAATCTAGTGGCAGCCAGAGTGTATGTTAGTTTCTATATACTTATGTATTGAGCTTTGCCAGAACCTACATTGTATATACTGCTCCTTGGTGTGACAATCACACACGTTTTGAGATGGAATACACATATTAGCGACATGAATAACAAAGCAAATAAAACGCTTGGTTTCCTGAGGCGAAATCTTCTTCAGTGTCCTCAGGATGTAAAGTAGGGGAGAGGGGGCACAGCATATAAAGAACTTCTTCGCCTTATCTTGGAATATGGTAGTTGTATCTGGTACTTCAAGGGAGTGATCCTCGATGAAGAAATTGAAAAAAAATAAGAATAATGATGCTACATTTGTAACGAGCAATTACTGCTTTGAAACTGGGAGTATGACTGGAATACTAGGAAAGCTATGATGGGAGTCTCTCAAGAATACGAGAAGAGACAGTAGGCTCATATTATACAAATGTCTAAAGGGTTCTGCCAGCACACCAACAGACGGCATTGTTCTTCCAGCTATAAGCGCTGTAGAAATCACCATTCATTGGCATTTCAGACTCCTAATACAAGAACTGACATTAACAAAGAATCTTTCTTCCGTCGGACCATTAGAGAGTGGAATGTCCTTTCCGATTCGATCACTTCCATAGCTGAAGGTGCTGAGGATAATGAGCTAAGTTTGACTCTTTGGTGAGAGCCAAGGTCCTGATCTTTGAATGTCATTTGACATCCAATGATAATTCCGAATTCAGATGCTGATATGTGACTTTACCGATGGAGAGAAGAATCAGCGTTTCCTATAGGCAAATATAGAGTCACTCACCTCCGAGCGCATAGGACACTTCAGTGTTTATTTAGTACGGCTCTTTCGGCGAGATTGCTTTTGCATGCAGGAGTTGCTAATGATACGATGCTTTTGAAACAAGAAATTATTATATACATAAAAAAATAAAATGAAACAAGGCATCCCCTCGCAACTGCAAACAACTATCAACATCTAAATCAAATCTGATAATGCTATGTTCCCACTATCACGATTCGCGCCACGATTGCAATCGTGTTCTTAATCGTGGACTAATCAAGGTGATCCTATCAGATCTTATCAGATCTTGAACGGTTCAAAATTTTTCCACGATCAACACGATCGATTTCAACTCGGGATCATCGTATCACATCGTGTTGCATCGTAACAAAGCGCGACGGATCGCATCTAATCGTGTTTCCAAATCGCGGTGATCGGGGCCAATCTTGAACAAAACAAGCAGCGCGTTCTTTCGAGATGTGTTGCGATCTGACAAGATCTGTCACGATTTGTTACGCTCTGTCGGGTCCCATTGCTCAAGACCTGTCACGAATGACTCGTGATCAGATACGAGATGATACGAGTAAATGCGAATAGATTCGAGTTGGCTACGTTTTTATACGACGTTCACTATCTAATACGAGTTCTCAAGATTTAATGTGACTCATTCAGCGATCTGCTCATGAGTGAGTGAGTGAGTGTATTTCAGTTTTACGCCCCACCAATAACTAAGGTCATACGGAGACGGAACCTCGGTTTCTAGACTCATCCGAAAGTCTGGAGAAGCTCGGGATCGATCCTGCAATCCCTGGTTTATACATGTCTTTGCTAGTATTTTTAAAGCCTATGAAAGATGCCACCCAAGGGTAATGGAAGCTAAGAATGGAAAAGGCAAGCCTGAACCATTCCAGCCAGAGAAACTGGCACATTGTCATCATCCGCAACTCCTACCATCATCAATAGTTTGGGGTTAGTGTTTATGCTGTAAAAGTTCAAGAAACAATTAAGTCAAAGGTCAGTCCGGCTGTATATATACCAGTCGGGGTCAAGTCGTAGCTCAAATCGTGATCGCCATCGATCATGATCATGAAAAAAATAAGAAAAGACAGTCGTATGCTATCGTAACGGAGCGCATCAGCTCGTGATGAGCGTATAAGAACGTATCTGCACGTATCAGATCGTCCCAATTCGCGGTACTCGATCGTGATGATCGTTCCAGATCGAGACCAAGTCGTAGACTCGATCGCAACAATCCTATCGGAACGCATTTTGTCGTATCTGAACGTGAGAGCAGACCGTGGCTGATCGTGATACCTGAAATTGATAAATCATGATTGGATTGCATCCGAGCGCTACGAATCATACCAGAACGTATCGACTCTCATCACCTCGTATCCAAACCTGACCTTTCAGAGAATATTCCACGACCAGCTACGAATGCCCAACCGTGGCGTTCTTAACGGATCGCACGACAATGGGAACCTAGCAAGTAAGACCTATTAAGGATTATAAGATTACCTTTCATGCTTCTATGATGGTAACTTTGTTTTCTATTCTCGTCACAAGGTTTCTGATGTCAAGTCCATTGTGATCTTGACATATGACCCTTGACCTTGAACATCAATAGGGTTCATCTTCTCTCCATGGAGAAGATTTATGGAGGTTGGATGATTCAAAGATGATTGCTTTGTCTTCTATCCTGTTCTCAAGTTCTTTGTTCACAATGTTTTAATATCAAGTCTATTGTGACCCTGACCCTTGACCTTGAAAATAAATACGGTTCACCCACTCTCCATGGGGAACATTTTGAGGAAGGTTTGATGCTTCTGTGATGATTGCTTTGTCTTCTATCATTTTTACATTTTTATTATTTTTTTAATTTCAAGTTGATTGTTACCTTGACCTTTGACCCTTGACCTTGAAATTAATAGGCTTCAACTTCTTTCAATGGAGAACATTTTCGGAATGTTTAATATTTCTATGATGAAAGCTTTGTCTTCTGTCCTGTTTACACGAATTTTAAATTTAAAGTCAAGTCCATTGTGACCTTGACTTTGACCTTGGAAAGAATAGTGTTCAGCCTCTCTCCATGGGAACATTTGTGGAAGGTTTGATGCTTCTGTGCTAATAGTTTTGTCTTCTTTCCTGTTCATAAGGTTTTTAATGTTAAGTCAATTGTGACCTTGACATTTGACCCTTGACCTTGTAAATCAATAGGGTTGATCCTCTCTCCATAGGGACCATTTGTGGAAGGTTTGATGCCTCTTTGGTGATAGCTGTGTCTTCTTCACAACGTGTTAACAAGGTTTATAATGTCGAGTCCATTGTGATCCAGACATTCGACTATTGACTTTGAAAATCAAAAGAGCTCATCCTCTCTCTATGGGAAACATTTATGAACGGTTTGATGATTCTATGATGATAGCTTTGTTTTCTATCCTGTTCACAATGTTATGAATGTTAAGTCCATTTTGATCTTGACATTTGAACTCTGACTGTGAAAATCAATAGGGTTCATTCTCTCTCCATCGGAAACATTTATGGAAGGTTTGATGCTTCTGTGATGACAGCTTTGTCTTCTGTCCTATTCACAAGTTTTATTGTTAAGTCCATTGTGACCTTGACATTTGAAACTTGACCTTGAAAATCTATAGTGTTCATCCACTCTCCACGAGAAACATTTGTGAAGGCTTGGTGCTTCTATGATGATAGCTTTGTCTTTTGTCCTGTGCACAAGGTTTTTAATGTCAAGACCATTGTGACCTTGACATTCGATACTTGATCTTGAAAATCAATAGGGTTCATCCTCTCTCCATAGGTAACATTTATGAAAGAATTACATGTATGTCTCTATAATGATAGCTTGATCTTCTACCCTGTTCATAAGGTTTTTAATGTCAAGTCCATTGTGGGCTTGACTTTTGACCCTTGACCTTGAAAACCAATATGGTTTATCCTCTCTCCATGAGGAACATTTGTGGAAAGGTTGATGCTTTGTCTTCAATCCTGTTCACAAGGTTCCGAACACACGGACACACATACCCACACACGGACGAACAGCAGCGATGCTATATCCCCAACCGGTGATAGATAGATCTCACAGAGATAATTCTGAAGTCATTCAAAATTCCTATAGGATTTGGTCGCTTATTTGCGGCGAAGTGCTCTTTATGACCTACTCGCGATGTTTCATACTCTTCTTCCACTATCTCTGTTGATGATTTGCACTGCCCTCAATTGGGAATGGCCTTAGAAACACTTTCCTATAATAAAGGCTATTTCTTCTCGTGTATAAGGTCCAACACCGTAAAGACATGCACAATTTATAAATTATGAAAAATATTTTAATGAAATTAAAGGTAATAAAAATTGTTGTTTTCCGCAGCGCTTCCACCTTTGCTCCAATATGGAGCAATTTTTTTACTTGTTCGTAAATTGTAGCATATATTATATATATATATATATATATATATATATATATATATATATATATATATATATATATATATATATATATATATATATATATAGCGATGAACAGCGGGTATACCCCTGTCACACTATGCCGTGTTTCCACTGCGATGGAACGGCGTTGTTTAATTTTCCAGAACGCTGCGAGATCGCAAGAAATATGGGATATTTTTCGTGAACATGAACCTGTCATGGCGTCATTACAGCGACCAAGACGTTGCTACGGAGCTTACATGGCGATCTATCGCTATCCAGTGGCGTTCTTGATGGCGATTGTATGCGCAGTCACGGCGCATCCACTGTGCTTACGCGACACTAACATTGCGTGCACTGCGCTTTTACGGCGCTCACAATGCGTGCACTGCGCTTTTACGGCGCTCACACTGCGCTGACGGCATGTTGAAGACGTTCGTTTGCACTACAAAGCAAAGTGTAAACAGACATCTTCATCGGTCAAACAGTTTTGTTTTATTTGCGGTTTAACGTTCCCATCAACACAGTATAGGTCATTTGAGGGAGGCGTTGTGTCCAAATTTGTGGGACTTTTACCCGACATTGAGATGAAATGACAGCTCAATCCCTGTCGCCCAATGAAACCAGTAGGGTAAATAGGCATGGATGGTCCAACTCGCGCCCCTTTGCCTGGGCACGCTTAGATCCCCTAAGCGGTTTACTAGTACTCGTGTGCCGTTGGAAACAAGTCCACCGCCATCACCGCAAGCAGGATCAAGTCCACCGCCATTGCCTTATCAACCCCGGGATCAGTCACCACAGAAGACGGTACTAAATCAAACTTTACGTTCCACAGTCTACTCTTGCCACTGTTTATACAAGCGGGTGCCATCCGCCCATCGGGTCTGGAAGAAATAGATGGACTGCATGATGCTTCCACGTAGAGCTGAAACCGACCGCAAACGAGTACTGGTAAACCGCTTAGAGGATCTAAGCCTGTCCAGGCAAAGCGGTGCGTCCATTCTTAAAAACTCTATTGGTTTCATTGGGCGACAGGACTTAAGAAGTCATTTCATCTCAATGGCGGGTAAAAGTCCCACAAAATTGGAAGCAACGTCTCCAAAATGACCTATACAGTGTTGACGGGGACGTTAAACCTCAAATCTATCAATCAATTAATCAATTATACAAGCGGAGCTTATAAGGCGTTGTAGGAGACCTCTGTGCGCCACTGCCGAGCTCCTGTAGCGTTGTAGGTGGCGTCACGTTGTTTTTCTAAATAACGCCGTGAAAAAAAAATCAAAATTAATTTAATTTAACGTCAAATATGGATCAGAAACTCATATAAAAGTAAAAATTTGATAGATATTTTGATTAGCTACAAGATAGTGTAAAATCTCTCAGAGTAGTTACAGTATTACAGAGAATTTGTTGATTTTGTGATTGTGACATTGAACATGGGCTCACAAACAGGGCCAAGTGATTCGGATATGGACATAGATAAGCGCCTTCGAGAAGAGGAAATGAATTTTAATGAAAGTAGCGCTTCTACATTATCCTCGATGTCATTCTCGGATATTGTTGATGATGAGTGGCAGGCAGAAGTGGGTCAAAATGATCCTTTTGAAAGAATCTTCTACAGAACTCAGCAAAATGAAAGTAAGACTACTTTATCTTTTACTTCAAATGTCTTCTTTCATATGTTCTTGTCTAAGATAAAGGCAGACTTTTCGAGCAAAATTGATGCAGACGACACCACATTTGTTACAAAATATATTACCCATGTGCACGGACTTAAATGCGAAATAATACTTGATAGTCATTTCAGTACAGTGAAAGTCACAGGAGTCGGACACAGGTTGTGGCGTTCTTCATATTTTCCGAAAGTGGTTTTAACTCTGTTTAAAAGGTTTGTGCAGGAAGTTGACAGCCTGACAACCAAGGAAGAAAGCTCTCAGGATGTCATCAGCAGCGAACCTGGAGCCTTAAGTCCACGAATTACGCATTGAGATTATAGCGATGAAGCCGAAAATGTCAGTCTAAGGCAGACGATGTGGGAAAGTACTCCAAATTGTCCCAGGCAAGATAATCATGGTATGTCGCAACTTATTCCACAAGGACTGGAGATAATTGCATCCCATGATGACGTACAAACAAACGGAAGAAAACTGTCCATGTTAATTTCAAAGATAAATGAGATGGAGTCCGTCGTGTGCGACTTAAAGCAGTCGATTATACTATTGGTAGAAAATATGTCGAAACCGGCAACGTATTCAGAAATAGTGAGCAATAATCCATCTGAAAGCCAGTCATTTTTGCAGCCCAATGTTGCAGAGAAATCCGTGTTGTTGCAGAAGGCACGCACGCAATCTCCTCTAGTAGCAGTACCGCTACGTGGTGAACGAACATATACTCCAATATCAAATGAAGAGCCGCAACACATACCCGTAGTAGTAAACAATGGTAGCAGACCAACACGGCCAGTTCAGACAATTCCTGCGAGAAGCCATAAACCCCAGTATAATCCTCAACCATCTGGGGAAAGATTCTTCTACTCGGAGATTCTATAGTAAATGGTGTGAACACTAAAGGACTGGTCAAAACTGTCCACAAGTCCTCAACAGGCGGAGCCACTGTTCAACGTTTGTTCGACCAATTAGATGTGTATGATTTGAAGTCTTTTTCAACTGTTATTCTTTACGTAGGTGGAAATGATTTATCAAATGGCACTGATCCTAGAAGAATAGAAGAAAACTACGATGAACTTTTGAGTTTGATAAAATGTCGCAATGTTGAATGTCGAGTACTAGTTTCCTCTGTGGCACCGAGAGGAGATGTTGATGTTTGTGTTATCAACCGCTGCTTAGCTAAGCTCGTCGCTCATTGGAGAAATCAAAAAGTAGAGCTGGTTCAGGACAGCTATGATCTTTTCTTCAGAGAGGACCAGTTGTCATCTAGATACTACAGGGATGATGGTATTCATTTATCGGATTCTGGCATAAAACGGCTCCTAGATGCAATCAATAGGAAACTGCAAATAATTACAGATTTCGGAGAATGCGTATACAACAGACGGAGATCGCAAAACCCGGGAAATTTCAGCGGGCCAGCCGGATATCAAGGAAAGACAGCTAGAAATGGAATTAGGGGAAATCAAGGTGGAAATGGGTTTCGGAGGCATCAATATGGACATTCGGTTAGACGGTTCGGCGGTAACCGAGGCCGTTGCTATGAGTGCAATCTTGTTGGACACAAGTTTTCTGATTGTTGGTTCACATCACAGAAATAGGGACTCGGCATTTGTGCCACCAATTTTCAAACGCCTGTAATTGATCAAAATAATGGTACAGTGAATGAAAATTATTTTAGTATTTTAAATTCTGTTTGCAGTGACTGTAATTCTTTATTTTTCGACTGTCAGTGTTCAACGTATGATGAAAAAAGCATTCAATCTGCATATGTTGTAGGAAATTTTGGGGTGTTATCTAAGTGTTCTGCAAATGACACAGCATGCACATGCAGCTCAGTTCATTCAAAACAGCTTGATTCATCTATAGATATAGAGAGGCAATACGAATCAGCTTTAGATACAGAGAGACAATCAGAAAACCATAAAAATGAGTCTGTTTTGAATTTAAATCTAAAAAATAAGGGTATGAATATAGGGTTTCTTAATGTTCAGGGATTATGTTCGAGGGATATGCCAAAATTTTCTGAAATTGAAATGATGTTGACTGCAGAGAGAAATGAGAATATACATACATTTGGTTTGTGCGAAACTAAGCTTAAGAGCCATAAACCGACAAATTGTTTTCATATTAATGGTTTTCAGTCACCTTATCGAAAAGATAATAACAACAACGATGGTGGAGGCATACTTGTCTATGTTAAAGATCACATAATGTCGAAGCGAAGGGATGACCTTGAGACCAATGATAGTGCATGCATATGGCTTGAAATTACGCCGAATAAGGGTAAACCATTTCTGTGTGGTACACTATATAGAAATCCAAATGAATTAATTGAATGGAATGATCGTTTTGAAATGTTTATTGAAACAGTATTAATGGAGGGAAAAGAGGTTATTTTACTTGGAGATTTTAATAAAAATCTATTAAATGTTGATGTAAATAGAGATTGGGTAGTTCTCACTGAATCATTATGATTAAGTCAAGTAGTTATGCAACCTACAAGAGTAACGACACTTTCAAGTACCCTTATAGATCACATTTATACAAATAATGAAGATAATATATCATATGTATGCGTTTCTGAATTAGGTATTAGTGATCATTACGCTATCTTTTGTAATAGGAATGTAAGTTCAAGTAGCAAAAAGAACTCTCATAACTATATAACTTACAGATCATTCAAACATTATAACGAAAATGAGTTTTTAACAGATTTATTGTCAATTAATTGGGATAACTTGCGATATTTTCATGAAGTTGATGACATTCTTGATAATTGGTATTCACTTTTCATAAATACTGTAAACAAGCACGCACCACTGAAAACTCAAAGGGTAAAGTATAAAACTCAACCAGACTGGATAACTCCCGAAATATTGGATGCAATGAAAGAAAGAGATAATCATAAAAAGCATGGGGATAGGGAATAATATAAAACTCTACGAAACAGAATATCGACCTTAATTAAAATAGCTAAAAAATCCACATATGAACAAAAAATCGAATCAGGGAAAGATGATCCGAAATCAATTTGGAAAATTTTTAAAGAATTTGGAGCCTCCAGTAAACATAGCAATAATAGAAGTAATGGTATTTTGGGAGTTCGAATCGATGGCGAGACAGTCTCAGATGACAAAGAATTAGTGGAGCATTTCAACAAATATTTCATTAATATTGCTTCAGATCTTAAAGAGCCATTGCTGCCAAATGATTTCAGGACACTCAGGGAGTATATTGATTATAAGGTTCCGCAAAACGCATTTTTTAGTTTACCCGATATAGATGAAAATTTTGTATATAGATTTTTATCTTCGCTTGATATCACTAAAGCAACAGGCTTAGATGGAATTGGACCCAAACTATTAAAACTTTCTTCGGGTGTTATTTCGAAAAGCATTACTTTTATAGCCCAAAAATGTTTACACAATAACAGTTTTCCCACTGTATGGAAACAAGCAAAAGTAACCCCGCTCCACAAGGGTGGCCCAAAAGATGAACTGAACAATTACCGTCCCATATCTATCTTGCCAACATTATCAAAACTTCTAGAAAAATTTATACAGAAGAATCTTATGTCATACTTAAACAATTTTAACCTCATACATCAAACACAAAGTGGTTTTCGATCTAGACATTCTACCAAAAGTGCATTAACACTCATGACAGAAAACTGGCTCAAGGCTATAAACCAAGGCAAAATTGTAGGTTCTATCATGGTAGATTTCAGAAAAGCTTTCGACCTAGTGGATCATGACTTACTTTTGGAGAAACTTAAATGCTATAAATGTAGCAATAATTTTGTTTCATTAATGCAATCTTATCTGAGTGATAGAACACAGGTAGTTTCTGTAAATAATAAAATATCAGAACGTGATTACGTCAAATGCGGAGTTCCAAAAGGATCCATATTGGGCCCGTTACTATTTCTTATTTTTATAAATGATCTGCCATGCATCTTTCCAATCAAATTTGCTCTACAGACCTTTATGCTGACGATACTACTATTTATGACGCACATGCTGATATTAATGAACTCAGGCTAAACTTGCAAAACTGTCTTATAACATTACGTGACTGGTGTCAACAAAATGGAATGTTACTTAACACTGCAAAAACAAAAGTAATGCTTATCACAACACGCCAGAAACGTTTACATATTAATGAAAGCGTATTTAAACTAACTTTTGATAATATTGAGTTACAGATAACTAACGGTGATAAAATACTTGGCGTATATATTGATGAAAATTTACAATGGAGTACACATTACAAGGCTGTTTGCAAGAAACTGTCGTCCTATATCTGGTTGTTGTCAAAAATAAGTCATTTCTTAAGTTCAGAACATAGGCTTCTTTATTATAAAGCATATATTCAGCCTCACTTTAATTACTGCAATGTCATATGGGGTAATTCTTCAAACTATAATATTTCTAATATAACAAAATTACAGAAACGCGCTTTCAAATTAATCTTGGGATATGAATATGTAGACTATGAATCTGCTAAATCACGCTTAAAAGTTATGTCAATTGAGCAAAATATAGTCTTGAACAAGGCAAGAATGATGTTTAAAGTTGTTAACCATTTAGCTCCGAACTATTTGTGTGAGCTTTTCTAGAAAAGAGAATTAAACCCTTTAAATATGACGCTCAGATCTAGCTCAAGTCAAGTCTTCATTGTTCCAAAACTAAATTTAGCCAAATTCAAGGAAAGCATTTCGTATTCAGGGCCAAGTATTTGGAACAGTATTCCATATGAGATAACAAATATTCTTGCACACCAGACAAGGAAATCCGTGATTTTACCCTGGGATAGAAATTTATGTTCTGACCCTGGTGTTCCGACCCCAAATCGAATATAATCGCGTGTTTGATAAATGCACTGGTTGATTACAAGCTCATGCGCGGCGTCGTCATGCGTGACGTCACTAAACATTCCTGTTTTGTCATCACAAAATGGCGGACGTCGGTAACCAAAGTGACAGCAGCATTAAAAATTCGCAATAGAAATGGAAGGTATGCAAGAAAAAGAATCCAATATGGGTGTGAGAGGTGGATAGAAAAATCCGTCCCTCGGGATCACTGTCCGGCATCACTCGGCAAGCCTCGTGATGCCGAACAGTGTCCCTCGGGACGGATTTTTCAATCCACCCCTCACATCCATATAAGATTCTTATAGTGATACCCTGGTCTCATTCTCAGATAGATTAATTTCCTGGATGACTAACACCTAGATATTGAAACGTATGCCTTCATCGCCGTATTTTCATCAACGTATAAATTTCATTCCACTTTTCTTTTTTTCTTTTTTTTTCTCACACTTCTCCATACATTATGTAATTGTAAAGAAATCTCATCACATTTGTAAATACTCATTATAGTTTGTCGATGTTATGTATTATGTTTTAACTAGAGGGCCTCGTGGAAGATTGGTATTTGTACCAAACGAGCCACCCTCTTTAAATAAAGAAATTTCTTACTTACTTACCTTACGGCGACCTCACTGCGCACTTATCAGAACGCCGAGCGACGGCGTTTGTTTTGAGCATGCTCAAAATGAGCGCCGTCGCACGGCGTTCTATGCGATCCCAACGCGCCTATTGGCGATGCCACTGCATTACTACGGCGATGTTTGCGATCGTACTGCGCGCACCTCGGCGTTTTCTTGGACGCCGTAAAAACGCGGCCCTGGTGTGAGAGGGGTTTAACACACTGAATTATTAACACCTTCGGGGTTAGACAGCGAAGTTATTATAACTTACCAAAACTGACGTAATTTCAACAGTCCATTGTGAAGCACATACAAAGAGACAGATATGCCAAATCTAAGCTTTCGGATACTTCAATTACATGAATAGATATACTAGAAATAAATCACCTACATATGAACATAAAATAACAACATACGGCTAAAATATACATGTCTGTCCCGATCTAATGATGGATGACTTGAATTAATACGGCCCCCGCTCATCGGGGCTTGAAGAAATAGATGGGCTGCATAATGTGTCCACGCAGAGCTGAATCCGACCGCACACGAGTACTGGTAAACCGCTTAGAGGATTTAAGCCTGCCAAGGAAAAGCGGTGCGAGACGGACCGTCCATGCCTATAAACCCTATAGGTTTCATTGGGTGACAGTGCTTGAGGTGTCATTCATTGTTGTAATAAAGTCCCATTAAATGAAGCAACGTCTCCAAAATGACCTATACAGTGTTGACTAGGACGTTAAACCTTGACTAAAACAAACAAAGATTTCGATTAAGTTTGTTGCTTGGCGAGCGAACAGACCTCTTCGAAAAATTATTACAGAAAAAAAAGGCAATTTGCTATGTAATACGCATGCGTGTTAACTCCCATAAGGTCAAAGGACACAAAAATGCATTTACAATAAAAGAGAAGCGACCCTGTTAAAATTACGCTTTTTTTGTAATAAGACTATATAAATTACAACCCACTCTACTCTCAAAAACACAAAGTGTATATCCCTATAATATATGCATTTAATTCTATTCTATATCATTTAAATGTAATTTATGCATATGAATTTTATTTATAAAATTTTGCAATATATCACACACAGTACATTTCCTTGTCATGTAGTGCGTATTCATTTCTTTCAGTCACATTTTATACAGTGCCTAGTAATTAAAACTCTTTATTCTTACGTTTTATAAATGTGAACATTATGTAATATCTTCAGTTTGTTTGAGAAAAAAAAAACGGTTGATGACTAAGATTTGTACCCACAAGTTTCGTATCTAACAAACATTTAACATTGTATGCGCAAATTACTTCGTTAATTCCATGTTTAATTGGGTCTATGTGCCTACCTCACTTGTTTGTTTGGTTGATGAGGTTTAACGACCCAGGTCAATTTTGCGGGCATTCGGCCCCCACCCATCTGGGTTTGAAGAAATAGATGGGCTGCATGATGCTTCCATCCAGAGCTAACACCGACCGCACACGAGTATTGGTTAAATAGAAGTGACGGCAATGATCAGGGATCGATACAATTAACCCACAGCTCCCATCAAAGACACCAAAGCGAAAAACACAAACATGAAACAACAGACCCTAATGGAAACATCAACAGCGGAAAGCCAAAAGAACAGTTACTTTCTCACAAAATGGCCAATTGGCTAACCAAAACAAAATAATATAAGCGATACAAACACTCAAAGACAAACCATAACAAAAATGAACCACGACAGAAGGACCGTCTTGGAACGGTCAGTAAAGCGAATTCCACTGGGGGTGGGGTGGGGGCTAAAATCGATGTTACATGGCCACAATCCTCGCCCTTACTTCCGTCGCGATTTAGACAAATTAATTGTTTAGTCCGCGTGTAAACCGCTTTGAGGATCTAAGCTTGTCCAGGAAAAGCGGTGCGAGTCGGACCGTCCATGCTTATAAACCCTATTAGTTTCATTGGCCGACAGGGCTTGAGAAGTCATTTCATCTCAGTGTCGGGTAAAAGTCCCACAAAACTGGAAGAAATGTCTCCAAAATGACCTATACAGTGTTGACGGGAACGTTAAACCTCAAATAAAACAAAACAAACGATGAAAATGAAAATACATCTCAAGCCCTGCCGACCCATGAAACCTATAGGGTTTATATGTATGAACGGTCCGACTGGGCAGGCCTAGTTCCTCTAAACAGTATGTGCTGTCGGTTTCAGCTCTGCACCACCAGGTAGTCTATAACAACTACAGGGAGGCCACGGGTTCGATCCCGGGCCGCGACATACCAAAGTCGTTAAAAATGGTACTAGCTGCTCCTCGCTTGGCACTCAGATTTACGGGGTAGAGCTAGGACTGGTCGACCCAGTGTCAGGATAATGTGACTGGGTGTGGTATCATGTAATGTGTCTGGGACATGATACCTCAGTGAGGCAGCACTATGAAAATCAAAGCGCCAAAGGCACTGAAATGACAGATTCTATGAGCAATCATAACACTGTGAAAACTTACAGAATACCTTTCTAAAAAGATCTTAAAATTTAGAAAGGTAGTTCTGCAAATTCCAATATATGATATGTTTGCAGATGTCTTTAGACCGGTGGTATTATGAAACGCCATTCGATGTTTCAAATTTTTGAAAGAAACCATTTACGTTTTCAAAACCAATCATTAAAATTCAAGTTTTAACAATGCTACTGTCCATAAGTAACAGTTTTTGTCTGGTCGGTTGTGGACACCTCTATTCTGAATATTCTTAATGACAGTACGCTGTGTTTGCTAACTACATGCAATAGTTCGCCACACAATAACGCTTATTTCACCCAATATGTCATACTCTATCAAGCACGCGTCTCCTCGGCATACCTTACACCTATACGCCGAAACACCCGGAAACGGCAATCGGCGTGATTTACGCCGAAGTGCGATTTGTCTCTGAAACGCAGATGCCAGTCGCTTAGACGCCAATTTACGTATTTCATGCACTAGCATAAGTGTTCCGTACTGTGTCGACGCGTTAACTTTGATCACAACGGAGAAGTCTAGCTCTCAAACGTGCGTCGCATAAGGGCGTCGATCAGTGTCAGTGCTTATTAGTCGGTAGTTGAGACCCCTTGTTTATCTACAGGTACAGTGTAGCAGCTGCCGGTGGAAATCTGTTTCGAATAAGCGTCTGGCGGTTGAATCGATCTTGACGTACTGACGTCGGTCTTCTGCTACGTCGACGTCCACTAACGTCTTCTGTATATAGTAAGATGTCGCTCCAATAGACAATAGATCAGACACCTGTGGCACCCAAAATCAGAGTCAACGTCATCCGCTTTCCGACCAGCTTCTAACTTTCCAGGGACACGCTTACAATCCTTTAATGAAAAATGTTGCAATGCGGTCTAACTTAATGCTTTTTGAGAACAAATTTCAGTTTCTTCTCTTCTAGGCACGACCTTACATTACACAGCAAAAGTTTTATCCTGAACATGTTGTTTCTATCTTTACTGGTGTGAAGGTGCTGGTGCACAGGATCAACGTGGCCGGACTGGTAACCAGACGTCACGGTTGATTGATTTAACCCTTTTGCTTAAGGGCATTTGTATTTTTTTTTTTGGGGGGGGGGGGGTGGGTTGGTTTTGGTTTTACGGCCCATTCAAGATTATTTCACTCATATCGAGCCGATCGTTAATCAGAGGTGGGCGAAAACCGGAGTACCCGGAGAAAAACCACCTGACCTTCCGTTGCAGAACTTGGCGTCTCACATGTGACCCGAGCGAGGCTCGAACCACAGCGGAGGGCATTTGTAATCGTTTGGTTTCAGAACCAAAGCACTGAGAGTGCGGGGTGTAGGTTGGAGTAATAGTCCTGAGCTGAGATTTAAACTGTTTCATTTAACTCTGAAATTCCAAACAAATAATGAAGATTTTGATAAGAAGAAGCGTTCTGCAGCATCTGATCTTGGTCTACACTGTTTACCAAACTCACCCTATGATTCCAGGATAACCATCTTCCTTCTTATGGAATACCCTGATCTCACCGCGGCTATTTTCTACAAGACAAAAAGTTATTCTGACAAGTCAGTGAGAGTCACGTAGACATTAGCACTGAAGCGCTTTTCTTATTAGCAACTTCGGGTTGAATGCCAAACAATCAACCCAAACATAGCCGCGTCGTTAGTCAGTGTTGGGTACATATTGGTGTTATCTGTAAAATCTGTACATGAGTCAAATTTTGGATCTGGCAAACAATGTAAACTCGGATCAAACGCCAAAGAACACGGTGCTGATCTTGTTCTATACTTATTTTGCATTAGTTACTAACATCTTCAGTTGAAACGAATCAGTTCAAGTCCCCGTTCATGACCAGCCTGCATTTAGAGACAATCGGCATGAGTGTTGTCTGTGCTTTGATTTAATCACTCCCTTGAGTTTCTCGAGTTCACTCTTCAATCACTACGGCCCCCGCCCATAGGGGCTTGAAGAAATATATGGGCTGCATGATGCTTCCACGTAGAGCTGAATCCGGCCCGCACACTAGTATTGGTAAACCGCTTAGTGGATCTAAGCCTGTCCAGGAACCGCGGTGCGAGGCGGACCTTCCATGCTAATAAACCCTATTGGTTTCATTGGGCGACAGGGCTTGAGATGTCATTTAATCTCAATGTCGGGTAAAAGTCCCACAAAATTGGAAGAAACGTCTCCAAAATGACCTTTACAGTGTTGACGGGGACGTTAAACCTCAAATCAAACAAACAAACTCTTCCATCACTGAAGTTGGGCGAGTCCATTCTGCTAAATATATGGCACCTAGAATTATATCACAGGACCTACACTAATGATCTGTACCATATTCCAGGGTTGAGAGGGACAGGCTTTCTTTCCAATTTCTCCACGCAAAGTCAGTATACAACCAAGTTGTAACTGACCTAAACTTGACCTCGACAGTCAGAAAGAAAACCCATTTATATTCTTGTATGCAGCTGACCAGATCCACCGGTAGGCTGGTCTTTAAGGATTAAAAATTGACAACACTGACAGAAAACAGTGTAACACCTGAGCAGACTGCTAAGAAGACGCCGCATTGTTCTGGGAATAAAGTCTTCGACAAAACCGTCGCATGATGCAGCTGATTCATATGAAATGCTGAATCGTAAGACAAAATCGTCAAGTCGTCTGCTTCAAAGTTTGTATTACGCTTACAGGACAGCTAATACGCTTGTTCAATTTTGATTACTGCGCCAAACCGGACTACATTTTGTGCGGACTCATATTTCTTTGGCGGTCAAAGCCGGAAGAAACCTGAATTACTTAAACGTGCAGCACAGCAAGAATAGACAGATGGAATCAAAGATATGACTGAAGAATTGTTGAAAGCGACGTTAAACCCGAATTCACACACACACACACACACACACACACACACACCCACACACCCACACACTATAACAACTATAGTAACATATGCTTTGGGACGAATACACATATTGTTAGCATACCTTTGTCAGGACTCTTCTAGGTGGACTTCTCGAGTGCTGGTTTGCAGTCCGAGCTGCTAGAAGAAGACTGGCTATAAATCACCTTATAGCAAAATCATACAATCACATAGTCTGTCTGTTTTACTTTTTGAATATAACCTAAACGGGTTGGCAGTTAAGATGAACATTTGATTATTTTGCAGTGTTTTAGAAGAAAGTTTGAAACTGCCAGGAACTGCTGTTACTTCTTCCCATCCTGATTTACTGGGCTTTGGAATACTGCTGATAACAACAGTGGCTGTAGCATCAGGTGCCAAGGTATGAACAATACTAGCGGGGAGAATTAGAGTGTGTCAACTTGGCTTGGGATTCGCGGCTTTGGAATATCGATTTTGCCTAACATTCACCAATATTTTACTTTACCCTACTACTACGGAATAAATCGAATTCCAAACTCCATACTCCAAACTCCAAGCCAACTTCATACATGTCTATATTATTTTGTTATTTGCGTGGCAAGTGCAACTCCTCTTGAACCATGCCTAAAAGTTTTGTTGTATAAACGTTATTGTTGCATACATGCGAGTACTATTAGACTCTTGGACTCTTTGGGAGTACTACTACTGGGGTAATACTTGAGGTACTACTTTTAACATGACAGCAGTCGTACTTATTATAATCGTTGAAAAAATATTTAAGCTTTTATGTTGCTTACGTTCACTGTATGGTGTATTTTCTTGGGTTATTATATGTTTACAAATATTACACAAGAATACTCAAAATTTAGATACTGCAAGAAAATCAAAAACCAAGCGAAGTTTTAAATGAAACTGACAGCTAGAATTTGTCAACATATGATTTTCTACACTTATGAAATGATAAAAAAAAACACGTTTTTGCGTAACGAACATAGAGTAGGGAAGAGTGTGAGACTGGTGAAGCCTTATTGTCTGAAATAAACTAGTCTGACACAAAAAAAACGTGTTTTTTAAGTCCTATTGTGTATTCCTTTCTGCCAAATTAAAACCCTTTCATGGAGATATGTATATTGGCTCCAACCTCAAAAATGCCTGTCTGACTTCGTGAGTACAGTAATCATTATGAACGCTGCATATTTATGCCCCCAACTTCGAAGAAGTTGTGGGGGCATATTGGTTTTGCCCTGTTCGTCCGTCCGTCCTTCCGTCCGTCCCGCTTTTTTACTGCATAGCATAACTTAAGAACCATGGGTGCTAGGTTTTTGACATTTCATTTATGGATTCCTTAAGAAAAAAAATTGACCCGTGTTTTTTTTTCTCGTCAGGATTATGCCCCTTTCTTGAGTTATGCCCCTTTGCAAAAAAATACTTTGAAATCTTGTAAGCAAGATATCTCAAAAACTGTTTGAGCTTTTGCCCTGAAACTTTACAGACTGGTTAAGGATGATGAGTAGATGAACTAATTAACTTTTGAAAAAAAATCCGATTTTTTTGCGCGAATTATGGCCCTTTGAAATTTTTTTGCGTTTTAAGCTTGTAAGCAAGATAACTAAAAAACTGTTTGAGCTATTGCCCTGAAACTTTTCAGGACGGTTGGGGATGATGAGAAGATGAACTGATTAACTTTTGACAAAAATCCATTTTTTTCTTGAATTATGCCCCTTTGAAGTTTTGTGTTTTAAGCCTGTAAGCAAGATATCTCAAAAACTGTTTGAGCTATTGCCCTGAAACTTAACAGTCTGGTTCAGGATGATGAGTAGATAAACTGATTAACTTTTGAAAAAAAATCCGAATTTTTTTTCTTGAGTTATGACCCTTTGAAATTTTTTGCATTTTAAGCTTGTAAGCAAGAAAACTAAAAAACTGTTTGAGCTATTGCCCTGAAACTTTACAGAATGGTTGGGGATGATGAGAAGATGAACTGTTTAACTTTCGACAAAAATCCAATTTATTTTTTCTCGTCAGGATTATGCACCTTTCTTGGGTTATGCCCCTTTGCAAAAAATACTTTGAAATGTTGTAAGCAAGATATCTCAAAAACTGTTTGAGCTTTTGCCCTGAAACTTTACAGACTGGTTTGGCATGATGAGTAGATGAACTGATTAACTTTTGAAAAAAATCCGAAACTTTTTTACTTGAGCTATTGCCCTGAAACTTAACAGCATGGTTGGGGATGATGAGAAGATGAACTGATTAACTTTTGACAAAAATCCATTTTTTTTTTCTTGAGTAATGCCCCTTTGAAATTCTGCGCGTTTGAAGCTTGTAAGCAAGATATCTCAAAAACTGTATGAGTGATTGCCCTGAAACTTTACAGGCTAGTTAAGGATGATGAGTAGATGAACTGATTAACTTTTGAAAAAAATCCGAAACTTTTTTCTTCAGTCATGGCTCTTTGATTTTTTTTTTTTTTTTTTTTCATTTTAAGTTTGTAAGCAAGATAACTAAAAAACCGTTTGAGCTATTGCCCTGAAACTTTACAGAATGGTTGGGGATGATGAGAAGATGAACTGTTTAACTTTCGAGAAAAATCCAAATTATTTTTTCTCGTCATGATTATGCCCCTTTCTTGAGTTATGCCCCTTTGCAAAAAAATACTTTGAAATGTTGTAAGCAAGTTATCTCAAAAACTGTTTGAGATTTTGCCCTGAAACTTTACAGAATAGTTATGTTAGATTAACTTTTGAAAAAAATCCGAAACTTTTTCCTTGAGTTATGGCCCTTTGAAATTTTTTGCGTTTTAAGCTTGTAAGCAAGATAACTCAAAAACTGTTTGAGCTATTGCCCTGAAACTTTACAGAATGGTTGGGGATGATGAGAAGATGAACTGATTAACTTTTGACAAAAATCGAATTTTTTTCTTGAGTTATGCCCCTTTGAAATTTTGCGTGTTTTAAGCTTGTAAGCAAGATATCTGAAAAACTGTTTGAGCTATAGCCCTGAAACTTTACAGCCTTGTTCAGGATGATAAGTAGATGAACTGATTAATTTTTGAAAAAAAATCTGAATTTGTTTTCTTCAGTTATGGCCCTTTGAAATTTTTGTGTTTTAAGCTTGTAAGCAAGATAATTCAAAAACTGTTTCAGCTATTGCCCTGAAACCTTACAGAATGTTTGAGGATGATGAGAAGATGAACTGATTAACTTCTGCGAAAATCCAATATTTTTTTCTTGAGTTATGCCCCTTTGAAATTTTGCGCGTTTGAAGCTTGTAAGCAAGATATCTCAAAATTGTTTGAGCTATTGCCCTGAAACTTTACAGGGTGGTTCAGGATGATAAGTTAATGAACTGATTAACTTTTGAAAAAAAAATCCGATTTTTTTTCTTCAGTTATGGCCCTTTGAATTTTTTTTTTGTGTGTTTTAAGCAAGATGACTAAAAACTGTTTGAGTTATTGCCCTGAAACTTTACAAAATGGTCGGGGATGATGAGAAGATAAGATGAACAGATTTTTGACAAAAATCCATTCTTTTTTCCTGAGTTATGCCCCTTTGAAATTTTGTGTGTTTTAATCTTGTGAGAAAGATATCTCAAAAATTGTTTCAGCTTTTGCTCTGAAACTTTACAGACTGGTTTGGGATGATGAGTAGATGAACTGGTTAACTTTTAAAAAAAATCCGAAGCTATTTTTCTTCAGTTATGGCCCTTTGAATTTTTATTTTGCATTTTAAGTTTGTAAGCAATATAACTAAACAACTGGTTGAGCTATTGCCCTGAAACTTTACAAAATGGTTGGGGATGATGCGAAGATGAACTGATTAACTTTTGACAAAAATCCATTTTTTTTCTTGAGATATGCCCCTTTGAAATTTTGTGTGTTTTAAGCTTGTAAGCAAGATATCTCAAAAACTGTTTGAGCTTTTGTCCTGAAACTTTACAGACTGGTTAAGGATGATGAGTAGATGAACTGATTAACTTTTAAAAAATCCGAAACTTTTTTCTTCAGTTATGGCCCTTTGAATTTTTTTTTTGCATTTTAAGTTTGTAAGCAAGATAACTAAAAAACTGTTTGAGCTATTGCCCTGAAACTTTACAAAATGGTAGGGGATGATGAGAAGATGAAGTGATTAACTTTTGACAAAAATCCATTTTTTTTCTTGAGTTATACCCCTTTGAAATTTTGTGTGTTTTAAGCTTGTAAGCAAGATATCTCAAAAACTGTTTGAGCTATTGCCCTGAAACTTTGCAGGCTGGTTCAGGATGATGAGTAGATGAACTGATTATCTTTTGAAAAACATCCGAAGGATTATGCCCCTGTCTTGAGTTATGCCCCTTTGCAAAATACTTTAAAATCTTGTAATCAAGATATCTCAAAAACCGTTTGAGCTTTTGCCCTGAAACGTTACAGACTGGTTTGGGATGATGAGTAGATGAACTGATTAACTTTTGAAAAAAATCCGAAATTTTTTCTTGAGTTATGGCCCTTTGCATTTTTTTTCATTTTAAGCTTATAAGCAAGATAACTAAAAAACTATTTGAGCTATTGCCCTGAAACTTTACAGAATGGTTGGGGATGATGAGAAGATGAACTGATTAACTTTTGACAAAAATCCAATTTTTTTTTCTTGAGTAATGCCCCTCTGAAATTTTGCGTGTTTTAAGCTTGTAAGCAAGATACATGAATCTCAAAAACTGTTTGAGCTATAACCCTGAAACTTTAAAGGCTGGTTCAGGATGATGAGTAGATGAACTGATTAACTTTTGAAAAAAAATCCGAAATTTATTTCTTCAGTTATGGAAATTTATGTGTTTTAAGCTTGTAAGAAAGATAACTCAAAAACTGTTTGAGCTATTGCCCTGACACTTTTCAGAATGCTTGGGGATGATGAGAGATGAACTGATTAACTTTTGACAAAAAATCTTTTTTTTTTCTTGAGTTATGCCCCTTCGAAATTTTGTACGTTTTAAGCTTGTAAGCAAGATATCTCAAAAAACTGTTTGAGCTATTGCCCTGAAACTTTACATGCTGGTTCAGGATGATGAGTAGATGAACTGATTAGGTGAATTTTAATGCAATTGCATCTTTGGGGAACTTAATGCATGCTTGCTTAAGACAGGTTGCTCGCTTAATAGAGGCGGACACTAATACAGGTTTGACTGTATCTCTAAAACTGTATGAGCTATTGTCCTGTAACTTAAAACACTGCTATGGGGTGATAAATAAATGACCTGATTAACTTCAGTTTTTCTTGTCTTATGTTCCTTCTAAAATTTCAGCATTGCACCCAAATAAAATAAACATATCTCAATTACTGTTAGGGACAAACACTGTTAGGGTCAAGCAGTGTTAGGGTCAAGCAGTTGGGGCATTGTGTTTCATAAACACTGGCTCTAGTTCAGTCTTCCATCAGTCGAGTTCATTGTTACGAGATGAAATAGAAGCCTATCTGGTGCTTTTGCACGTCTTAATTATTTTCAGTAGGTATAGGGCAAAGCAGCGCAATAAAAGTATCTTAGATGAAATATGGTAGGCAAAATATGTATCGCCAGGCACCAATCGTGCGTATATCATTCGATGTATTCATGAGCGGTTTGTGGGGAAATTATTCGCCATACAGTAGGCCGCTATAAATCTGCAGTTCATGCAGTTTGACTAAAGAGTTGCCAAGCGCCAAATAGTTCCACATATATTTTTCGTGCCAATTGCGATGTTGTGGTGATTTGTACTGACGGGAGTTATACCATTGATCTGTACGGAAGTTTCACCATTATCCTCCAAAGGAAATGCAATTTTAACGGAGATCAATTTTTTGCTGAAATTTGCTTCATGGCTATAATTGTAGCCAGTATCTGTATTTCTCACATTTTTTTTCGAGCTAGAACGGGTATGCGTGAATTTCCTGTGCAGCCGATAGATATGAGTACCCTGAAAAGTATCGTAATGCCTTCAGCGGGTCAGAATTTATACAAGTACGCAGTACGTATCACCACAAGTTTGTACCGAGCCAAACGCCGAAGCTTTGACCGTATGTTAAATCTACTTATGTTTAGGTTTAGTTTTTAGCTCACCTGGGCCGAAGGCTCCAGGGGAGCTTATAGTATAGTGGGTCCTCCGTCGTCCGTCGTCCGTCGTCCGTCCGTCCGTCCGTCCGTCGTCCGTCCACACTTTTGAGCAGCTATATCTCTGTATCCTGCAGGCTGATCTCAATCATTTCTCACCTGTAGTATGCCTCTGGTGGGGCATTGATGACATAAACTTTTTTTTTTGAAATCGCTCTAAAACTTTGGTTCCTATGGCAACCACAAGGTCCCATAGACTTACTATGGGAAAATGCTTGTCATCACCGTAGCGCCTTCCGTTTTGATCGGATCTTTCTGAAACTTATATGTAAGGTGACTGGGGATAAAAACTCGGATGAGTTCGAAAACCGGCCAAGTCGGCCCATTTATCATAGAGTTACGTCCCTTTGATTGCTGAAAATGCCCATTTTCGACCTTGTCATCACCGTAGCCCCTTCAGTTTTGATCGGATCTTTCTGAAACTTATATGTTATGTGGCTCGGGATAAAACCTCGGATGAGTTCGAAAACCGGCCTAGTCTGCTGGTTTATCATAGAGTTACGTCCCTTTGAATGCTGAAAATGCCGATTTTTGACCTTGTCATCACCGTAGCCCCTTCAGTTTTGATCGGATCGTTCTGAAACTTATATGTAAGGTGGCTGTGGATAAAATCTCGGATGAGTTCGAAAACCGACCAAGTCGGCCCTTTGATCGTAGAGTAACGTCCCTTTGATTGCTGAAAATGCTGATTTTTGACCTTGTCATCACTGTAGCCCTTTCAGTTTTGATCGAATCTTTCTGAAACTTATATGTAAAGTGGCTGGGGATAAAATCTCGGATTTGTTTGAAAACCAGCCAAGTTGGTCCATTTATCACAGAGTAACGTCCCTTTGATTGCTGAAAATGCCGATTTTTGATCTTGTCATCACCGTAGCCCTTTGAGTTTTGATCGGATCTTTCTGAAACTTATATGCAAGGTGGCTGGGGATAAAGCCTCGGATGAGTTCGCATACCGGCAAAGGTGGCCTATTTATCATAGAGTTAGGTCCCTTTGATTGCTGAAAATGTTGATTTTTGACCTTGTCAACACTGTAGCCCCTTCAGTTTTGATCGGATCTTTCTGAAACTTATATGTAAGGTGGCTGAGGATAAAACCTCGGATGCGTTCAAAAACCGGCCAAGTTGCCCTATTAACTATATAGTTATGTCCCTTTGATGGCTGAAAATGTCGATTTTTTACCTTGTCATCACCGTAGCCCCTTCAGTTTTGATCGAATCTTTCTGAAACCTATATGTAAAGTGACTGGAGATAAAACCTAGGATGAGTTTGAATACCGGCCAAGTTGGCCCATTTATCATTGATTTACGTCCCTTTGATTGCTGAAAATGCCGATTTTTGACCTTGTCATCACCATAGCCCATTCAGTTTTGATCGGATCTTTCTGAAACTTATATGTAAGGTGTCTGGGGATAAAATCTTGGAAGAGTTCGAAAACAGGCCAAGTCAGCCCATTTATCGTAGAGTTCTGTCCCTTTGATGGCTGAAAATGTTGATTTTTTACCTTGTCATTACCGTAGCCCCTTCAGTTTTGATCGGATTTTTCTGAAACTTATATGCAAGGTGGCTGGGGATAAAACCTTGGATGAGTTCGAAAACTGGCCAAGTCGGCTCATTTATTTTAGAGTAACATCCCTTTGATTGCTAAAAATGCCAAATTTTGACCTTGTCATCACCGTAGCCCCTTCAGTTTTGATCGGATCTTTCTGAAACTTATATGTGAGATAGCTGGGAATAAAATCTTGGATGAGTTTGAATACTGGCCAAGTCTGATCGGATCTTTCTGAAACTTACATGTAAGGTGGCTGGGAATAAAACCTCAGGTGAGTTCGAATACCGGCCAAGTCGGCACATTTATCATAGAGTGACGTGCCTTTGATTGCTGAAAATGCCTATTTTCGACATTGTTATCACTGCTGCCCCTTTAGTTTTGAACGGATCTTCATGAAACTTACAAACAAGGAAGTCAGGCAGAAAGCTTGGAGGAGTTTGAAAACTCTTGCTTTTGAACTTGTCATCACCATAGCCACTTCAGTTTAGATCGGATCTTCTTAACAAGTCAGGAATAAAAGCTTGAATGAGTTTGAAAACCGGTGAGGTCAGCCTGTTTATCATAGAGTTAAATTCTACTTGATTTTCAGAAAATGCTTACCCTGTCATCACCATGTCCTCCCATAAAGCCTTCAGTAAAGGTTGGCACTTCCTTAAACTTTGAATCTGTTAGCTCAGGTGAGCGATACAGGACCAAGCTAGCTTGGTCCTCTTGTTTTAGAAAGGTGAGCTATTGTGCTCGGTCTTTGTCCGTCGTCCGTGCGTGCGTGCGTCCGTCGTCAACTTTTGCTTTAAACGACTTCTTCTCCAAAACTGCTGGAAAGATTTTGAAATAATTTCACAGGAATGTTCCTTGGGTGACCCTCTACCAAAATTGCTCAAATCGTTCGAGTGAACAAGGCCACCAGAGCTAAAAATAGAAAAACCTTTAAACGGCTTCTTCTCCATAACCAGTGAATGGATTTCAAAATAATTTCACAGGAGTGTTCCTTGGGCGACCCTCTATCAAAATTGTTCAAATTGTTCCGCTCGGGTGAACAAGATGGCCGCCAGAGCCAAAAATAGAAAAACCTTTAAACGACTTCTCCTTAACCAGTGCATGGATTTTGAAATAATTTCACAGGTAGGTTCCTTGGGTGACTGCTTACCAAAACGTCTCAAACCGTTCCGCTCGGTTGAACAAGATGGCCGCCAGAGCTAAAAAAAAGAAAAACCTTTAAACAACTTCTTCTCCTTAACCAACGAATGGATTTCAAAATGATTTCACAGGAATGTTCCTTGGTTGACCCTCTACCAAAATTGCTCAAATTGTTCCGCTCGGGTGAACAAGATGGTCCCCAGAGCTAAAAATAGAAAAAAACCTTTAAACGACTTCTCCTCCGTAACCAGTGCATGGATTTTGAAATAATTTCACAGGAATGTCCTGCCAAAAATGCTCAAACTGTTCCGCTCAGATGAACAAAATGGCCGCCAGAGCTAAAAAAGAAAAACCTTTAAACGACTTCTCCTTAACCAGTGGATGGATTTCAAAACAATTTCACAGGAATGTTCCTTGGGTGACCCTCTACCAAAATTGCTCAAATCGTTCCGCTCGGGTGAACAAGATGGCCGCCAGAGCTAAAAATAGAAAAACCTTTAAACCACTTCTCCTGCTTACCAGTTCATGGAGTTTGAAATAATTTCACAGGAAGGTTCCTTGAGTGACTCTCTACCAAAATTGCTCAAACCGTTAATTATGCTCGGATGAACAAGATGGCCAACAGAGCTAAAAATAGAAAAACCTTTAAATGACTTCTCCTTAACCAGTAGATGGGTTTCAAAATAATTTTACAGGAATGTTCCTTGGATGACCTTCAACCAAAATTGCTCAGAATGTCCCGCTGGGATGAACAAGATGGCCACCAGAGCTAAAAATAAAAAAATCTTTAAAAGTCTTCTCTTCCTTAACTATTGGATGCATTTGGAAAAAAACTATGCACAAGAATGATCCTTGATGGACCCTCTACCAAAGTTGCTCAAACTGCTCTGCTCGGATGAACAAGATGGCCAATTGGCTAAAAATAAAAAAAATAAACGACTTCTTGGCCCTTAACCAGTGGATGAATTTCGATATAATTTCAAAGGAATGTTTCAATGGTGACCCTCTATTAAAATTGTTCAAACAATTCTGCTGGGATGAAAAAGGTGGCCGCTAGAGCTCATAATAGAAAAACTTTTAAATAACTTCTCCTGCTTAACCAGTGGATAGATTTCGAATTAATTTCATTATGATAACCCATCCGTGTGTCTTAGTGCATTTTTCATATCTCCAAAATGGCAACTTTGCTGATGAAAATCCATGATATTTTTCTTATCAATGCTCAAAACATAGGTTGGTGCTCGTTAGAACTGCCTCATTGAGGCCGTTCTAACGAGTACCCACAACCTATGCCTTGGAGTAGAAATAAGAAAAATAATGTATACCCCCATAAACCCCAGTTTTCTCTGTATGGAGTGGGTTTAGGGGGTCTTCATTTCACAGACTTGTTTTAAAATTGCTCAACCCGTTGTGCTTGGATGAACAAGATGGCTAAAATTAAAAAAAAAAAAAACCTCCTTGTGTCAACCAAAATTGCTCAAACCCTCTACTCTACCATATATTATCTTCAATTTCATTTGTTCAATATGGATCAGGTGAGCGATCCAGGGCCATCAAGGCCCTCTTGTTTTTTTTTTGTTTGTTTTTTTTTTTATTTGTTTTTTTTTTTGTTTTTTTTTTGTATGATTATGCTTGTATATTTTGAATGGGATTTCTCCTTAGTATACCCCAACTTTCTGAAAATAGAAGTGGAGGCAATGATCAGGAATCTATACAAATAACCCACAGCTCCCATCAGAGACACCAAAGGGAAAGAAACACAAACATGAAACAACAGACCCTAATGGAATCATCAATAGTGGAAAGCCAAAATGGACATTTACTTTCCCACAAAATGGCGTATTGGCTGTCTTATTGCCATCAAACTTGCTCAGAATGAGCATCTGGACAATATCTAGGTCGAGTTCGAATATGGGTCATGTGGGGTCAAAAAGTAGGTCAGTAGGTTAAATCATAGAAAAACCTTGTTAACACTCTAAATACCACAGTTTTAGTCCAATCATCATCAAACTTGCTCAGAGTTGTCCTCTTTTGGTAATACCTCGGTCAGGAGGGGTATTTTATTAATAAGGGGCCATCCCCTTCCCCCGCCTAACTCACCTTTGTTAGTTAGACCAATCGTGTTCATCTCCGTCTGGTGCACTAAGTCCTAACCCTCAATGTGCACAAGGTGCCCAGATAGTGTCATACAAGTCAAATCGGTATTGTCAGAGGGATGGATACCACCCATTCCCACCCCCTTGTCACCATGTGTCATTGTTAGTTAGTTAGACTGAGCCAATTCATCTTTGGCTGGTGCACAAGGACCTGACCCTAAATGTCCACAAGGTGCCCAGATAGTGACATACAAGTCGGCGTTGTATTGTCGAAGGAAACTTTTGAATGACTTCTTCCTCAAAATAGAAAACAATTTTGAAGGAATGTTCCATGAGTGACACTCTGACAATTTTCCACTGAAAATGATAGCCACCAGAAAAAAAAATGTATAACACTTAAAAGGACTTAAGTTCCTAAATAGCTAGATTGATTGAGTCAGCCAAAATTGCTCTTACCCTCCACTCCACCTTATATTACCTACCATAAGGATCTTGTGAGCAATCCAGGGCCATCATGGCCCTCTTGTAATAGGTTGCCGTGGAAAGCAAAATGTTTAAACAATAAAAATATACTTAAAAAGTCACCTCCTGAGAAACCATATGCTATATGAGGCTGAAACTTTATGAAAATATTCACCATATTTACCTAAACAGTGGGGAAAATTGAAAAGAAATGGCATTTATTGCCAAGCCTTTGCAAATATGTTGACAAAATTTTCAAAGAAATGTTCCTTAAGCAATCTACTATCTGCCATATGATTTTAGGTCTACTGCTCATTTTTATTAGTTGCCATACAAAAATAGAAAAAAATACTTAAAACATCATCTCCTCAGAAACCATATGCTCTATGAGGCTGGGACTTAATGAAAATATTCACGCCAATGGTCTCAACAGGTTTTTTTTTTTTTTTTTTTTTTTTTTTTATGAAATTCGGCTCTTTTGTGATGGCAACTTAGAGTTTCCATTTACTCATAATAAGGAAAAATGAAAAATGCATTTACTGCCAAGCCTTAGCGGATATTTTTGCATAACATTCACAGAAATATTCTTAAAGCAATCTTCTATCTGCCATATGATTTTTGGCCTATTGCTCAGCGAAATCAGAGCTCTGGAGCCGCTTGATTGATTGGGTCCAAGTTTATATCTGTAGCATCCTTGGACTCAGGGCTTCCATGGTTTATTAAAATACATGGCTGTCAGTGGACAGTGCCCCCTGAACTCTGGTCAGCATAGTGGTCCATGGGCCTCTTTTCTGTTTTTCTTTTGTATGGATAATTTAATCATATTAACATGGAATAGCACTGCCGAAAAAAAAACATACTAAAACAGAAGTGTCTGCCTTTGTTACTGAAAATTTGATGGTGAGGTCCCGGGTGTGTTGTGGGAACAAAATCGCATTTATGCAATTTAGAGGCCGTGTCCTGATTTCCACTTGCAGTTTTGTTTCATTTTCATTTTGTTTTGTTTGAATTGAGGTTTTACGTCCCCGTCAACACTTTTAAGCCATTTTGGAGACGTTGCTCTCAGTTGTGTGAGAAATTTCCTGACAATTAGATGAAATGACATCTCAAGCCTCGCCCTTCAAATACATCAACATGGTCTATTTGCTGGGGTGGTCCTACTCGCACTAGTTTGCCTGTGTAGCCATCTACGCGGTTTACTAGTACTCGTGTTCGGTCTGTTACAGCTTTGCGTAGAATCACCGTGCAGCATAATCTATTTCTCCAAGCCTTCTCATTTTGTAGTTAAATGGAACAGTTTTGCTTATTATTTGAGTGCTTCAAGTACCGAGAAAAAATTGACAAAAATGAAGAAAAAGAGCATATTTTACAAACTGAATATCTAATCACATTATCTAAAATATGGACTGTTTTTATAGGCATACATAATAGATGCCAAAATATTCAAATATCCAATAAGACAGCTTTTTCATGCCTCATACAGATATGAGAGAAAATGCCAAAAGTTATTACGGTTATTATTTTATGTTTTTCTTTTGCAGGGACAGAAATATAAATACCTTTGCTTTTGTATCTATTATTACCGTAGTTTCCATTCAGATCAAGATTACCGTAGTTTCCATTCAGATCAAGAGACACTGTACAAATATGAAAAACCCTCCAGGTTCCATGATTTTGCAAGACTTAAAATCTCAGCAAACATTGGTTTTCATATGTTCAAAAAGTTCCACTTGGAGGGGATGTAACTGAAGATACTATCTTTCCGGCCACTTATGACTAGAGTTCAGGCCACTTATGGCTAAATCAAAGTGGATGACCCGGATTCAGTACTTTATCTTCTCTAAAACTGCTTGGATGATAGGAAACAAATTATATGAATTTAAATTATATATAGAACCTCAGGGGGGTTAATGACAAAAAAGTTGTCCATTCATATAGAACTTTACCTCCCCTCTTGTCTGAACACTGCACTTGAAATTAAACTGAAGGTGGCCCAGTGATTTTAAGACATTTGAAATGGTAACATGGACATGTTTTCCTAGTGACCTTGGGTCAAGGTCAATCAACGAAAACTGATTGTTTTATTTCTAAATCCTCGTGTGATATACATAAAGAAAATAAACATAAAAAAATGAGAAAGATTTTTTTTCTAAAATAGAAGTGAAGGCAATGATCAGGAATCGATACAATCAACCCACAGCTCCCATCTGAGACACCAAAGGGAAAAGAAGCACAAACATGAAACAACAGACCTAATTGAAACATCAATAGCGGAAAGCCAAAAGGACAGTTACTTTCCCACAAAATCGCCAATAAGCTATCCAAAATAAAATAATATAAACAACACAAACACCCAAAGACAAACCATAACAAAAGCAAACCGCGACAGAAGAACCGGCTTGGAACGGTCAGCGGAAACGAATTCCACTGGTGAGTGGGGAGGGGGCTTAAATCGATTTTACGTGGCCACAACCCTCGCCCTTTGTTCCGTCGCGATTTAGACAAATAATTTGTTCAGTCCGCATGAAGGCCTCCTAACTCATCAGTGCAACATCTCCGTGAACACAAATAATCAAACAACCACAGAGAATAAACAACGGTGAGGACTCGTCAGCAGGAAACCACTGAAATGCTGGAGCAAAAGAAAACCAAGTTAGACTACGATGGGTCCGACCAGAGATAGAGCATCAGGCACTAGACAACATTACCTTGAATTGGATCTCTCTAATTCTCAATAAGTCTTTACACTGGAACCGTCATAGAATCTGAGGCCTGACCCACCGGCGTGCAATTAAAGAGGGAAGCAAAGTTGTCAACCGTGATTGAGTTAACTACCATGCATGCAGTCTGTCGTATAACATTTATGTTGTACCCAACCTTTTTATATCGAAAAATGATTTTACGAAATTAAAATCTAAAATAATAAGAAGAATCAACAACATTAATTTTGTTGACCAAACGGTCCCTTAACACCAGCTGTAGTGAAGGTTTATACGTTGGAAGCAAGAATTACATCAAATATCAAGTGTACAAATTACCTGGGCCAGGTTAGCTAGCTTCTACAAATTAGGCCTCAACAATCTATTCAAAATGATCAAGCCCGAATAAAACTTCTATATTCTTTAAGCCTGATATATTCCTTTTCCAACAAAGGGCAGAATTTACCTGACAATCGCCCCATCTCTTTGTTTTAATTTTATTGCGCTGCGTACCAACGCAGTGCCATTTGTGATGAGTTTGAGACACGGACTAAGTATTCATAAAACTTGACTTTTCATTGATGTAAGCCAATTGTCAGTTACAGATTCGCGTTATATGTGAACAATTAACAATTTTAATTTGTAACTACATTCAATTAATATACATTTGTAATCTGAATGCATGCCATTCGCACTCATTTGATACATTCTGGATTTTTAATAACGAACTATGTTTTTCGTTTTAATCGTCGAAAGGGCTTTCGGCTTTGATTATTGTTTTATTTTAAAAAAGTACAGTCCTGAATATACTCCTGATATTTCATTGTTGAGTTGTCAAAAAATTAAAATTCAGTGTTTGAAATAGATGACGGTATGTCTATATGTGTTTGAAATACATGACAGTGTTCCTACATAGAATGGTACAATCTAATGTTTAAAAGTGTCCCTTTCGATTACAATTATTGTTTACTGTCTAATAATTAAGCAAAGGTTAACCCTTTCAACCCTGTAACCTGGCACATATACTTATGCAACCAATGTAGATCCTGATGAGATGGCTCATAATGAGGATATAATCAAGATATATTACTTGCCATCCTGTTGACGCTTTTAAGCTTGATACGATATTTAGAAGAATGGGCGTGTCCAAAGTCAGGGATGGTAGAGTCCACCCCGGAAACTCAGTGGTGAATGGGTTTAATGGGTAAATAAATCAAAGCACTGGCAGCACTGATAGGTCGAGTATCTCTGAGTGTAGATTGAAAAATGGCCCGAAGGGGAACTTGAACTGTTTCCTTTAACCCATAAATGATTATACCCTAAGCAAACGGTGTAGAACCTAATCAGACACCGCGTTCTGATATGGGTCGACACTGTTTGCAAAACCTAAACCAAGATTCCAGTCCAGATTCTACAGATAACTCTCTAACATGTATGCAACACAGCGGTACAAATAACGCGACTTTTTTGTAAATGACCGCTACCTGGATTTCCTAAAAACACGCCTATATAATTTCGACCCCCTTAAACCCCCTTTTATGTAGTAAAACTGGGGTTAAGGTGATACGCATTATTTTTTTCTTATTTCTGATTAAAAATAGATTGTACATGCCCGTAAGAACCGCCTCGCCTGCCTAGTGCTCGCCTCCTTCCGCGGCGGTTCTAACGAGTACCCACAATCTATGGTTTGAACAGAAAAATGATTAATATATCAGAATTTCTTCTATCTGACAATTTTTGGGGGGGGGGGGGGAGGTTATGATAAAATGTTCAATATGTTTGAATAGGTGTGCTTTCGTAATGAAGGATAGTCACGTGAGCGTAAACGATGAAAGCTCTGTGCTTAGTAACTTTGGGTTGTTTTGCAAACAATCGACCCAAAAAGTGTTTTGTGTGGGTGTGGGAGGGGTTGGAATTTACATTGATTTAACAGCTGTGGTTTCTTATTGATATTCTCATACACGCGTCGCAAGGTAAGCGACATTTGCAAATGCACGCGTTCTGTCTTTTGACGTTTCACGGTATCTTCCACAAAATCTTCTTCTTCCTAGGAGAGTTCCGGAGTTTTCAGTAAAATTGACCTTTTTGGAGGGAGAGACAAGAATAACGTTCCACAATTAAAATCCCGGTATTTATAATTTTAAACAAATGTACATGACCTTCAAATACTCTATAAAGGCTTCCAAGATTTTTTTCTTCATTTCGCCAAACCCCTCATACAGTCCCTGCAATTGTCGGAAAGAAAACTGCTTACATTTTGTTTGCAAAATTATCCTTGGTAACATCTGCACATATATATGGCCCTCACTCGTGTACAATAATAATTGCTTCTGGTAGCACCGACGTTTGCTTCTGCTGATTTATTTTCTCATCGAGAAAAGACTTAATGTCTGAATTTATGCACCGTTTGAACTCTTCAACAAGGACAAGCTGTCTAAGTTTTTCATGACCAGAGACTACTTTTTTAGAATTTTCCTTTTCCTTTTTTTTCTTTCTGTACTCTAATCTTAATTTTTCTAATTCAATTTGCCTTCCAATTTCAATTTGTCTCATTTGCAATTCGGTATGTGAAACCATAATGAGAGAAAAAGCAGATGGATCGAAAAGTTCTTCATCAACAAGAAAACTGTACCAAAATATTTTAATTCCATGCTTCTTCAATCTTGTTATGACAGTAGTGACCCAATAATGTCTGAAACCAAAAGTCGTCGTCGTCCGTCCGTTCACAATTTCTTCAAACAACATCTCGTCCTAAACCACTTAACAGATTTGGATATAACTTGGCAGAAATAACCCTTAGGTGGTCCTCTCTCAAACTTGTTCAAACAATTCAATTCCATGCAAAACTCAGGTTGCCATGGCAACAAAAATGGGAAAAATAGGAGAAAAGCTTTGAAAATCTTGTATGAAACTAGAAGGCCCAGATTTTTGATATTTGGTGTGAAGATTCATCTAGAGGACCGATACCAAGACTGTTCAAATTATTGTCCTGGGGCCAAAAATGGCCCTGCCCCGGGGCCCACTGGTTTTACATAGGCTTATATAGGTAAAACTTTTAAAAATCTTCTTGTCTGAAACCAGAAGGCCCAGATCTTTGATATTTGGTGTGAAGCTTCATCTAGTGGACCTCTACCAAGACTGTTCAAATTATTGCCCTCAGGGGCAAAAATGGCCCAACCTCGGGGCCCACTGGTTTTACATAGGCTTATATAGGGAAACCCTTTAAAATCTTCTTGTCTGAAACCAGAAGGCTAAGGTCTTTGATATTTGGTATAAAGCTTCATCTAGTGGACCTCTACCAAGATTGTTCAAATTATTACCCAGGGGCCAAAAATGGCCCCGCCCCGGGGCCCACTGATTTTACATAGGCTTATATAGGGAAACCCTTTAAAAATCTTCTTGTCTGAAACCAGAAGGCACAGGTCTTTGATATTTAGTATGAAGCTTTGTCTAGTGGACCTCTACCAAGATTGTTTACCCCATCACGGGGCCCCTGGTCATACATAGACTTATATAGGGAAACTATTAGAAATCTTCTTGTCTGAAACCAGAAGGCCCGAGACTTTGATATTTCTTATTAAGTTTCATTAAGTGGACCTCTACAAAAATTGTTCAAATTATGGACCCGAGGCCAAAAATTGCCCTGCCCTGACACCCACATATAAACCTCTTAGCTCAGGTGAGCGATATAGGACCATCATGGTCCTATTGTTTTTTTCTTGAGTTATGCCCCTTTAAAATTTTGCGCGTTTTAAGCTTGTAAGCAATATCTCAAAAACTGTTTGAGCCCTTAACCTGGTTCAGGATGATGCGTAGATGAACTGATTAACTTTTGAAAAACATCCGAAGGATTATGCCCCTATCTTGAGTTATGCCTCTTTGCAAAATACTTTGAAATCTTGTAAGCAAGATATCTTACAAACTGTTTGAGCTTTTGCCCTGAAACTTTACAGACTGGTTCAGGATGATGAGTAGATAAACTGATTAACTTTTGAAAAACATCCGAAGGATTATGCCCCTATCTTGAGTTATGCCTCTTTGCAAAATACTTTGAAATCTTGTAAGCAAGATATCTTACAAACTGTTTGAGCGTTTGCCCTGAAACTTTACAGACTGGTTTGGGATGATGACTAGATGAACTGATTAACTTTTGAAAAAAAATCCGAAATTTTTTTCTTGAGTTATGGCCCTTTGATTTTTTTGCGTTTTAAGCTTGTTAGCAAGATAACTAAAAAAACTGTTTGAGCTATTGCCCCGAATCTTTACAGAATGGTTGGGAATGATGAGAAGATGAACTGATTACTTTCTGACAAAAATCCAATTTTTTTTTCTTGAGTAATGCCCTTTTGAAATTTTGCGCGTTTTAAGCTTGTAAGAAAGATATCTCAAAAACAGTTTGAGCTATTGTCCTGAAACTTTACAGGCTGGTTCAGGATGATGAGTAGATGAACTGATTAACTTTTGAAAAAAAACAACAAAGGATTATGCACGTCTTGAGTTATGCCCCTTTGCAAAAAATACTTTGAAATCTTGTAGGCAAGATACCTCAAAAACTGTTCGAGCTTTTGCCCTGAAACTTTACAGACTGGTTTGGGATGATGAGTTGATGAACTGATTATCTTTTAAAAAATCCTTTTTTTTTTTTCTTCAGTTATGCCCCTTTGAAATTTTGCGCGTTTTATGCTTGTAAGCAAGATATCTCAAAAACTGTTCGAGATGTAGTCCTGAAACTTTACATGCTAGTTCAGGATGATGAGTAGATGAACTGATTAACTTTTGAACAAAATCCGACATTTTTTTCTTCAGTTATGGCCCTTTGATTTTTTGTGTTTTAAGCGAGATAACTCAAAAACTGTTTGAGCTATTGCCCTGAAACTTTGCAGAATGGTTGGGGATGATGAGAAGATGAACTGATTAACTTCTGACAAAAATCTATTTTTTTTTTTCAGTTACGCCCCTTTGAAATTTTGCGCGTTTGAAGCTTGAAAGCAAATTATCTAAAAAACTGTACGAGATATTGCCATGAAACTTTACAGGCTGGTTCAGGTTGATGAGTATATGAACTGATTAACTTTTGAATAAAAATCCGAAATTTTTTTCTTCAGTTATGGCCCTTTATTTTTTTGCGTTTTAAGCTTGTAAGCAAGATAACTAACAACTGTTTGAGCTATTGCCCTGTAACTTTACAGAATGGTTGGGGATGATGAGAAGATGAACTGATTAACTTAAGAAAAAAATCCATTTTTTTTTCTCGTCCTTGAGTTATGCCCGTTTGCAAAAAATACTTTGAAATCTTGTAAGCAAGATATCTAAAAAACTGTTTGAGCTTTTGCCCTGAAACTTTACAGATTGGATTCGGATGAGTAGATGAACTGATTAATTTTGAAAAATCCGAATTTTTTTTCTTTGATTTTTTTTTTGTGTTTTAAGATTGTAAGCAAGATAACTAAAATACTGGTTGAGCTATTGCCCTGAAACTTTACAGAATGGTTGGGGGTGATGAGAAGATGAACTGATTAACTTTTGACAAAAATCCTTTTTTTTTTCTTTAGTTATGCCCCTTTGATATTTTGCGCGTTTGAAGCTTGTAAGCAAGATAACTCAAAAAACAGTTTGAGCTATTGCCCTGAAACTTTACATCATAGTGTAGATTATATTTTCTTGTCCTTTGGGATCATTGATTCCATTGCTGTATTTTGAAAGTATCTGAGGGTCACTGATGAGGCCTAATTGGCCGAAACTAGCTAGTCTGGCCCAGAAAACATGTACACTCCATATTTTTCACTTCTGTGGTGTATTAAAAAAAATACTTTGAAAACTTGTTAGCAAGATATCTCAAAAACTGTTTGAGCTTTTGTCCTGAAACTTTACAGACTGATCTGGGAAGATGAGTAGATCCACTGATTATCTTTTATAAAAAATCCGAAATTTTTTCCTAAAATTTTTTTGCTTTTTAAGATTGTGAGCAAGATAACTAAAAAACTGTATGAGATATTGCCCTGAAACTTTACAGAACGGTTCGGGATGATCAGAAGATGAACTGATTAACTTTTGACGAAAATCAATTTTTCTCTCTTGAGTTAAGCCCCTTTGAAATTTTGCGCGTTTTAAGCTTGTAAGCAAGATATCTCAAAAACTGTTTGAGCCCTTGCCCTGAAACTTTACAGGCTGGTTCAGGATGATGAGTAGATAAACTGATTAACTTTTGAAAAACATCCGAAGGATTATGCCCCTATCTTGAGTTATGCCTCTTTGCAAAATACTTTGAAATCTTGTAAGCATGATATCTAAAAAAACTGTTTGAGCTTTTGCCCTGAAACTTTACAGACTGGTTTGGGATGATGACTAGATGAACTGATTAACTTTTGAAAAAAATCCGAAATTTTTTTCTTGAGTTATGGCACATTGATTTTTTTGCGTTTTAAGCTTGTAAGCTAGATAGCTCAAAAACTGTTTGAGCTATTGCCCTGAAACTTTACAGAATGGTTGGGGATGATGCGAAAATGAACTGATTCACTTTCGACAAAAATCCATTTTTTTTTTACTTGTGCCCCTTTGAAATTTTGCGCGTTTTAAGCTTGTAAGCAATATATCTCAAAAACTGTTTGAGCCCTTGCCCAGAAATTTTACAGGCTGGTTCAAGATGATGAGTAGATGAACTGATTAACTTTTGAAAAAATTCGAAGGATTATGCCCCTGTCTTGAGTTAGGCCCCATTTGCAAAATACTTTGAAATATTGTATGCAAGATATCTCAAAAACTGTTTGAGTTTTTGCCCTGAAACTTTCCAGACTGGTTTGGGATGATAAGTGATTAACTTTTGAAAAAAATCCGATTTGAAATTTCCCTTTGAAATTTTTGTGTTTTAAGCTTGTAAGCAAGATAACTAAAAACTGTTTTACAGCTATTACCCTGAATGGTTGGGGATGATGAGAAGATGAACTGATTAACTTTCGACAAAAAATCCATTTTTTTTTTCTTGAGTTATGCCCCTTTGTAATTTTGCGCGTTTTAAGCTTGTAAGCAAGATATCTCAAAAAACGGTTTGAGCTATTGCCCTGAAACTTTACATCATAGTGTAGATTATATTTTCTTGTCCTTTGGGATCATTGATTCCATTGCTGTATTTTGAAAGTATCTGAGGGTCACTGATGAGGCCTAATTGGCCGAAACTAGCTAGTCTGGCCCAGAAAACATGTACACTCCATATTTTTCACTTCTGTGGAAATACTTTGAAATCTTGTAAGCATGATATCTAAAAACTATATTACTTGCTTCCAAAGGATAACCCTTTTATAGAACATATTTAACTTCACTACAGCTGGTGTGTAGGAATGTGTGGCGGCGGTAGAACGTCTCCCTGCCCTACATCATAGTGTAGACTATATTTTCTTGTCCTTTGGGATCATTGATTCCATTGTGGTATTTTGAAAGTATCTGAGGGTCACTGATGAGGCCTAATTGGCCGAAGCTAGTTAGTCTGGCCCAGAAAACATGTACACTCCATATTTTTCACTTCTGTGGTGTATTCCTTGCTTCCAAGGGATAACCCTTTTATAGAACATATTTACAGGCTGGTTCAAGATAATGAGAAGATGAATTGATTAACTTTTGAAAAAAATCCGATTTTTTTTTTTCTTGAGTTATGGTCGTTTGAAATTTTGCATGTTAGAAAGATATTTTGTAAACTGTTTGAGCTATTCCCCAAAACTTTACAGACTGGTTGGGGATGGTGAGTAGATAAAAAGATCAACTTTTGAAAAAAAAAAATACAATATTTTTCCTTTGAAATTTTTTGCGTTTTAAACTTGTAAGCAAGATATCTCAAAAACAATTTGAGCTATTGCCCTGAAACTTTACAAACTAGTTTGGGATGATGAGTAAATGAACTGATTAATTCCCCGCCGCGAAGCGGAGCGGGGATTATAGGAATGACCTTCTTCTGTCCGTATGACCTGATTAACTTCAGTTTTTCTTGTGTTATGTTCCTTCTAAAAACTCAGCATTGCAGCCAAATGAAAAAAACTGTTAGGGATAAGTAGTGTTAGGATGAAGCAGTTTTAGGTCAAGCTGTTCGGGGCATTGTGTTTCATAAATTATCAAGCTTATAAAATATAATGACGAAAAGGTGTGAATTTTAGCAGTAAACCAAAGACGGGCAAGCGATAAAGAACCCTACTAGCATACAGGGTCGCGAAGATTCAAACCAGGTGGTGTAGCAATTCAGATAGAATACAACCTTCATGATGAAAATCTAGTTCACAAAGGCATCCATATAGTGCATATCAAAAATGTGATTAGACTGCACGTAAGCGCAGACTGACTTGCGTCTTCGCCTTCTGAACATGCTCATAGAACCCTTTTCCGTGGAGCGAATCAAATATGTTTCTTCTACATTAAATCAGCTAGTGCAAGACAAAAAGTACAAGAAGGTTTGAGCGACTAGCGAAGACTCAGACCAGCCTACGATATTCTTTGCTGATCGCATGTACATTGAACTCGTACCAACTACAGGCTAATGTCTAGGCAAAAGGTTTGTCATAGTGGATAGGTGCGCAGGTTGATTTGAGTCTCTGCTGGTCGCACTTGTCTTATTGTAGGTTTTATAATGCGCCGGCTCAAATTCAAGAAGATCACGCGGTTTAGTGTGGTTTTGATTTTAAATCCCTTTCAAGAATACTTCAACTATTTTGAGCCATTCGTTAATTATTCGTGTATCAATAAAGATAAGAAACACGCAGTAATTATTTGTTAATCCAACTTTTCTCTGTATAAAGTTTACAAGTGTATACGTTACACGGACTTGCTGGAGTAATGAAACGCATTTCCTGATTTTCTGCTATAACAAACAGTAAATTCCCATATTAAAACCACCTTTGGGACTGTTCAAAAGTGTTCTTTAAGACCACTTATGAACATTCCCAAAGGTGGTGTCTGACCAGAGGACACTGTATGCAGAAAACAGAAAGAAAAGAAATCTGCAGCCTTCTAAATATGTTTTTGAAAGCAGAATTAGTCATATGTTTAGGCGGTCTTAATAGCGGAATTTTACTTTACTTTAAAGGAGTTCGTTAGAAGAGGTATAATGTCATTAAGATAACATACCCGTGCGACAAAGTGCATTGTTTCACATCTCCAAAATGGCTACATTTATGGTGAAAATCCTTGGCATTTTTCTTATGTTTACTGCAAACATAGGTTGGGAGTGCTCGTTGGAACCACCTCAATGAGACGGTCCTAACGAGCACCCGCAACCTATGTCTTGGAGCAGAAATATGAAAAATAATGTATACCCCCGTAAACCCTAGTTTTCTCTAAATAAATTGCGGTTTAGGGGGTGTTCATTTCACGGACTTGTTCACGTGATGGGTGGGTCTAAGTAGTACCCACAATGTACATGCATGCGTCACGAAAGCACGCATTTGTCATTCTGCTACCCCCCCCCCCCCCCATTGAACCAAACATTTATAAAGTAAAATAGAGGTCAACAGGGTATTTAAAATATCAACATTTTTCTTGTTCTTGCTCAAATGCATAGATTGTGGGTATTCTTTAGAACCGCCCAGTTGAGGCGGTTCTAATGAATACACACAATTCTTAGATATAAATTATCAGAAGTTTTTAGCTGAAAGTTTGTACGCTTTTTCAGTGCTAAAATGTTTAACATATTTGAATAGGTGCGTTTTCTTTATGGTTTTGACAAAAATGAAACAAGGAGTGTGCATTGTAGCTCCGTAAAATATTTCCCATTTGTGGATTTTGTCATGCGCAGGCTCATTTAGGAAAGGAGGAGTTTGTTTGTTTGTTTGATTTGAGGTTTAACGTCCCCGTCAACACTGTAAAGGTCATTTTGGAGACGTTGCTTCCAATTTTGTGGGACTTTTACCCGACATTGAGATGAAATGACATCTCAAGCCCTGTCGCCCAATGAAACCAATAGGGTCTATTAGCATGGACGGTCCGCCTCGCACCGCGGTTCCTGGACAGGCTTAGATCCTCTAAGCGGTTTACCAGTACTAGTGTGCGGGCGGGATTCAGCTCTGCGTGGAAGCATCATGCAGCCCATATATTTCTTCAAGCCCCTATGGGCGGGGGCTTTAGGAAAGGAGGAGCATGCTTCTGAAATGACATCATATTATCCATAGTATTTTTTGTTAGGAATACGTCAGTCGAGTAATGATGGCGTCAATCTAGAGTTTTTGGGTCGATCGGTTTCCGATCGACCCAAATTTACCAAATGGCCAAACGGAATGTATGCAGTTGTCCACGTGACCATCACTGATTTGGGAAAACCAATATTGTTTTATTAATAGAACTCGAAACGTTTCGCTATTTTTATCGATGCAACAAGAGCTGACAAGAATCTTGTGCTGGATAATACCCAGATCAGACGCCACGGAATGTGACGTCTGAACAGCAGGTTGCATAGGAACTTCACTGTTTGCTTAAATAGTGGCATTTGAGGGTTAAACGAAATAGTAAAAGAATGCCAGGTTGCTCACGTAATGAAAGAAAAACAATATCTTAAACCAAGCCACGATGTCACGTGACGTCTTTCGAACATTCTATTTTATAAAACTGTTACACAGATGTATGCCAAGCCGAGTAAAAATAGACTTTTCGCACTCCTGCTAAGAACTTAATTTTAGAACCCTGAAATGTTTAAGTGCTAAAATGAGTAGCCCAGACTTTATATGTGGTACCGTTATTAGACATACAGCGTAGACCAAAATCGGATATAGATTTACATTGCTTCTGATCAGGTCGGCACTGTTCGCCATATGTATGCAACAACAGTTTTGAACATGATTCAGGGCCGTACGCAGACTCTGAAAAGGGGCGGGTTGAGGATGCGAATATCAGGTATTTTGCAGAGGGTGAAAAACTGAATGAATCTGAAATAATTTCCAAAAGATGGGAGGCGGCTGCGTTTGCACCCTCCCCACTCTGTTGAACAAAATCCAGGTACTAACCTAAGACGTTAGAGCGCAGCGTAAGAAGAAAATTCTGGACTGTGCTCGTTTGTTTGATTTAAGGTTTAACGTTCCCGTCAACACTATATAGGTCATTTGGAGACGTTACTTCCAATGATACGGGACTTTCAGCTCTGCGTGGAAGCATCATGCAGCCCATCTATTTATTCAAGCCCCGATGGGCGGGGGAGGGTGGACTGTGCTCGTACACATGGGCATTGGCAAACAGAATCTACATCATAGTAATCAGACGCCACATAACGCGATGTCTGATCAGCTCTACTGTGCTTGCTTAAAGTTAAACGATCATTTCGATTCTCAGCTCAGAACTATTTTCCCAACCTACACTCAGAGACGATCGACCCACCAGTACTCTCAGTGCTTTGATTTGACAAAGAAACTGAAAGTGTTTCTACTTATACATATTGATATTTTTAGCCAAAAAGGTAGATCTTTTATGCTTACAAATTTAACTTAGTTAAGTAGCCGAACTCACAGTAGACACAAAAATTCTATTTTGATTTACTTAGAACAATAATCGAAAGTCGCCAGTTAGGCACTTGAATAGATTTATAAATGAAACTTTTCGCTGTGCAAGTATATCTAATTAGAATCACGGACAACCCCCCCCCCCCCCCCCACGGACAAAATCCCCCCTTTTTGTAAAGGCGGACAGAATCCCCTCCACCATTTGTTCAGGTGGAGAAAATTCCCCTGGACAAACCCCACCCCCTGGACCCCCCCCCCTGCTGTTTGTAAAGGTGGACAGTATCTCGCACACCTCCACATTCACAATTAATGATTTTTGAAAATCAGTCTATATATTTACATGTGCCGTTTTGAAAACTGCAGATTCCATATCAGATTTGGTACAGTACTATCATAGCTATATTGGTGCTCATGGAGAATTTATTGCCCGTCAACACTGTATAGATCATTTTGGAGACGTTGCTTATAAGATCAAAGTAAAAAGGGCATACTTGTATTAACTTTTTGTAATTGTAAATGTGTGCTTTGGGGGTTTATGGACCTCTCAACCCATTAGTGTTATGTCAGGCACACTGAGATTCCTGATCTTAGATTCCTGATCTGTATTGATCACCTCTACCATTACGAAAAACGCCTGTTCAAATATATTGAAAATTGACATATTCCAAGAACAGATTCAAATAGTTTTCATATTTCTGGTTAGAAACATAGACTGTGGATAGTGGACGGATAATTACCTAGAATAATTTTAAAATTAATTTAGAGCAAGGGTGATTTTTTTCGGGGGGGGGGGGGGTATCCAACCTGACATACAGCATGGGGGATTTTGTCCGGAGGATTTTGTCCGAGGGGGGTTTTGTCCGCCTTTACAAAAAGGGGGATTTTGTCGGAGGGGGGGTGGGATTATGTCCGGGGTGGGGGGGGGGGGGGGGGGGGGCTGGGGATTTTGTTTGTCCGGCTACCATCTAATTTCGTACATAACTCTGACAGAAGGCGACATTTCTATTATTCGAAGTTAACCCATATACATAGTGATTAGTGTAGCAGGATGTGTGACCCTGTGAAAATTTTGCCTCATCCGTCAATTTTTTTTTTTTTTCATGCATTTATTTTATTTTTGTTTTTATTTACTTTTATTTTTATTATTATCATTATTATTATTACTATTTGTTTTGATGTCTTTCCGTTAATGTGTGCAATGTCTTAAAGGCATTAATACTAGATTATTGCACGACCCGCACAAAAAGCGACCGACTGAAGTCGGTTGATTTTCTAAGAGTGCCCTAAAATCACCGTGTCATTCTGTCAGTCTGTCTGTCCGTCCGTAACCCGTTTGTGAAAATTGGTGAAAGTGACTTAACCGCTTGGAATATTTAAACAAATTTTGGCATACTGTTAGATATCAATGAGATCTAACCAATGAACTTGCGAAATATTACATTCCATTTAGTATAGCCTAGCCGAGGCGAAAAATGTGAAAATTTTCGAACTGCTTCTATTCGGAAACCGTTGGGCCGATTGAAGTCAAATTTCATATGGAGCCTCTATGGGATGGGGAAAACCAAAATATGCTAATGGGGTCCAGGTCACATGACCAAAATGGCCGCCAAGCCATATATGGTCTGTTTGTCTGTCCGTCCGTAACCCGTTTGTGAAAATTGATGATAGTGACTTAACCGCTTGGAATATTTAAACAATTTTTGGCATACTGATAGATATAAATGAGATCTAACCAATGAACTTGCGAAATATTACATTCCATTTAGTATAGCCTCGCCGTGGCGAAAAATGTGAAAATTTTCGAACTGCTTCTCCTCGGAAACCGTTGGGCCGATTGAAGTCAAATTTCATATGGAGCCTCTATGGGATGGGGGAAACCAAAATTTGCTCATGGGGTTCAGGTCACGTGACCAAAATGGCCGCCAAGCCATATATGGTCTGTCTGTCTGTCTGTCCGTCCGTAACCCGTTAGTGAAAATTGGTGATAGTGACTTAACCGCTTGGAATATTTAAACAATTTTTGGCATACTGATAGATATCAATGAGATCTAACCAATGAACTTGCGAAATATTACATTCCATTTAGTATAGCCTCGCCGAGGCGAAAAATGTGAAAATTTTCGAACTGCTTCTATTCGGAAACCGTTGGGCCGATTGAAGTCAAATTTCATATGGAGCCTCTATGGGATGGGGAAAACCAAAATATGCTAATGGGGTCCAGGTCACATGACCAAAATGGCCGCCAAGCCATATATGGTCTGTCTGTCTGTCCGTCCGTAACCCGTTTGTGAAAATTGGTGATAGTGACTTAACCGCTTGGAATATTTAAACAATTTTTGGCATACTGGTAGATATCAATGAGATCTAACCAATCAACTTGCGAAATATTGCATTCCATTTAGTATAGCCTCGCCGAGGCGAAAAATGTGAACGTTTTCGAACTGCTTCTCCTCGGAAACCGTTGGGCCGATTGAAGTCAAATTTCATATTGCGCCTCTATGGGATGGGGGAAACCAAAATTTGCTCATGGAGTCCAGGTCACATGACCAAAATGGCCACCAAGCCATATATTGTAAAAACCCTTCAAAAATAGTCTTCTCCAGGACCACTGGGCAGATTTCCACGAAACTTGATAAATAGCATCTGGGACGTAGGCCCATCATTAATTGCTAAAATGGTGACCCTGGGTTGACCTTGACTTTCTTTGTGCCTAGGTCAAACTTTGACACATATGCTTTTGTATTGGAAAAGTGAGAATGCATTTTATCCTGCAAACGATTCAGAATACAGTACTAAAGTATAAGATATATTTTTGCTCCTCACGATAAGGCGCATTTATTGGGGGAACCGTTTTAGGTCCAGGTCACATGACCAAAATGGCCGCCATACCCATATATGGTAACACTCATAAAGCTAAAAGCATCCGGCGGGTCGTGCACTTCAGCTGAAGCACTGGTGGAAGACCATCATTGCATTACTAATATAATATAGCCCTCAGTGCTGATTGAAGAGAAGTCCTCTGTCTTCAACAGGTAAGGGGTCTCCTTGGGAAAAAAATCAATAGTTTACTAACTGTTGACTTTGTACCTTATTGATTTCCCCTCAAGTGCCTCAGTCAGAGGATTCAACAAGATCTAAAAATCACCAATTAGGGGCTGCCTTTGAACTGCTACACAGAGTATATCACAGGGGGCAATAAAAGAATTATGAACACACGGTGTGTCCTACTATTACAAGAATAAATGCCATGACCAACTTTCGATAACTGAGCCACTCTATTACCTGGACGAACGATACAAAAATGCATTGATTTAAATAGGAGATTACTTTTTAATAATCTATTTCAAACTTATTGCTACGGATAGAAACTTTTTTCAGTCGGCATTGAAGCTGATACTTTTTTTTTTTTCGTGATTTTATAACCACAACAATTTGGTCCTTTTTCGGGTTATTCGTTACCACCATTGAAATGATTAAAATATATAGCAAAATGAAGAAAAAATGACGATGAAATAAAATATAGATAAAGATTAGGACTTGCTTTTCAGATTTGATCGATCATTTTCAGGCGGGGTCGTTTTTCTCAATATCAAACGTTTATATTGATGTAAATTTTACTTAGGCACAACTTTTTGGTCCTTCTTTAGTCTGAAATTAGCAACCCTATTCTCAAACTTGGTTGAAACAGTAATCCGAGAATAAGAATAAATCTCGGAAACTGACGAGCAGCCGAGATACCAAATGACTTATTTGTTTGTTTGATTTGAGGTTTAACGTCCCTGTCTGTTAAAGTCATTTTGGAGACGTCGCTTCCAATTTTGTAGGATTTTTACCCGACATTATGATAAAATAACATCTCAAGCCCTGCCGCCCAATGAAACCAATAGCGTTTATAAGCATTGCCTGGGCAGGCTTAGATTCTGTAAGCGATTTACATGTACTCGTGTGTGGGTCGGTTTCAGCTCAGTGTGGAAGCACCATGCAGCCCATCCCGATGGGCGGGAGCCAACCAAATGACTAATGACTTAATTGTTTATGACTTATGGTAAATGGTATCGATCCCTGGTTATTGCCTTCATGATATTTATTTAACCCCTCTGCCCCGACCCCAATCCCATCCCCTCGGAAAAGGTATGATAGTTATCCCGGCGAGGTGGTGAAATTGCTTGAATATGCGTGATTTTATAATGAGGCTCCTCTTAACAGACTACCCATCATAAAATTATAGACTGTCACGCTACGCAACTCTATTGACCTTAAGGTATTATTAACGTAGCTTCATTAATTCCCCTGATTTATTTTGCCAGTATTAAAAATAGTTGCAGATGTTTTGGCTCATAGATGGTATTTTAGTACACTGTAGGTCTGCCTTTCATAAGCGGTGGGCAAAGTATATTTCATGTCTATCTTGCCAAATGCATTAAAATAAAATGTCTTTTTTTTTTCTTTTCTTTTCTCTATCAGTGTGTATATATTTTTATTTCAATATTGCGTCTCTCAAGTGCAAGAACAACGTTAAAATGCATTGACTTCGCTGCAAAACTTAATACAAATAAAAATTAAAAATGAGTTGCTTTAAGAGCAATGAAAACATTCATAAGAAAGAAGATGGGCCATACTACGTAGTTTCGGCTAATAAAGCCTCATCAGTAACCCTGTAATGATCCGGCAAAGAAAGCCAGAGGAAACATACTGCAATTTTGCAAAGGAGCAGTCCCTATAAGGCCCATTTTATGGCCCCTTTCGATTTTCTTTAAACTTTGCAAACTCAACATAGGATGTATTTGCTGTAATTTGGTGAAATTTCAGACCCGCAGATGTAATGGCATTGGCTCTATGAGCAACCAAAGTGGGTGGGGTAGTTCTACACCATGGAGACACATGTGGTTCTTACGCTATTATCTCTAGCACAAAGCATCCTGGCAAGTGGGTCTTTTTAGTATTGTTTAGACCTTTATAGATGTTAAACATAATGTATATGTTTTTGTGGAAAAATGCTTCACTTTACCATTATACTCACTTATATGTTGTACCTAAATTTCAGCTAAATTTACTGACCGTCCTTACGCAAAACCACAACGTAAGTTTATTTCCAAAGCTATTGCAAAGGGGATAATTGAGATTTAATAGGCATTGCCAAATTATGAGCATTTCTTTCTTCTGTAATTATGTCTCCCCCGAAAAATTTTTTTTCGGAGAGACATATTGTTTTTCCCCCGGGCGTCTGTCTGTCCGTCTGTCCGTCTGTCCGTCTGTCTGTCTGTCCGTCTGTCCGTCTGTCCGTCTGTCACACTTTCGTGTCCGCTCTGTAACTTGAAAACCGTTAGAGCTATCGTCACGAAACTTCGTATAAATATTAATCAGCATTAGACGACGTGCAGTGCGCAAGAACCATAACTCTCACATTTATACTTTTTGAATTATCTCCCTTGGAAGTTTGTTGGTATGTATATATGTATGGGCAAATCGTGTCCGGTCAATAACTTTCTTATTTTTTGATGGATTTTAAAATTACTCGGCAGAAATATTAACAACCATAAGACGATGTGTGGTGCGCATGAGGCAGGTCGGTACCTCAAAGGTCAAGGTCATACTTAGAGGTCAAAGGTCAAAAAAGGGGCCTTTTTTTCGTATTTGGTCAATAACTTTCTTATTTTGAGATGGATTTTAAAATTACTTGGCATAATTATTAACAACCATAAGACGATGTGTGGTGCGCATGAGGCAGGTCGGTACCTCAAAGGTCAAGGTCATACTTAGAGGTCAAAGGTCAAAAAAGGGGCCTTTTTTTCGTATTTGGTCAATAACTTTCTTATTTTGAGATGGATTTTAAAATTACTTGGCATAATTATTAACAACCATGAGATGATGTGTGGTGCGCATGAGGCAGGTCAGTTCCTCAAAGGTCAAGGTCATACTTAGAGGTCAAAGGTCAAAAAAGGGGCCTTTTTTTCGTATTTGGTCAATAACTTTCTAATTTTGAGATGGATTTGAAAATTACTTGGTATAATTATTAACAATCATGAGACGATGTGTGGTGCACATGAGGCAGGTCGGTACCTCAAAGGTCAAGGTCATACTTAGAGGTCAAAGGTAAAAAAGTGGGCCTTTTTTCGTATTTGGTCAATAACTTTCTTATTTTGAGATGGATTTTGAATTCACATGGCAGAAATGTGAACCAATATAAGGCGATGTGTTGCGCGCATGACCCAGGTTGTTACCTCAAAGGTCAAGGTCATACTTAGAGGTCAAAGGTAAAAAAGGGGCCTTTTTTCGGGTTTTGTCAATAACTTGCCTATTTTTAAATAGAATTTGAAGTTACTTGGCAAACATGTTAACTATCATGGGACTATGTGTTGCATGCATGATTCAGTTTGGTACCTAAAATGTCAAGGTCATACATAGAGGTCAAAGGTAAAAAAGGGGCCTTTTTTCGTGTTTGGTCAATAACTTTCTTATTTTTAGATGGATTTTGAAATTGCTAGGCAGAAATGTTAACCACCATGAGATGATGTGTTGCACGCATGACCCAGTTTAATACCTGAAAGGTCAAGGTCATAGATAGAGGTTAAAGGTAAAAAAGGGCCTTTTTTGTGTTCTGTCAATAACTTTCTTATTATGCCCCCAACTTTGAAAAAGTTTGAGGGGCATATTGGTTCTGGTTCGTTCGTCCGTCCGTTACGCTTTTGATGCATAGCATAACTAAAGAACCGTGTATGCTAGGGTTTTGAAATTTCATATATGGATTCCTCATGGAAAATTAGCTGACGCGTATTTTTTTTCTCATCCCGATTATGCCCCCTTCAAGAGTTATTGCCCTTTGATTTTTTTTTTTTTAATAAAATCTTGTCAGCAAGATATCTAAAAAATTATTGGAGCTAGAGCCTTGAAAGTTGGTGATTATATTGATGGTGATGAGTAGATGAACTGATTAACTTTTGACAAAATTCCAAAAAATACTTTGTGAGTTATGGCCCTTTGTCATTTTGGTAATTTGTGCCCATTGTAATGTATGCTAAAAGTGATGCATAGCATAACTTTAGAACCATGTATGCTAGGGTTTTGAAATTTCATATATGGATTCCTCATGGAAAAATAGCTGACGCATATTTTTTTTCTCGTCCGGAATATGCCCCTTTCAAGAGTTATTGCCCTTTGAATTTTTTTTAATAAAATCTTGTCAGCAAGATATCTCAAAAAATATTGGAGCTAGAGCCTTGAAAGTTGGTGAATAGATTGTTGGTGATGAGTAGATGAACTGATTAACTTATGACAAAATTCCGAAAAATACTTTGTGAGTTATGGCCCTTTGTCATTTTGGTAATTTGTGCCCATTGTAATGTATGCTAAAAGTGATGCATAGCATAACTTTAGAACGGTGTATGCTATAATTTTGAAATTTCATATATGCATTTCTGATGGAAAATAAGCTGACGTATATTTTTTTTCTCGTCAGGATTATGCCCCTTTCAAGAGTTATTGCCCTTTGAATTTTTTTTAATAAAATCTTGTCAGCAAGATATCTCAAAAACTATTGGAGCTAGAGGCTTGAAAGTTGGTGAATGATGAGTAGATGAACTGATTATCTTTTGACAAAATTCCAAAAAATACTTTGTGAGTTATGGCCCTTTGTCATTTTGGTAATTTGTGCCCATTGTAATGTATGCTAAAAGTGATGCATAGCATAACTTTAGAACCGTGTATGCTAGGGTTTTGAAATTTCATATATGGGTTCCTCATGAAAAATTAGCTGACGCGTATTTTTTTTCTTGTCCGGATTATGCCCCTTTCAAGAGTTATTGCCCTTTGAAATTTTTTTAATAAAATCTTGTCAGCAAAATATCTCAAACACTATTGGAGCTAAGGCCTTGAAAGTTGTTGAGTATATTTTTTTTTATTTTTTTTTGGTTTGGGGTTTTCGGCCCTTTCAAGATTATTTCACTCATATCGAGCCGATCGTTAATCAGAGGTGGGCGAAAACCGGAGTACCCGGAGAAAAACCACCTGACCTTCCGTTGCAGAACTTGGCGTCTCACACGTGGCCGTATATTGTTGGTGATGTGTAGATGAACTGATTAACTTATGACAAAATTCCGAAAAATACTCTGCGAGTTATGGCCCTTTGTCATTTTGGTAATTTGTGCCCATTGTAATGAATCCTAAAAGTGATGCATAGCATAACTTTAGAACTGTGTATGCTATGGTTTTGAAATTTCATATATGCATTCCTAATGGAAAATAAGCTGACAAGTATTTTTTTCTCATCCGGATTATGCCCCTTTCAAGAGTTATTGCCCTTTGAATTTTTTTAATAAAATCTTGTCAGCAAGATATCTCAAAAACTGTTGGAGCTAGAGGCTTGAAAGTTGGACCATGAGTCATGTGCAAGACCAAGGTCCATACCTCCAATGTCAAGGTCATACCTAGAGGTCAAAGGTAAAAAAAGGACAGTCAATAACTTCCTTATTCTTTGATGGATTATGAAATTACTTGGCAGAAATGTTAACCATCATGAGACGATGTGTTGTACTGCAAAGGTCAAGGCCATACTTAGAGGTCAAAGGTAAAAAAGTGCTTTTTTTGTTTACGGCCAATAACTTTTTAGCTCACCTGACCGAAGGTCATGGTGAGCTTTTGTGACAGTAAGATGTCCGGCGTCGTCGTGCGTCGTCCGTCGTCCGTCGTGCGTCGTCCGTGCGTAAACTTTTTCTTGTGAACACACTAGAGGCCACAGTTTTGGTCCAATTATCATCAAACTTGCTCAGAATGATAATCATGACAATATCTCGGTCAAGTTCGAATTTGGGTCATGTCGGGTAAAAAAGTAGGTCAGTAGGTCAAATCATAGAAAAACCTTGTGAACACTCGAGAGGCCACAATTTTGGTCCAATCATCATCAAACTTGCTCAGAATGATCATTGTGACAATATTTTAGTGAAGTTTGAATATGGATCATGTCGGCTTAAAAAGTAGGTCAGCGGGTCAAATCATAGAAAAACCTTGTGAACACCCTAGAGGCCACAATTTTGGTCCAATCATAATCAAACTTGCTCAGAATGATCATCATGACAATATCTTGGTCAAGTTCGAATATGGGTCATGTCCGGTCAAAAAGTAGGTCAGTAGGTCAAATCATAGAAAAACCTTGTGAACACTCTGAAGGCCACTGTTTTGGTCCAATTATCATGAAACTTGCTCAGAATGACCATTGTGACAATATTTCAGTCGAGTTCGAATATGGGTCATATCGGGTTAAAAAGTAGGTCAGCGGGTCAAATCATATAAAAACCTTGTGAACACCCTAGGGGCCACAATTTTGGTCCAATCTTAATCAAACTTGCTCAGAATGATCATCATGACAATATCTCGGTCAAGTTTGAATATGGGTCAAATGGTTCCGGTCCGTTGCACATCTAGGTCACAGGAGCCAAAAACAGATTTTTTTCACCAAAAACTTAAAAAATCTTCTTCTCTGAAACCACAAGGCCCAGGTCTTTGTTATTTGGTATGAAGCTTCATCTAGTGGACCCCTACCAAGATTGTTCAAATTATAGTGCTGGGGCCAAAAATGCCCCCGCACGGGGGCCCTTTGGTTTTACATAGGCTTATATAGGGAAAATCTTTAAAAATCTTCTTCTCTGAAACCACAAGGCCCAGGACTTTGATATTTGGTATGAAGCTTCATCTAGTGGACCCCTACCAAGATTGTTCAAATTTGAGTGCTGGGACGAAAAATGCCCCCGCCACGGGGCCCTTTGGTTTTACATTGGCTTATATAGGGAAAATCTTTAAAAATCTTCTTCTCTGAAACCACAAGGCCCAGGTCTTTGATATTTGGTATGAAGCTTCATCTAGTGGACCCCTACCAAGATTGTTCAAATTATAGTGCTGGGGCCAAAAATGCCCCCGCCCCAGGGCCCTTTGGTTTTACATAGGCTTATATAGGGAAAATCTTCAAAAATCTTCTACTCTGAAACCACAAGGCCCAGGACTTTGATATTTGGTATGAAGCTTCATCTAGTGGACCCCTACCAAGATTGTTCAAATTATAGTGCTGGGACAAAAAATGCCCCCGCCACGGGGCCCTTTGGTTTTACATTGGCTTATATAGGGAAAATCTTTAAAAATCTTCTTCTCTGAAACCACAAGGCCCAGGTCTTTGATATTTGGAATGAAGCTTCATCTAGTTGACCCCTACCAAGATTGTTCAAATTACAGTGCTGGGGCCAAAAATGCCCCCGCCCCGGGGCCCTTTGGTTTTACATAGGCTTATATAGGGAAAATCTTAAAAAATCTTCTTCTCTGAAACCACAAGGCCCAGGTCTTTGATATTTGGTATGAAGCTTCATCTAGTGGACCCCTACCAAGATTGTTCAAATTTTAGTGCTGGGACAAAAAATGCCCCCGCCACGGGGCCCTTTGGTTTTACATGGGCTTATATAGGGAAAATCTTTAAAAATTTTCTTTTCTGAAACCACAAGGCCCAGGACTTTGATATTTGGTATGAAGCTTCATCTAGTGGACCCCTACCAAGATTGTTCAAATTTTAGTGCTGGGACAAAAATGCCCCCGCCACGGGGCCCTTTGCTTTTACATTGGCTTATATAGGGAAAATTTTTAAAAATCTTCTTCTCTGAAACCACAAGGCCCAGGTCTTATATATTTGGTATGAAGCTTCATCTAGTGGACCCCTACCAAGATTGTTCAAATTATAGTGCTGGGGCCAAAAATGCCCCCGCCACGGGGCCCTTTGGTTTTACATAGGCTTATATAGGGAAAATCTTTAAAAATTTTCTTCTCTAAAACCACAAGGCCCAGGACTTTGATATTTGGTATGAAGCTTCATCTAGTGGACCCCTACCAAGATTGTTCCAATTTTAGTGCTGGGGCCAAAAATGCCCCTGCCCCGGGGCCCTTTGGTTTTACATAGGCTTATATAGGGAAAATCTTTAAAAATCTTCTTCTCTGAAACCACAAGGCCCAGGACTTTGATATTTGGTATGAAGCTTCGTCTAGTGGACCCCTACCAAGATTGTTCAAATTATAGTGCTGGGACAAAAAATCCCCCCCTGCCACGGGGCCCTTTGGTTTTACATAGGCTTATATAGGGAAAATCTTTAAAAATCTTCTTCTCTGAAACCACAAGGCCCAGAACTTTGATATTTGGTATGAAGCTTCATCTAGTGGACCCCTACCAAGATTGTTCAAACTATAGTGCTGGGGCAAAAAATGCCCCTGTCCCGGGGCCCTTTGATTTTACATAGGCTTATATAGGCAAAATCTTTAAAAATCTTCTTCTCTGAAACCGCTAGGCCCAGGTCTTTGATATTTGATGTGTAGCTTCATCTAGTGGACGTTTGACAAGATTGTTCAAATTTTAGCCTTTGTTGATGTTTGGTATGAAGCTTCACCTTTAAGACCTCCCTCAACATTATGTACATTAAAGCCCTGGGGCCAATAATGGCCCTCTCTGGGGCCCACTTGTTACACTATGGATCAGGTGAGCGATCCAGGGCCATCATGGCCCTCTTGTTTATTTTTCTATGAACATTTTTAAAGTTACTATGCAGAAATGTTCATCTTCATTAGATGATGTGTTGCACACAAGACCCAGCTCAATACCTCCAATGTCAAGGTTATACTTAGCAGTCAAAAACGGGGGAGACATCTGTGTTTTTGTAGAAAAACAAATTCTAGTTACTTATAGAGTTACCTGCCCCTGAATACAGCTTTTGAAATATTTTCTGTAATCTTTAAAATCTAAAAATATATGCCAAAAGAATTCTTCAAAACAGTCAAAAACTCAGCAAACAATGGTTTTCTGTCGATCTTATGAAGCTATTAGGTGATTTGTACATATTTTATTTGATAATCACTGAAAACAATATGGGTGGGTTAAATACACCCCTTTGCTATTTCGACTGCAGAAAATCATTTGCTTTATGTCAATTCATCTTCATAAATCATACTAGTGAAGAGTAAGAACTAGCGCATACTATAATTGATGGTTGAAACAATAGTTGTTCACATTCGTTACACCAGAAATATCTAGCAATAAAAAAAATTGATCTTTTATTGGATGACAACACCTATTATGCCCCCGGAATCGAGATTCAGGGGGCAAATAGTTTTTGATCTGTCTGTCTGTTTGTCTACCTACAAAACCCTTAACACTGGGCATAATTTTTGAATGGTTATAGATAGAGCTTTCATATTTCACATGTGTATACCTTATAACAAGACCTTTCCAGTGGTACCATAATTTTTTATCTCGAAACCTTGACCTTGACTTTGACCTACTTTTTTCAAAACTTTTAAAAACATTAACATTGGCCATAACTTTCGATTGGTAAGTGACAGGGCTTTCATATTTCACATGTGCATTCCTTGTCACAAGACCCTTCTAGTAGTACCATCATTTTTGACCTCGTGACCTTGACATTTGACATACTTTTTAAACACTTTAACATTGGCCATAACTTTCGATTGGTAAGTGGTACGGCTTTAATATTTCACATGTGCATTCCTTGTCACAAGACCTATCTAGTGGTTATATAACTGTTGACCTCGTGACCTTCACCTTGACATTTGACCTACTTTTTAAAAACTTTAACATAGTTCATAACTTCAGATTGGTAAGTGAAAGGGCTTTCATATTTCACATGTGCATTCTTTTTCACAAGTCCTTTCCAGTGGTACCATAATTTTTGACCTCATGACCTTTACCTTGACATTTGACCTCCTTTTTAAAAACTTTAACATTGACCATAACTTTAAATTGATAAGTGATAGGGCTTTCTTATTTCACTTGTGCATTCTATGTCACAAGACCTTTCCAATGATCTCATAATTTTTACCTTGTGACCTTGACCTACTTTTCAAGACTTGAACATTGGCCATTTCTGTCAATTGCTTAGTGATACTGCTTTCATATTAAACATGCGCTATCCGGTGCGGGGGGGGGGGGGCATCAGTGTTTCACAAACACATATTGTTTTTACATGAGGTTTCATATTTATTCTTGTGCTATACATCACATTCTATTAAAAGTATAAAGCCTTGATAGCGCAGTGGCTAGTGCGTTCGACTTACAATCGAAAGGTGCTTGGTTCCAATCCGGCCGCCAAAAGAATAATGGCATTGGCGAAAAGTCCTAACAAGCTGCTGGGCAAAGTACTAAAATATGATTGGGATAAAAAAAACTTGGCAAATGGGAAAAAGGTGCAGGATGCAGATTTAGAAGTTTCATCAGCTAGCTGAAAATGAGCTTAGGGATTTGAACATGGGCATATATCAGCTACAATAAGCTCAGTGTTACACAGATGAGCATTTCGATGAGAGCGGGCAGTATGAAATCTTGATGCATAAAAAGAAGGAAGGTATATTTAAAGCCCAATTTCTTCCCAGGCATACTTCCAGCAAAACGTAATAGTTTATTGATCGAGTGCAGTCAAGGACTAAATCCCATTAGTGGGTGGTACTGTCGGTGCCGAAGTGGGGACACGCACAGTTGGTTGCTGTGCACATATTGCATATGTACTCTGGTACTTAAGTTTCTTTAGACACAATATAGAACAGACGCTAAACTTAATAGAGATCACATACAGAGCTCACATAGACCACGTCATAGATGCAGCCAAAGACACATGGAGTGCAACAATTTCTTCCTCACAAGGGTTGATTAAAATGTGAAACAAAAGACACACAGCAAATGTAACACACAAAGGAGACATCAACATGCCCAAGTATTACATGAACCACATCAAAACCACTGCCTTAGAATGGTCAGTAGCACAGACTACCAGTGGGATGGAGGACCCTCTATGTCCAGCCAACCATCATTATGGGTTCAGATGTAAAATATTGAATGCTTGTTTCGTTTACTGGATTGCTACCATAACTGTCTTTGTCTAAATCAGGATCTGTGTAGTGACTCTGCTTCCTGTGAAATCCCTAAGCAGTTGTTGGTCAGCCAAAGCTGATAATCTATTGAAGACTGGCTGTCGAAATCACTTGATAGGTAAATTCAAAAAACAACACCTACCAGTTGGTTGACCATGTATGTGGTGTCCAGAGTTAAATGAAAGGCTCAAAGAGTACCAGGATCAAAGGTCAGAGACTATTGAAGGCTCCAAAATGATATACAAGTGAAGGGACTGAGTAAGCATGTGCTTGAAGGGCTCTACAAGCAATCATTTCTTGGTTTACCTGAAATCATATATGAATCCTAAAACTGCTCTGGAATCTGGACAAGATGAACCACAATTTTCTACTAACCATTTTGGCTGCAGTTCCAGATACATGTAAAATCAACAGAAAAGCTTCAAAACAAGTTGGCTGCTTTCAAAAAGCATCGAATAGGTTTGGTCTTGTCAGTCTACAATCTGATTTGATATCATTATTCTACTTAATGCATTATACTTTAAACGTTCCAAGGCGGTTCTTCTGTCGCGGTATATTTTTGTTATGGTTTGTCTGAAGTTTGGAGGCCTTCATGCGGACTGAGCAAATTATTTGTCTAAATCGCGACGGAAGTAAGGGCGAGGATTGTGGCCACGTAAAATCGATTTAAGCCCAGTGGAATTCGTTTCCACTGACCGTTCCAAGGCGGTTCTTCTGTCGCGGTTTGTTTTTGTTATGGTTTGTCTTTGGATGTTTGTGTCGCTTATGTTATTTTATTTTGGATAGCCTATTGGCCATTTTATGGGAAAGTAACTGTCCTTTTGGTTTTCCGCTGTTGGTGTTTCCATTAGGGTATGTTGTTTCATGTTTGTGTGTCTTTCCCTTTGGTGTCTCTGATGGGAGCTGTGGGTTGATTGTAACGATTCCTGATCATTGCCTCCACTTCTATGTTTTAATACAAAACGTGTATATAAAATTTCGAAGTCTGTGACCCTGGTATCAGGAGGGGTAGGTAGTGATGAGTATTTTGTTTAACGCCATGGCAAGTATAAACTAAATGTAACTTACATATGGTTTACACATGTATAGCACATAACTTAACCAAACGAAAATGTAAACCGAATTTTTCAAAGGTCATAACTCTGTTAATATTTGTTGGACAGTAATTGGCACATCTTCACATCTTAGCCTTACAACATAGACATTTTAGGCTTGATTGTATATATGAAAACTGTATAGTAGGAGTTATACGGAAACGAAAAAAATGTTTGCGAACGGACGGACGGACACCAACCCAATAACTTAATACGACCGTTTTTTTTTTTGTTGTTGTTTTTCAAACGGGTATATAAAAAGATTTTTCCTAAGTCATCAGGCCTTCTATAAGGCCTTGGTTATCTATTTCATGTGTTGTTAACGTCCCTGTTAACACTGTATGCGTCTTTTTTGAGACATTGCTTCCAATCTGTCGCTCAATGAAACTAAATGGTTGAAATGCATGAACGGTCCGACTCGAGCCACTTTTCCTGGGCAGGCTTAGAACTTCTAGGCGATTATACACTACTCATGTACGGCCGGTATCAGCTCTGCGTGGAAGCATCATGCAGCCCAATCTATTTCATCAATCCCCGAACAGACCTTGGGGCAATATATTGGACTGCATGAGCTGAAACCGACCGAACTTTGAAGTATTGCTGAACCGCCAAGGAAGATCTAAGCCTGCCCAGACAAACTGCTGCGAATCAGACTGTATCTTAAACCTCGGCAGTTTCTTTGAGTAAAAACCGCAAAAACCTGAAATTTGCAATCCTTTTTGTATATCTTTCTGGATCACAATCTAATTGTAAACGAAACTGATTAGTAAAACGTCAAGTATTGAGTATTGAGCACCACTCTCGGCTTATCAGATACAATAGCTCCCATCGAATGCGCCAAAAAGTCTTTTAACACCTCAGTCTGTAACTGGTGGCAGGTCACTTAGTAGACATGAAGTTTTTGAACAGAAACTATTGCTATCTGTGCTGGACTCAAGAACAATAAACAACGACCCATCAACGTTATGACTTTATTTCGCTCCCTAAATATTTTATATATTGGAAGCGTTAAAACCTTCAACCTTGGCACTGACGTTAATTCTAGTAGCAAAGACATGAAAATGTTTTACACACCCAGCGATCTTTTTTATGTTTGGTTTTACGAACCTTTCAAGATTATTTCACTCACATCAAGCCGATCGTTAATCAGAGGTGAGCGAAAACTGGAGTACCCGATGAAAAACCTCTTGACTTTCCATTGCAGAACTTCTCATTATGTGACCTGAGCCATGCTCAAACCTACAGCGTTGAGACCTTGTAATTAAGAGTCAGCACTCTTATCCACCAGGCCACGGAGGCCCGTTACACACAGCGATCTTTATAAATGAAGAATAAAGTTTCCTTTTAAAAGGAAGGCTTCCCCAGTTTGTAAAGTTGAAAATCCGCCATTTTTGCTCGCCCGCGAAAGTAATGAGGAGTTATTGCCATACCCCCAACGTCCGTCGTCGGCGTAAGCATCGGCGACCGCATTTGGTTGAAGTTTACCTGCAAGCAATCATTTGTGCTGTTGTACAAATTTATTTGCAAGTAAAGTTATCAACTGGTAAAAAAAAAAAAATAATAATAATAATAATATTTTTCACATTCTTTTTCACTCGATTTCCCAGGTTTTGGGGCTTGAAAAGTTAATCATTTCCCCTGTATTACCTCCCTTATAAGCATACATTTTGTGCTTGTGCGCAGCCAACTAAAACGCATTTTCTTTTCTTCATATCCGAGAGCAGCAAAGGCTCTGGTAAGGCTGCGCGTACTTGAAGGCTCGCCTGAGTCAGTGCTGATCGCCTTTGTGAAAAAGACCCACGTCTTGACGTTGCATCGACGTGGTCGCTCTAAATTAGCACGATTTTTCTGGTAAGACTTTTACGGAAATTGTTTCAGTGTTAGATGTCCGTCTCAAACCATTGAGGGAGGACAATGTACGTAGAAACATATTCACGGACCCGGCGAGGAGCGAAACCGCAACGTCGATGTGCATCTAACTGTAATGGTAAAAAAAAAATCGGCATTTATGAAGAGCGAAGGCAGTTTTATGCTGGTGGAAAATTTGTCAGAAAAGACTGAACCATGTTAAGCTTTTAAATTACTCGTTTGACACGCAATTTGATTTGAGAGATGAACATGTTTTGTAAAATTGACCATGTTGGTAGGATATGAGGTCTCTTTCTGCCTGAGTTCGAGGCACGATCGTGACAAGTTCTGCAATGGTTTAAAACTGCGGTTAATAATGTTCCTAAATAAATGAAGATAAAATGACATATCACTTTCGTAGAGACCAACCTACAACAAGCACACTTGGTTGATTTACTTCGGAAAAATTGTTTTACACAATGCAAGTTAGACTATCTGCCTGTAACTGGACTCTGCAAAACTATTTTTACTGATTTCAACTGTCAAACTCCCTTCGTAAACTCGTCCTGGAAATTCTGAGTGACCATGAAAAGTTTGAGACTACGAGAGAAGTCAAGTGACAGAATTATTTTTTGTAATCTATAGACATTTATTTTTTTCTTTTTCTTTTTTACAAATCCTTAAGAAAAGAAAAGCATTACATCAACAAGTCCGTGTACTGAACAACGATGATCTTGTTTTTAAGGTAACCGGGCACTAGAAGCACATTGAGGCTACCCCATTATGTACTGAACAACCCTATAAACCCAACTTTTTATAGAGAAAGTTGGGTGTACAGGGGTAAATTATTTTCCTTTTTAGGGGGTTCAGAACCCCGAGCACCCGGACAATCTATATTTAGACTAGAAAAAAAAGAATATTTTTTTTTTCACATCACGAAACACGCCTGCCTAGTTTTGACCCATAGACAGTGGGTAGTCGTAAGAACCGCGTCATCGAGGCAGTTCTTACCAGTACCAACAATCTATGCTGAGAGCAGGTATATGAAAAAAATCTGATTTTTGAAAGTTGATTATTTTAAATCAAGTTTCTTTGTCATTACATTTCTACTTCCGGTACTGGACCGCGTTGCTCCACTTCCGTTGTTCGTACGCTGCATAAAATAGTCCAAATGAACTCTTGAAAATTAATTTTGCATGCCGGCCCCGCATGGAACGTTTTTCAAAACATTTCAGTTTTCGAGACTTTATACGGATTGAATATAAATTGGCACAGAAAGACGACTTCTGAAAAGAAAACAGTACTCTGGAACTATTTTCCTTCGCGCTTTTCGGTGATATTTATGTTTTACTCTTTCACCCCTGAGTTTCTAAACAGGACTCTTCTCGCTTTAAATATATTCTTATAGAAAAGAATTTCTGATTAGTTCACTGACAGGATGACAAACAGTGTACATGTAGATTCTGGCGAGACGTTCTAGCTACGTGCCGTCTTATCAGGATCTACAAGGTTTGCATAGATACAGTGTATTTCTTCCTCGGCGTCTGCACCGGTCTACAGGGTTAAAAGGGTTAGCTTATCATTGACCAACTAAACAACCCTTTACTGACCTACAATTTGCCTGCTTTCGAGAGCTCTAATATTACAAAACACGTGTTGTTTAAATCAAGTTCCGTACTTTAGCAAATAGTAAAGAAACCGATCATACACAACATTCTGTGGCCTCTAATCTATCTTAACTGTTTCCAAATGTCACAGAATTGAAACAATTGACATTTATGGGTTAATGTTTTTAGGACCCCGTACAGGTGGGAATAAACGTATTTTAATTCGCCTTGGGTAAACGCGGTGTCTGACCAGAGTTATAATGTCTAAATCAAATGGTTTAAAAAATGATCTTTTTTGTCAAGTTATTTTCCTTTTTATGTCCCGACGCCCCAAGGAACATAGCTCCAAGCGGCTGCACAACCTATGTTCATCGTCGTATCAATGCGACGTTGATGCGACATTGCCAAGACATCATGTGCCCGCTAATGATTGATTGATTGATTTAAGGTTTAACTTCCCCATCAACACTGTAAAGGTCATTTTGGAGACTTGCTTCCAATTTTGTGGGACTTTTACCCGACATTGAGATGAAATGACTTCTCAAGCCCTGTCGACCAATGAAACCAATAAGGCTTGGACGGTCCGCCTCGCACCGCGGTTCCTGGACAGGCTTAGATCCTCTAAGCGGTTTATCAGTACTAGTGTGCGGGTCGGATTCAGCTCTGCGTGGAAGCATCATGCAGCCCATATATATTTCTTCAGGCCCATATGGGCGGGGGTCTCCCGTTAGGAGAACTTGTCTGTAAGATTATTAGCAGATAATTAGAAATTTATGGTTGGACCATGAAGAAATTGGTTGGCACGTTTATCTTTCTTTCTTCCGTACTTTCTTCGGGGGGTAGTTGAGTGAGGCAATGGCGATGTGTTTCTTATGTGACTGGGGAGTCCATCTGATATTAACTTACAGTTGGGCAATACCTGCTGTCCTTGTAGCAGGTAACGGTAGAATGAGGGAGTGTTGATATTTCTTCTGTTCCTACACTTCCATTCATTTTCCTCTTTCTCCTCTGTCCCTCACTTTCATCTTTTCTACAACGGCCCTGCCCATCGGGGCTTGAAGAAATATATGGGCTGCATGATGCTTCCACGCAGAGCTGAAACTGACCCGCACACGAGTGCTGGTAAACTGCTTAGAGGATCTAAGCCTACCCAGGCAAAGCGGTGATATTTCTTCTGTTCCATGCTTATGAACCCTATTGGTTTCATTGGGCGGTAGGGCTTGATATGTCATTTCATCTCAATGTCGGGTAAAAGTCCCACAAATTGGTGGCAACGTCTCCAAAATGACCTTTACAGTGTCGACGGGGACGTTAAACCTCAAATCAAACAAAAAAAAAACAAAAACACATCATCTTCTCTACTGTCTCTTCTATCTCTTTTCCCCTTTCTCTTGGAGAAGACAAAAATGATCCACTAGGGTTGCCCTGTCGTTAACCTCAAAACAATCGATGAATAATTTTTTCTTTGTCGAATTTTTTAACCCACTTAGACCTTGTCAAATCAGAACCAGACTCAGAATTGTTACTGGTGACACGTCAAATGTCATTCATACACCAGGACCTGTGACCTGTGATCCCAAAGGACAAGAAAATATAATCTCCACTTTTATATAGTAAAGCTCGGGTTTGCAGGGGTAAACATTAATTTCCGTATTCATGCTCTGAGACACTAGATTGTGGGTACTCGATACAATCGCCTCGTCGAGGCGTTTCTGTCGATTCCCCGCAATTTATGTTTTATGCAAAAAGGCAAATATTCCATTTTTTCTTTTTTAAAATTTAATTTCTTTTTCTTTGGCCAAAAAATGACAATGTATTTGTATAGGTGTGTTTCGAAATACGGTAAAAATGGTAGACTAACTGCCTCACCTGCCAGGTGTATTCATTTCCCTTAAGATATTTATCGTTCGAGTTGAAACGCTTGCTTTTCGGTCTGTTCCGCTATTCAGACAGGCTGTTTCCTGTAATTGCAGTTAAGTATTGCATCATCGTTAAAACTGATTGGCTGATCGTGTCACGTGCCCCTCCATGGAACAGTTACAATCTGGTCATTATACCCGGTTTGCCCGCCTCATGGCGACCAAACCAACAAGATTTATTAAGTCCAGTATTATTTCAACGTTATAGGTAAGTATGACCTAAAAGGAGACTTATTCTAAAGATTATGAGAAAGCTTCGTTTTTTCTAACTTCATCTAAATTGGCAGTAAGATAGATTTATGAAGATGAGTTGACAAAAGCAAGGAATTTTTGCAGTAGAAATAGCAAAGGGGTGTATTAACCCACCCATATTCTTTAAGTCATTATCAAAGACGATATTTACAAATTACCTAACAGCTTCATAAGATCGACAGAAAATCATTGTGTGCTGAGTTTTTGACTGTTTTGAACACTTCTTTTGCCATATATCAATAGATTTTAAATATGACAGAAAATATGTCAAAAACTGGATTCAGGGGCAGATAACTCTATAAGTAATTACAGAAGAAAGAAATGCTCATAATTTGGCAATGCCTATTATATTCTTATTATCCCTGTCAAGTACTTTTGCAGTAGCTTTGGAAATAAACTTATGTTGTGGTTTTGCGTAAAGACGGTCAGTAAATTTAGCTGAAATTTAGGTACGACTTATAAGTGAGTATAATGGTAAAGTGAAGAATTTTTCCACAAAAACATATGCATTATGTTTAACATCTATAAAGTTCTAAACAATACTAAAAAGACCCACTTGCCAAGATACTTTGTGCTAGAGATAATAGCGTAAGAGCCACAGGTCTCTCAATGGGGTAGAATTGCCCCACCCACTTTGGTTGCTCATAGAGCCAATACCATTAAATCTGCGGATCTGAAATTTCACCACATTACAGCTAATACATCCCATGTTGAGTCTGCAAAGTTTAAAGAAAATCTAAAGGGGCCATAAAATGGGCCTTATAGGGACTGCTCCTTTCGAATAGGCAGTCGATACAAAGACTGATATAAATCAAATTGGGGTCCAAAAAAAATAAAAAACTGTCTAGAATATGAGTCTAAACCAATAATTTTTTTCTGATTTCTCAGAATATCCACGCTGATCTCAAAGGACCAAAAGTAAAATATAAACTACACTATGGTTGATGTACGAGGTGACGTTTTACGGCCGCCACACGGCACAACACCAGCAAGACGCCACAAAAACATTTATATACCATAGTTTTCTTCATCTTGATTCTTTTCGCAAGGCACTGTATAACAAGACAGTCGCCAAATCGGAAGCGGCATTAGACTGCACACCTAAACATCATTAGCGGCCGATACAACCCCGTCAACAGGATGAATCCAGGTCAATGTATTCGAAACTAAGGTCAACCGGCTACTTTTACAACAATGAAATCTTTTAAACTCATATATTCTTTGACAACGGATAGCTACCAGCGTCTAAATGGTTAACTTCACTAGTTACCACCGAATGACTGTCCGACTAGCGCCACAAGTGCTAAAGCAAACTGTCCGGCTAGCGGCGATAATTTATTGATCATGAATCATAAATAAACTTCGTTCCGTATGAATACCTCAACACATATTTAAAGCAACTGACACTGTTTCTCTCTTAATTGGTCACCAGAAAATTCTTCTGGTCACGTGATGTGCTCACTGTACGAGATCTCTTGTAGCTGCCAGATTTTTTTAATATCAAGTAAGGCACGTTGACTTGCGTTTGTACAAGTGCGCGCTTTTCTTTTCTTGTATGAGGGAGAGGGGGTAGGGTAACATTGCCTTCCTATCGAACATTTTAGCTCACATGAGCACGAAGTGCTCAAGGTAAGCTATTGTCTCAGAGAGACGGAGAAAAGAGGTAGGAGAGATGGTAGAGGATATGAAAGTGAGGGACAGAGGAGAAGAGGCAAATGAATGGAAGGAAGTGTATATAGAAACAGAAGAAATAACATTCCCCCATCTACTCATACTTGCAGCAAGGACAGTAGGCCTTGTCCAACTGTGAGCCAATATCAGTTGGACACAACAGTGATGCAAGATACACTTATAGAGATTTAATTACAGTATTAATAAATGAATTTTGAGCCAAGGCACAGAAAAGAATCAAGCTGGCATATATTATTGGCATGCCTAAATAGTGTTTACATGGATGTAAAGCTCAACACAAACAAACAAATTAACCCTTGCTCTGCTGAGCCTGGATATGCCTTATCTTTCAACAATGTAGATTCTGATCAGATGGCTTCTAGCCATCTGATCAAGATTTACACTTACATTCAGTTGTGAATTTATTGGAATAAAATACATAATTTTAACCCAGTTTGTGCCGAAAACTTAGAATGGGATACTGGCAACCCGGGATTGGCAAACAGTGAAGGCACAGATCAGATGCTGCAGAACTTTACGTCTGATCTGGGCCTACATTGTTTGTAAAAGGTTCTGCCATTTTCCATATTAGGGGTTGAGGTTGACAAAACAGTGTAGACCTAGAACAGATGCCACAGAATATGGCCTCTGTCTGATCAAAGTCTACTTTGTTACTTACAGTACAGGAAATTTTGAGTCAGATGCTGCAGAATGTGGCGTCCAATCGGAATTTACATATTTTGCTTACAGTACAGAAATGAACAAGTAATAAACGAAGTGTAAACAGTTTATACCGCAATTCAGGATCATTTTCCTAGCCTACATTCCTAGCCTACATTCCTAGCCTACATTGGCCCACCAGTGCTGTTAGTGCTTTGAAATATGCTATTGTTTCCCAAAATAAAACTGACTTCATAACGAACTTTAGTGTTTATGCTCGAAAATCTAATGTCATTATTTCCAAAAACAAAACTTAACATCATTTATATTCAAATACAAAAACTCCAGTGCAAACTAATCCAATTTCATGTTATCAGAAAATTAGTGTTTGAAGCTTCTATGGTGAAATGGTTAAACTTTTTGCCTAATAAACCAAGTTTCATGGGTTCAGTCCCATGCTTCTCCACACTTAAAGCGTTTTTGATGCCGAGAATCCACATCCGTTGAACATATTGACTGAGTTTAAGAAAAATTTTACAAAATCTCCACCTAAGTTCTTAAATGGTTCTGCTACACTGAACAAATAGCACATAGACAAAAATAAAAACATCATCAAAAGATAATAAACTTCAAAAACTTTACAAAATCTCCACCTAAGTTCTTAAATGGTTCTGCTACACTGAACAAATAGCACATAGACAAAAATAAAAACATCATCAAAAGATAATAAACTTCAAAAACTTTACAAAATCTCCACCTAAGTTCTTAAATGGTTCTACTACACTGAACAAATTGCACATAGACAAAAATAAAAACATCATCAAAAGATAATACATCTTGACTCAGGTGAGCGAATTAGGTCCATCATGGACCTCTTGTTTTTCTTTTAACGACAGTGAAGGGATGGTTGTTTGGTGGCGCGGAATTGAACCCAGGACGTCTTGTTTACAAGGGGATTTTAACACTACATCACAGAGGCTAAGAAAAAAAAACAACAACATATTTTGCGTGTTTTGGTCTTTTTGTTCTAGAAGTCCTTCTGCAACTCTGCTGATCGATCAGTAAAGTAGTGGGTATGTCAGCAAAAGTAAAACGCCATCCAAACAAATCGAAAGGGTTAATATGTAGGGACGGTCCAGCTCACACCAGAGTACCTGGTGTTAAAAAAGAATACATCGCTTGTGAATAAGCCAACAAAGTGTTGTAAGGTAAGCTGACCAGCTCAATAAGACCTATGTAGTGTTGACTTGGCCGTTAAACTACAAACAAACTAACAAAACCTTTCACATCCCTGTCTATCAGGTCCTTCCAGTCAGACATTATTTTCCACTATTAGTCCGGGATTTGAGACCAGATTTTGGAAAATTTAATGCACCCTAAATTCTCACGCTTTATTTGTGCCGTTTCATTGAGAAAGAAGCCTAACGTTGTTGTTGTTTCCAGTTTCCCCGTGTCGCGGGTCGTCAGCTGGTGGGGTCCCAGGGAACTAATCCATTCTGGCACTACACCGTAGCCGTTCGGTGCTATCCCCATTCCACGTTGCCGGTGAATGGGGAGACCATCGCTCGGCTCCAGCCCCGTCCGTCCGTGTCTATCGTACGTCCGTTGCAGTCTGTCCATTTTGTCTTCTACTCGACGTTATAATTTTTTGCTTGTCAATATGCCGAACCGTGTCAGAGCAGGAAAGAGTCAATTTTGATATTGGGTATTTTTGTGTTTTATATTTATTTTTTTTTATTTGATTTTTGTATATTTATGTAACGTATGTACATTTTTACATTGTTTGGTCTGTTTCCCCAGCTTGTTGAGTGGTCTATATTTAGCTCACCTGGGCCGAAGGCTCCAGGGGAGCTTTTAGTATAACTGGTCATCCGCCGTCCGTCGTCCGTCGGCCGTCGTCCGTCGTCCGTCGTCTGTCCGTCACCACCTTTGACCAGTTATATCTCTGCAGCCTGCAGGCTGATCTCAATCATTTCTTATCTGTAGCATGCCTTGGGTGGGGCAACGAAGAATTTAGCTTTTTATCAAAATTGAATGAAAACTTTGGTTGCTATGGCAATCCCAATTTCCCATAGACTTACATTGGAAAATGCTTGTCATCACCGTAGCACCTTCAGTTTTGATCGGATCTTTCTGAAACTTATATGTAAGGTGTCTAAGGGTAAAAGCTCGGATGAGTTCGAAAACCGGCCAAGTTGGCCCATTAATGATAGAGTTACGTCCCTTTGATTGCTGAAAATGCCAATTTTCGACCTTGTCATCACAATAGCCCCTTCAGTTTAGATCGGATCTTTCTGAAACTTATATGTGAGGTGACTGGGGATAAAAACTCGGATGAGTTTGAAAACCGGCCAAATCGGCCTATTTATCATAGAGTTACGTCCCTTTGATTGCTGAAAATGCAGATATTTGACCTTGTCATCACCGTGTCCTTCAGTTTTGATCGGGTTTTTAGCTCACCTGGGCCGAAGGCTCCAAGGGAGCTTATAGTATAGTGGGTCATCCGTCCGTCTGTCGTCCGTCGTCCGTCCACACTTTTGAGCAGCTATATCTCTGCAGCCTGCAGGCTGATCTCAATCATTTCTCATCTGTAGCATGCCTCTTGTGGGGCATTGATGACATAAGCTTTTTTTTTAAATTGCATGAAAACTTTGGTTGCTATGGCAATCACAAGGTCCCAAAGACCTACAATGGGAAAATGCTTGTCATCACCATAGCCCCTTCAGTTTTGATCGGATCTTTCTGAAACTTATATATAAGGTGGCTGGGGATAAAACCTCGGATGAGTTCGAAAACCGACCAAGTCGGCCCATTTATCGTAGAGTAACGTCCCTTTGATTGCATCAAAATGCTGATTTATGACCTTGTCATCACCGTAGCCCTTTCAGTTTTGATCGAATCTTTCTGAAACTTATATGTAACTTGACTTGGGATAAAATCTCCGATGAGTTCGAAACCAGCGAAGGTGGTCCATTTATCACAGAGTAACGTCCCTTTGATTGCTGAAAATGCCGATTTTTTAACTCGTCATCACCATAGCCCTTTCAGGTTTGATCGGATCTTTCTGAAACTTATATGTAAGGTGGCCGGGAATAAAACCTCAAATGAGATCGAAAACGAGCCAAGTCGCCCCATTTACTATATAGTTATGTCCCTTTGATGGCTGAAAATGTCGATTTTTGACCCTGTCATCACCATAAACCCTTCAGTTTTGATCAGATCTTTTTGAAACTTATATGTAAGGTGACTAGGGATAAAACATAGGATGATTTCAAATACCGGCCAAGTTGGCCCATTTATCATAGATTTACATCCCTTTGATTGCTGAAAATGCCGATTTTTGACCTTGTCATCACCATAGCCCCTTCAGTTTTCATCAGATCTTTCTGAAACTTATACGTAAGGTGGCTTGGGATAAAATCTCGGATGAGTTCGAAAACAGGCCAAGTCAGCCCATTTATCGTAGAGTTATGGCTGAAAATGTTGATTTTTGACCTTGTCATCACCGTAGCCTCTTCAGTTTTGATCGGATTTTTCTGAAACTAATATGTAAGGTGGCTGGGGATGAAACCTTAGATGAGTTCGAAAACTGTCCAAGTCGGCACATTTATCATAGAGTTAGAGTAACATCCATTTGATTGCTAAAAATGCCAAATTTTGACCTTGTCATCATTGTAGCCCCTTCAGTTTTGATCAGTTCTGAAACTTATATGTAAGGATGGCTGGGAATAAAATCTTGGATGAGTTTGAATACTGGCCAAGTCAGCACATTTATCATAGAGTTACGTGCCTTTGATTGCTTAAAAATGCCTATTTTCGACTTTGTTAGCACTGCTGCCCCTTCAGTTTTGATCGGATCTTCATGAAACTTACGAACAAATAAGTCCGGCAGAAAAGCTCAGAGGAGTTTGAAAACTCGTGAGGTTTGCCTATTTGTCACAGAGTAACATCCCTTTGATTGCAGCAGTTAATTGGTCAGTTTTGAACTTGTCATCACCAAAGCCCGTTCAATTTATATCGGATCTTCTTAGCAAGTCAGGAATAAAAGCTTGAATGAGTTTGAAAACTGGTGAGGTCAGCCTATTTTTCATAGAGTTACATTCATCTTAATTTGCAGAAATTGCTTACCCTGTCATCACCATGTCCTTCCATTAATCCTTCAGTAAAGGTTGGCACTTCCTGAAACTTTGAATCTGTTAGCTCAGGTGAGCGATACAGGACCAGCTTGGTCCTCTTGTTTAAGTATATATATGCGGGCGGATGTGCTTACCCCGCCACGGACCTGTTTTGTTTGTTTTTCTTTTGCCTTAAAGGTGGTGTTGTCCGTTTTAGGGCAAGCCCACCCGCTCACACGTGCTGGGAGGACAGTTTTTGTACCTGCAAGATTAAGCTAGTGGTTTATATTTTGTGTTGTTTTTTTTTTTTTTTGTTTGTTTTATCTGTACATACAATATGTAACATAAAAACATGAAGTGCCGGCCTACGCCGTCTCGGGTTTGAAGTCGTATTTATTTTGTTAGTGAGTGACTTCTATCGCGGAGGATGTGCAAAGTAGGTCAATCCCTTTTTATGCATTTGCCGTCTTGAGTTAAGAAAAAGTGATGCCTTCCTCGACGTAGGATGCCGCACTCTACGGGACCATAAGTGGGTCAGTCGCCATGTTTGCATATCATTAACGCATCCTACGTGAAGGAAGGCACCATAGGAGGAAAGTGTATTCCTGCCTAGCCATTTGGAGGCCCGAGACAACGTTTGCCGATCTCATTTGTGGTGTTGTCCTTTTTGGGACAGGCCCATCCGCCCACAGTTGCTGGGAAGGACAATTTTTGTACCTGCAAGGTTGTGCTTGAAGATTATATTTGTGTGTGTGGTTTTTTTTTTGTTGTTGTTTATTCTGTACATATAACATAGTAACATGGTGTGTTGGCTTCCGCCGTCTCGGGCCCAAATTCGTATTTATTTTAGTTAGTGGGTGACCTCTATCGCGGAGGATGTGGAAAGTAGGTCAATCCCCTTTTATGCTTTTTCGTTTGAAGTTAAGAAAAAGTGATGCCCTCCTCGACGCAGGATGCCGTATTCTGTGGGACCGTAGGAGGGTCATTTTGTGTCGCCATAATTGCATATCATTGTCGCATCCTACGTGTAGGAAGGCACCATAGTAGAAAAAAAAATGTATTCTTGCCTAGCCGTTTGGGGTCCCGAGTCAACGTATGCCAATGTCTTTAGTCAATGTGGTTAGTGCAAATTGTTATGTAATCATGTAGGTCGCATACAAGCGTCCGCCTGCAAAGAAGCCTAACCTATATGACATGTGATTATTAAGCAAATCTGGTGGGGAAAAGGGGTTGAAAATTCTATGTGTTTACACCCACCCCCATTGGAATAGTATAGTTGGATTAAGTTTAGTTATGTCTAGCTTGCTTTTACAAATGAATGTTGATTTATTGTATCAGCCAAAATATTTGTCAATACTCGAAGACACCAAAATTCATGATATGACGTAACTACCTCCGGTGTTACTATAAATTTTGACCATTGAAATTTGACCCTACAAATTTGATAAATTTTACACTATTTTCGCGCTAAATGATTTTTACTACTTTTTTAAATAATTTCTTTTTTGTCAGTATGCCGGACGGTTATTTTTGCATGCGCATGTGAAACTTGATGGCTCTGTTTCAATCCAGGCATGAACAAGGGACTCCGATACCTATGGACCCTTTTACTGTTTTTTCCTGTTGTGTCACAGACTGTGATAAAAACCCATATTAATACAAACATAAAATAAATTATTTTACTGGCTGGTCATAGCTGTATCATAACAGGGACCAATAGATTTATTTTTGAAAAGTTACTGATGGCCATTTCCTTCCGGTTTATATTTAGTGAGGGGAATATACATCACCGCCGGTGAAATATCAAGTGATTCTCTAAACTGGTGACTTGAATCAATTAACATTTAATGAATACATTGTAAATTTCATGAATCATTAATCAAAGTTTCCGGTTTGTGCTAAAGGATCCCTAAGTAACTGGTAAACATTATTATATTTTAATCACGTAAATGTTACTGGCCACTACAAGGTCTCTTGAAATCTGAGTGGGAAACTTGTTTTCTGTAAAGTCGCACGACTAATAATAAATAGTACCCGGGTTTAATGTAACGTAAATTCACCCCTTAAACATTCTTCTATCTTCCCTTTTTCCAGAGTTACGGTATAACCTATAAACGTGCATTTTAAGATGTCACACCTGCACTTACTTTTTACCATTTCGTTGGGCAACCTGCCTTCGATAGCTTTGTCCCTCTATTCACCATTAGCTCTTAATTATTCTGAGTACGTGAGTGTTTGAGTTATACGTCCCACCAACAGCTAAGGTCATACGGAGACGGGACCTCCGTTTAAAGACGCACCCGAAAGTCTGGAGAAGCCTGGATTGATCCTGCGAACCCTGGTTTACAAGGCGAGTAGCGTAACCACTACACCACGGAGGCTTCTCTTAATTATTGTGTGTCTCTTGTCACACACAGATTAATCTGGTCTTCATCTCCTTTTTCACTTCTTCATTTTACTGATATTTCTCCCATATATTGATTGTTTTGGGTTTAAAGGCACGTCAACCCTTGTTGGTCATTTTGTGTCCTCTCCCCAGAGAAAGGCGATAAAAGATATAGTTGAGAGATGAAAGTTAGGGACAGAGGAGAAATGGGAAAAATGGAAAAACAGAAACAGAACAAATAACACTATTCCCCCTCTACTCTTACCTGCTGCAAGATAGCCCCCGCCCATAGGGACTTGAAGAAATATATGGGCTGCATGATGCTTCCACGCAGAGCTGAATCCGGCCCGCACACTAGTACTGGTAAACCGCTTAGAGGATCTAAGCCTGTCCAGGAACCGCGATGCGAGGCGGACCACCCATGCTTATAAACCATATTGGTTTCATTGGGCGACAGGGCTTGAGATGTCATTTCATCTCAATGTTGGGTAAAAGTCCAACAAAATTGGAAGCAACGTCTCCAAAATGACCTTTACAGTGTTGACGGGGACGTTAAACCTCCAATCAAACAAACAAACAAAACCTGCTGCAAGAATAGCAGTTCTTGTCCAGCAGTTGGACGCCCTATTGACGCAAGATACACGTCGCCTTTGCCTCACCCAACCACCCCAATTGTCCCATACAGATTGGTCAAAAAGGCCTTCTATGAAACCAGGAATTATCACGTTTGAAAAACAGAGTGTAGGTAATGATCAGGAATCTATACAAAATATCTCGCACCTCCCATTCAAAACACCAAAATGAAAACGTCACGAATAGAAAGCCAGAAGGACAATTATCTCCCTACATGGCCAAACGGCTATCCAAAATAATACATACATCTTAAGGACTAACTATGAAAATAATAAAACACAAAAAAGGACCGCCTTGGAATGGGGTCAATAAGAAGTTTTACTGGGGTAGGGTGGACACTAATTGATTTTAGGTGGCCACAATACTCGCCCTTGATTGTCTTGGTTAAAACCGATGGAGTTCTAGCCCATCAGTGTGACATCTCCGAGAACAGAAAATCAAAAGAATAAAGAGATGAAACAATGATGGGGACTCGACAGCATGGAATAGCTAGAATGTAGCAGCAAAAGAAATCAAACAGTTAGACTCCGGTCAGCCCTAACAGAGACAGAGCATCAGACACCAACCTTCCGGCGTTCTGGTGGAAATGCTTTCGTACATATGAAAGGAACTAGGCGGGTGGGTTAATTTACTTGAGGTTTCAGCCTGATATGTCAGATATATTGAACAGTGAACAGGGACGATGTTTTGCATAATAAATGTTACGATTCCTACGTAAATCAAGCTTCTTCTCCACACCTTTGTCAAGAAGGTAGGGAACATCGGCTTCAACACAGACTCTCGACCGACCTTTTCTGCATCCTCATGTAACTTGGTTACCTCAATTTGCGCATGTTTGCAAGAAGAGCGACCAAAACCAGAGTCATTCAATCAGCAAATAAGCTGGAGTATATCAAATTTAGATCCTGATATTTAAATTTAGTAGTTTATCTTTTTCTGCAGCAAATTAAAGGTAAAAACCAAAACAATAAACCTCTAAAACATTTATGTAAAGTCTTTCCACCAAATACTTTATAATGTTCCTTCGATTATGAAATACTGGACAAAAATCTGTCAACCCTTTGAAAAAAGACTGGAATAGGGCCGCGCTGTTATCTTCATGGAACATTGTCGTCTTTCAGAGGTATTGCTGACATGGTAACTTCATACCAAACTACCACTGGTCATCAATTGATTGTTTATGAAGACTTGAAAATTCAGCTAAGCAACAGTAAAGCAGAAAACATTGGCTGCTGTATCATGACAACGCCAATTAAATATGGTTTACGCTTGCCATCAAGCTTACAGGACTTTTAATAAATGCCCTGAACACAAAATTATAAACAAGCGGCCCATGGGAAACTACGCTCACCAGAGCTCAAGTGGGCATAAATCGCCAACCCCCACCCCCTTGCCCCGCTTGGTGGCCATTTATTTTAACAGACTATACTGGTTTAGTAGAGGCCAATCCCAGGACCATTGCTGCCAAATTATTTTGAAATCAACCATTGTTTTTTGTTGTTGCCGTCGCATACATTATGGCCAGCTTTGGGCTAGAGTCCAAAATGCTGCATACCAAGGTCTTGTATTTCTTGTGATGCAGAATTTAAAATCATTTTGGTCATATATTGGTGTGACGATCGCACAGATTACTCTATCAAACTTTGCTTTCTCGACCACACTGATGCAGTATATGTAATTTGGTTTCATTAAGTCCAGTAGTTTTAGAAAAAAAAAAAAAATATATATTTAATCTTGTGGCCCCAGGAACATTAAGCTGATTGCAAATATCAACCTTGATGTCATAAGCTGCAACAGAACCAGAAAATCCTGTCTTTTCCATACAAAATCCTGAGTGACCGATTGTGACCTCGAAGTAAGAAAGGTCAAGGTCAACGAAATGTCATCATTTGAACAAAAGTGATAGGGCCTGGGTCCCCAATATTGTATACCATGTTTCAAGGTCATCGGTCAATTGGTTCCTGAGTAGGCGATTTTCAAAGGTTTTTACCATATATGGGCATGGTGTATATTTAGGTCATGTGACCCAGACATTCAGTATATATGTTTGTTCTTACATCCCGCGGCGGCTTCACATGTAATTTGGTTCCAACTGGGCTTGTAGTTTCAGAGGAGCTGTCGTTTGGAATTGTTTGGATGCTTAAATGAGAAATACGGGTGCTACGAATTTCAAATCCCTGACTATATGCCCATGTATCAGTGATCTGCATAAAAGTGCTATTATTACATAGTCACCGTGTAGCATCGACTCCGGAACTTGATATTGAAAAGTACCAGTGAAACCAATATTTATCGCGAGCATGGCACACAGTAAGGTACGTAAAAAGCTGTTTACAGGTTTCTACAGGATTCTGCCATTTAAAGCAAAATGGATATGTGTTGGAGAGATATTTAGCTCTGGCCTGCTTTCATGAGCCAACAACTCACTGGAAAACGCTAAACAAACTGAAATATTGACAGCTGGTACCAAGAAAAATAATCTTTTTCGTGGAAAGTACTTGTTTTTGCTTTGATTCAAGACCACTGGCCTTCTTTTTTCCATGTCGGAACATTCAGAAGGTTAGAAAAGTTGTTGTGTATACGTTTTAAATGAAAGGTTCGCTTTATACTGCAGTTTTCTTTCAGAAAACACAAAACAATGGAGTACGGCAAATTGGATTTTTAAGTACGGCAACTTTGGGAAAATGCTGAATTAACAGTACGGCAATTTGTATCACAAAATTGCCACTTTGGAAATTACTGAGAGCATTTCACATCGTTGTGAACGAACAACCATGATTATTATCATGTTTGGTTTCATCACTCAGCCAGGGGTTGTACTAATGGTAGTACTGATCGTAAACCAATCTATTTGTGTATGTAACAGTTGGAGTGAAATATACACCAGGGCCATATTTCCTCTTGAGAATTATTTGTCATTGCTTACGCTTTGTTTTATTACTTTAAATACTCAGGAAATATTGTAGAAACAAAGTCTGCCCCCTTTAAACGGAATTTTACTTTCGTGAAATGAAGTTTATTATTATTTTTTTCTGCGAAATAAAGTGTTTTAGCTCACCAGAGCCGAAGGCTCCGGGGGAGCTTATAGGATAGGCAGTTGTCCGGCGTCGTCGTCGTCGTTGTCGTCGTCGTCGTCGTCGTCTGACGTCAACACTTTCAAACATCTTCTTCTCTGAAGCCACTGGACCGATTCAGCCCAAATTTTATCTGTAGCATCCTTGGGCTGGGGGATTGAAAGTTTTTTTTTTTTTTTTTATGAAAATTGGCCCATTAGTTTGGTTGCTATAGCAACTTAGAGCTCCCATAGACTTATAATGGGGAAAATTGAAAAATGGCATTTACTGCCAAGCCACTGCAGATATTTTGACAAAACTTTCATAGAAATATTCCTTAGGTAATCTACTATCTGCCATATGATTTTAGACCTACTGCTCATTTGTATTGGTTGCCAGGGAAACCAAAATGAAAAAATAGAAAAAAAATACTTAAAAAATCATCTCCTCAGAAACCGTATGCTCTATGAGGCTGAAAGTTTATGGAAATATTCACCATATTTGCCTTTACAGGTTTTGTGTTTTTATGAAATTCGGCTCTTTAGTTTGGTTGCTATGGCAACTTAGATTTTCCATAGACTTATAATGGGGAAAGTTGAAAAATGGCATTAACTACAAAGCCTTTGCAGATATTTTGACAAAACTTTCATAGAAATGTTCCTTTAGTAAACTTCTCTCAGTCTTATGCTTTTATGTCAACCTGGGGGTCCAGTAGGTTGTGCCGGGGCCATGCCCCGCCCCCAGTACTTCATAAAATGACATATATCTCAGAAACCTTACAGATCCCCACCCCTAAACCATATATATTCTTGTTCCTATTGATAAGACGCATTCAGTGACACCAACCTGGAGGTCCTCCGGGATGTGCCGAGGCCATGCCCCAACACCCTCCACTTCATAAAAGGCCCAATATCTCGGAAACCATTCAGATCCCCACCCCTGAACCCTATATACTCTTGTTCCTTATGATAAGACGCATTCAGTGACATCAAACTGGGGGTCCCCCGGGATGCGCCGGGGCCATGTCCCGCCCCTCCATTTCATAAAAGGCCCAATATCTCGGAAACCTTACAGATCCCCACCCCTAAACCATATATATTCTTGCTCCTTATGATAAGACGCATTCATTTACCCCAAATTGGGGGTCTTCCGGGGTGCGCCGGAGCCATGCCCCACCCCTTCACTTCACAAAAGGGCATATATCTCAGAAACTGTTCAGATCCCCACCCCTATACCATATATGTTCTTGTTCATTATGATGAGACACATTCAGTGACACCAACCTGGGGGTCCCCAGGGATGTGCTGGGGCCATGCCCCACCCCCTCCATTTCATAATATCACAATATCTCGGAAACCTTACAGATCCCCACCCCTAAACCATATATATTCTTGTACCTTATAATAAGACACTTTCATTGACACCAACCTGGGGGCCTCCCTGGGCCTTGCCCCACCCCTGCACTTCACAAAAGGCCTTATATCTCAGAAACTGTTCAGAGCCCCACCCCTAAACCATATATATTCATCTTCCTTATGATAAGGCACATTCATTGACACCAGCTTGTGAGTCCCCGGGGCATGCCCGGGCCTTGCTCCACTGCTTGACTTCATTAAAAGCCACATATCTCAGAAATAGTTCAGATCCCCACCCCTAAACCATATATATTCTTGTTCCTTATGATAAGACTCATTCAGTCACACCAACTTGGGGGTCTCTTTGTGCTGAGGCAATGTGCCCCGCCCTTCCACTTCATAAAAGGCCATATATTTCAGAAACCATTCAAACCCCCACCCCATATTCATATATGTTCTTGTTCCTTATTATTAGCACACCTACTGTAGGGGTGTCCGCAGGGGCCAGTCCTCTCCTTTCCACTTCATGAAAGGATATCTTGGAAACCGTTCAGATTCCCACCCCTAAACCATATATATACTTGGTCCTTATGATGAGACACATTTAGGGACAACAATCTTGCGCTTTCCTGGGAACGACAGGGCATGCTCCAACCCCTCCACTTATATCTCCAGCCATGCAGATCCCCACTGCTAAACCATATATATTCTTGTTCTTTGTGATAAGACACATTTAGTGATACCAACCAGGGCTCCATTGGGTCCATGCCCCACCCCCTCTACTTCATAAAAGGCCTAATGTTTCATATACTGAGTCCACATTGATGCTCATTTGGATATGGGGGTTCATTTGGCAGATTAAAATGATATCATGTTAAAATACGTGGCTGCAATTTGGCAGTGCCCACCTGAGCTCTGGTGAGCATAGTGGCCCATGGGCCTCTTGTTTTTTAATGAGCCCAAATAGTTTCTACGTCGTTCTTGTGATAATTATTTTATGTTTTTAGATGTATGTATTCCTTTTGCGAAAGAGACTTTATTCTAACGAAGATCCTGGTGTATGCATGCTATACTCCAGTTATTTTAAATCATGACTGCGGCTATTATTTGTTCGCTTGTCTGCATTCCGAAAACACGTCTATTCAAATTTATTGAAAATCTCTCCACCAAAAATTGAAAATTTTCAGATCAAAAATCTGATATTTTACATATTGCAGTTCAGAACATATAGTGTGGAACTGCCACAAAGGACAGAAATGCGAAAAATAATATACATCCCTAAAAACCCCAGATTTAAGTAATCAATAAACTTGGGGTTTAAGGCGGTCAAAGTTGTATATGCATGTTTTCATGCTGGTCGTCTGTAAGTCTTTTGAAATCGCATACTATGTCATGTTTAATGGTTTTATTATTTTTATTATTATTATTATTATTATTATTATTATTATTATTATCTTTATTTTCGAAATCGACGGGCACGAAAGTGGCTGCATGTTGCATTCTTCATCTTGAATATTCTATCTATTTCACATTTGTACAGTTCAGCAACTTTCAGCAACGACAACAAAATAGAAGTGGAGGCAATGATCAGGAATCAATACAATTAACCCTCAGCCCTCAGCAGTGACAACAAAAGAAAGAAACACAAACATGAAAAAAAAACTAGACTCTGGTGGAAACATCAATAGCGGAAAGCCAAAAGGACAGTTACTAACATCAATAGCGGAAAGCCAAAAGGACAGTTACTTTCCCACAAAATGGCCAACTGGCTACTTATCTAAAAGTGTCCAACTCCTTAAAGAAGTTGATTTAAATTGTCCTGAAAAAAGTCCTTTAATAAATTTATTTTCCGTTCACAAAAGGAGGTTACTTTCGCTTTTGTATAAAGGACAGCTAAAATAACTTTCCTCCCAGTTGTAATCGATTATCTCTGAGTGTAGGCTGGAAACATAGTCCTGAAATGTGACTTAAACTGTTAGTTTAACCCTTAAAGTCCAGCATTTTAAACAAGCAGTGTAGATATGGTCATTCGCTGCGTTATATGGCGTCTGATTAGGTATCCACTGTTTGCCAATGCCGCAGCACACGAGCCAAAATAGAAGTGGAGGCAATGCTCAGGAATCGATATAATCAACCCACAGATCCCATCAGAGACACCAAAGAGAAAAACACACAAACATGAAACAACAAACCCTAATGGAAACACCAACAGCGGAAAGCCAAAAGGACAGTTACTTTCCCACAAAATGGCCAATAGGCTATCCAAAATAAAATAACACAAGCGACACAGACACCCAAAGACAAACCATAACAAAAATAAACCGCGACAGAAGAACCGCCTTGGAACGCTCAGCGGAAACGAATTCCACTGGGTGGGGTGGGGGGGGGGGCTTTAATTGATTTTACGTGACTACAATCCTCGCCCTTACTCCCGCCTCGATTTAGACAAATAATTGAAGGCCTCCTAACTAATCAGTGCAACATCTCCGTGAACACAATCAAACAAAAAGTATATATTTTACTTTTTGCATAGAGATCGGACGTCACAGGGAGAATAAAAAGCTAAAAGGTGGACTAGCGATCCTATAAATTACCGGTACCTTGATTTTATACAAGGTCAGCGACAGTCAAATGGACAATAGCAAGCGGGAAGCTTCTGTAATTAGTAACCTTTGCTTGAATGTGTGCAGGATGACTGCACGTTGTTAGTGTTAAATGAATATGAATGGTGAGACTTAAAAGTATGAAAGTGAAATGAAGAAAGGTGATGGTGTTAAATGTTAACAATAGATTAGGTAAAAGCAGGTTAAAACAGGTATGCTGTGTTCATGGCAACTTTTGATCAAGAGGCCGGACTCCCACGCTGAACTTAGTTATTGCAGGCATCAAAATAATATTAGAAGTAAATCTGATCCTTGCCATACATGTAACAGTTAACATAATACGAGTGGGTGGCTCATGCTAAAATAAGGAGAGGGGGATACTGCAACTATGCCATGAATAATTTTATATAAATAAATGAGGCAGGCAAGTGACCTTCTCCGCTGCAAGGATCACTAGCCAAGATAAGGCTGCATGTCGTAGGTTAAATAATTGTTCAGAGTCAAGTGGATGACTTAACGCTACATCATTTCGAGTTAATGGCATAGGACTGTGTGCATAGGCTTCATACTGTGTAGACGTATTCAAGTGTTGACGGACTATTGTCTTGTATGCTGCTTCCAGAACGCAGTTTTATTTTGTTCTGATGTTAGATAAATAAAACAAAGGACTTAATTTGCGGTTTAGGAGATTCTATCGACATGCATGTTGACGTTCATGTTGGTGGATAGATCGAAACCTAAGTACCTTGCAGATTAAACAATTTCGAGGGCATGACTATGCAATATATATGGTGTAAGAGTTGGAGTTCTTGGCCAGGTTATGTGAAAAAATTGAACTTTCTATGTTTGAATTCCATGTCCCAGTGAGATTCTTATGATTGGACGGTCTAAGTCCCTCTAGAGGGGGGGGGGGGGGGGGGGGGGGCTGGGTAATCGGACAGGGCGTGCAGGTGTTTAGGTATAATAACAATAACAAGATGCCTAGAGTGAGTGAGTGAGTTTTAGTTTTACGTCCCACCAACAGCTAAGGTCATGCGGAGACGGGACCTCGGTTTAAAGACTCATCCGAAAGTCTGGAGAAGCCCGGGATCGATCCTGCGATCCCTGGTTTACAAGGCGAGTAGCGTAACCACTGCACCACGGAGGCTTCTACAAGATGCCTAGAACTTATCCTTGCGGTACACTTGAAGTAACTGTAACCACATCTGAGGACTCACCTTCATGTTCAACTGCCTGACCTCTCCCAATCAGAAAAGACTTAACCGACTAGATAGTTATTCCATGTTACTGTTACGATGTACCTGTAGCTTGCGAAGGGGCTTCAGGTGATTCACCTAGCCAAAAGCCTTGCTAAACCCAAGATAAGAACTATACTGGACGGAAATAGAAACTATACACTTAAATTGTCTCGCCTGTCAAAACAAGTGGATAATTCAGTTAAAAATTACTGATTAAGAATTTGACTAACTATAGACATGAATCCTGTAACAATTTAAAGAAAATCTGGTGTTCAAATAAAAGTTTTTGGGGAAAAGGTAAAAAAAGTACATTTTTCACAAAATCTTTTGTAATCGAATTTTGACTTCAACATTTTTCCGTACTAAGTTAAAAGCAAGGAATAAAAAAATACATAAAATCTAAAAATTATCGAGAAACAAACTTTTTATTGAAATCTCAAAAATTGCCTTTTTCAGTGAAATTTTCAAAATAATGTTTCAAGCCAAAAATCGACCCAAAAGTGCCTTCAGTCGTGTCTTAAATATTGATTAAAACAAAAACCGCAATCAGAAATGCCATACTTTTCGCTCACTTCCGGTGGTTTGGTCCAATATTTAAAGGTCGATTACATTTCAACCATTCTGAAAATTTTCAATTTATATAGTTTCTATTTCCGGTGAGTACATTTGTTGACCATTTAATCATGATCTGGCAAGGTCATAAAGAAGCTGAATCATATGGGTGTCACAAGATCTGCATTCCCAGGCAAGGTTAAGTATTTCGCGATCATAAGGTATGTCCAAATCAACTGAAATCGAATTTATTTCTCTCCAGTTATACAATATGATAACATGAGAACCAAAACGTTGTAAAAACATACTGTTTCATGGCGGCACAATGTCATAGAGAAAAGATGTAGGACATAAACTTTAATCCTTCTAAATGCCAGGTCCTTCATGTTACCCGACGTAAGAACCCCATCCCAAATGTGAACCTCTTGCATGGCACCAGAAACAGCTAAGTACCTTGGGGTCACCATCTCTGATGATCTAAACAGCAGCCCCCATATTGACAACATAACTACAAAGGCAAATAAGACCCTTGGATTCTTGAAAAGGAATATTTGGGTCCATAGTAAGGACCTTAAATCAGTTGCATATAAGACTCTTGTCAGGCCGCAACTGGAGTATGCGTTTACTGTATGGTATCCCGACACTGCTACTGACATATACAAAGTGAAAGCAGTCCAACGAAGGGCTGCCAAGTGGGCAACACATGACTATAGCTACACTTCAAGTGTTACAGCTATGCTGAAGGACCTAAATTGGCGGCCCTTGAACAACGCCGCATTAATAACCGTCTTGCCATGATGTATAAGCTCACTTATGATCTCATCCTCAATACTAGACCATCAGCCCACAATCACCCCCTTGCATACAGACAGATTACACCCTCACAGACTTCTACAAGTACACCTTCTTTCCGTGGACTATTATTCACTGAAATGCTCTACCTGCCTATGTTGTAACGCTACCCACTCTGGCGCAGTTTAGCAGTGCTGTTAGCCTGGTGGCTCATGCTTCTCCTTAAAAGACCCAATTCTGTTTTTATCTTTTAACTGTACTAACACTCTCTTTTCCCACTGTACAAACTCATTTCACCAACTTTCCTTTCCTTTTATTTCAGCTAACACCGTTCAACACCTTGTTCGCCGGAACCCGTCTTATGTCCCCCTCGGGGGTTTAAGACGTACTGGAAGCAAGAAAGAAAATCGATTAAAGTCGAAAAATATCTAGAAGACAACAACAGGTCAATCTGTTGTCATTACCAATTTCTTTTATCCCCAACCTTTAAAATTACTGATAAAAAGGAGACCGACAATGAAAGTAACGACGAACCCATAAAACCTTTGTTTATATTAAGATTGACAGTTGTGAAACTAGTTAGAACACTTCTACTTTATGTATAATTGCTCAAAGCAAATCGCCGTACTCTTCCCAGCAAACTGCCGTCCAGTATATTACGTTGTGACGCAAATTGCCGTTCTCTGGCTTTTGGGCGTTTCGGCTTGTTTATTCAGTCACAATATTCTTTGGGGGGAAACACAACTAAAACATTACAAGCAGCAAAGGATTCGGCTTCTATTGATGCCACTGAATTGAAGATTGTCAAAGCCTTTTCTGTAATAAATTCACAGTTTGGTGAAGCTATCATGAATTTTCGAGGTACCAGCCATGTAACAGCCGACTCATTTGTGTGTGTAAATGGCAGCTGACAAAGCTTTCCAAAATTTCTTTTTAAGAATTTCAGAGAAAAATAAGTTGAGTAAATATGGGAAGTGGGTTTAAGTTCTGACACTACGTAATAACGCCAACTTAAGCGATTACCTACCGTCGGTATAATCATTTTCCTCATTTATCTGGTACTTTTGAGTAACAAGTTCCGTAGTCGATGCTACACGGTGATAGTAGTACGAATTATTAAACTTTCTTTGCTGCTTAGTCCTCTTTTACTAATGTCTCATATTCCTTTGAGCTCGTTATGTAACATTTTACTGGGATTCTGCTCCTTGGTAAAAAATGAAACAATCGCCGCTAGTCGTACAGCATATTTTTATTAGCCTGTCGCTAGTCATTTGAATGTGACTTGTGCAATTCAAGTGGTCATGGTTTACAGAATCCAAGTATTTAGACACTAGCAGCTATCAGATGTCAAAGAATACATGTGCTTAATCGATTTCATGGTGATGTAATCAGCCGGCTGGATATTGACCTGGATTCGTCGTGTTGACAGGCAACAGAGGCAGCAAAATCACCGATTGAGCCGTACACAAAAAATTCACCACTATCAGAGGGAATGAGAATCATACGAATCAAGTACACCCTTTTCTTCTCCCGATGCCGAAAACCGCATCCTAATCACACATTCCGTTGATTTCTTACATGACAGAAAACTTCGAATAGTAACCGTTTTTACACGCCCGTTTGAAAAACGGGACGTATTATGTTATACTCGCTGGCGTCCGTCCGTCTGTAAACTTTTCGTTTCAGTTTCCAACCGACCAAGCTGAACTTCATACATAGTTAGACCAGTGGGGCAGCGCATATTGTTTCGAGATTGCGGTCCACCAAATATTAATAGAGTTATGCCCCTTTGATTTTTTCGTTTTTTTTTTTTTTTTTGTTTTGTTTTTTTTTGGTTTCCGAATAAATCCTCCTACAGTTTACATCCGATCAGGCTGAAACTTCATATATAGTTAGACCTTGCTGTGGAGCAGCGCATATTGTTTCGAGTTTGCGGTCCACCAAACATTAATAGCACGTTTGAATTTTTTGTAAAAGTTTCGTTTCCAGGTAATTCCTCCTACAGTTTACATCCGAACCAGCTAAAACGTCATACACAGTTAGACCATGATGTGGGGCAGCAAATATTGTTTTGAAGTTACCGTCCACCAAATATTAAGAGTTATGCCCTTTTGATTTTTTAATCTAAACTTTTCGTTTCCGGTTAACTCCTCCTACAATTTACACCCGATCAAGCTGAATGTTCATACATGGTTAGACCATGATGTGGGACCGCGCATATTGTTTCGATGTTACGGTCCACTAAATTAATAAGAGTTATTCCCCTTTGATTTTTTTGTAAACTTTTCGTTTCCGGATAACTAATACAGTTTACATTCGATCAAGCTGAAACTTAATACATAGTTGGACAATGATGTGGAGCAGCGCATATTGTTTCGAGGTTACGGTCCACCAAATAATAATAGAGTTATGCCCCTTTGAAACTTTTGTAAACTTTTCGTTTCTACTTTTCCTCCTACATTTTACATGCGATTAAGCTGAAACTTCATATATAGTTAGACCATGATGTGGGGCAGCGCATATTGTTTCGAGGTTACCGTCCACCAAATAATAATAGAGCCCCTTTGAAAATTATGTATACATTTGTTTCCGGATAACTCCTACATTTTACACTCGATGATGATGAAACTTTACATACAGTAAAACCATGATATGGAACAGTGCATATTATTTTGAGGTTACAGTCTGCTAAATATTACCGGAGTTATACCGCTTCCGCAGATTTTTTTAAACTTTTCGGATAACACCTCCTACACTTTACATCTGATGAAGCTGAAACTTTACAGATAGTAAGACCATGATGTGGAACAGCGCATATTATTTTGAGATTACAGTACGCCAAATATTACCAGAGTTATTTCACTGATTTTTCTAAACATATTTTGTTTCCGGATAAGGCCTCCTACATTTTACATCTGATGAAGCTGAAACTTTATGTATAGTTAGGCTATGATGTAGAACAGCACATATTATTTCAAGGTTACAGTCCCCTACTTATTGCCAGAGTTATGCCCATATTATTTTGAGGTTGTTGTCCACCAAATAAATCTGACCATGAAAATTTGTTGGAGACAGGTAGTTTGAGCCATTGAAGGCTATTAATTGTGCCAAGTAAGAATATATGGAGCCAATATTGTTCCTTGGTTAATTCCAAAAACCCAAACTTGAACAACAGTCAGTATATGTGTACTTCATTTTACTAATTGCCACGGGCGTATAATGTCTTGCGGAGCTCTTTATAGGTGTGCAGTCTAATGCCGCTTCCGATTTGGCGACTGTCCGGTTATACAGTGTGTTACGTGGTGAAATAAAAGAAACAGACGCTCTCTACTATAATAACTACAATTCTCTTTACAGATATCATCTAGAGTCAACATCGTACTGGTGTTTCTAAACAGCATCGTTATCCTTTGCTTTGTATGTGTTGGGTATTTCCATGTCGAACATGAGAACTGGACTGATCCTCCCGGATTTTTTGCTCATGGCTTTCCTGGGGTATGTCATATCAAGCTTTGAGCTTGCTTCTGTGGTTGAAAACTGTAACATAACTGTGATTAAAATGACAAAGCAAAAATATCGAAAATTAAATTTAATACAAACAAGAATGACAGGTTCGAGTTAAAAAATTAAATGCATTGGCTGACTCATAATTCTGGCTCTTTTCTTTCTTAAAACCAATACTTCAAGACTGTAGAAAGAACCCAAAAAGGATATTTGGAATTACAGATTGATAAAAAGATATGGCTTTGTAGCATGCCCCAACATCGAAAATATATACACTCACCGGAAACAGAAACTATACACTCATTTTTAAATTGTCACTGGCAAAACATTTAATTGCAATTTGATTCCAATTATATAAAGTACATCAGCGGCGTGTCTGCTTTATCGAATAAAATGTATAATAATAGCTACGATTAACGGGTAAAGCCACATGTTTCAAAGCAAGGGGCCCAAATCTTGCTGTTCAAGTTTCCATTGAGTCAAACATTTTGTGTCGCGAATGTGATTCCCATTTTTACCAGTTATTACTCATCATCTTACATTGGGAATATTGTTTACAAAATGAAAATTTACACAGTGGTTGAAAAATTATCAACCTTTGAATATTAGACCAAACAACCGGAATTGAGCGAAAAGTATGGCATTTCAGATTGCGGTTTTTGTTTTAATCAATATTTAAGACACATCTGAAGATGCTAAAACGATTGAAGGCACTTTTGGGTCGATTTTTGGCTTGCAACATTATTTTGAATATTTCGCTGAAAAAAAAAAGCAGTTCTTGAGATTTCAATAAAATGTTTTGTTTAGCGATAATTTTTAGATTTCATGTTATTTTTTATTCCTTGCTGTTAACTTATTGCCTATACGCAAAAATGTTGATTCGATTACAAACAGATTTTGTGGAAAATGCACTTTTTTCATTTTCCCCAAAAATTTTTATTTTGAACACCAGATTTTCTTTAAAATGTTACAGGATTCATGTCTATAGTTAGCCATATCCTTAATCAGTAAATTTTAACTGAATTATCCACTTGTTTTGTCAGGCGAGACAATTTAAAAGTGTATAGTTTCTATTTCCGGTCTGTATATATGGGCATTTTGTTGGGTCCATTCCTTGTATAGTAGTAATTATTATAAACCTTGTAATATAATCTAGTGGCGTCTATAGTATGTAGTTTTTCCCTCTTCTAGCACATTTGACCAGATATCTCTGCAGCCGGCAGGCTGATCTCAATCATTTCTCATCTGTAGCATACCTCTGGTGGGAGATTGATGACGAGCTTTTTTACCGAACGTTGGCTGCACAAGGTCCCATAGAATTACAATGGTAAAATTTAAGACATCACCTTAGCCCCTTAAGTTTTGATCGGATCTTTCTGAAACTTACATAAAAGTATTGGATAAAAGTTCAGAAGAAATCGGTAACTGGACAAGTCGGCCAACTAATTATAGTTCTATGGTCCCTTGGTCGCAGAAAATGCCAATTTTTGACATCCCCTTCAGTTTTGAGCGGATTTTCCTATAAAAGCCCGGATGACTATGAAAACCGACAATGTCGGCATATTTCTTATAAAATCATGTCCCGTTCTTTGCTGAAAATGTATAATTTGGACTTAGTCCTCTCCATAAGTCCTTTAGATTTGATTGGATATTCCTGAAACTATGAAACTAACATAATTATACGAAGGTTCTGGGTATAATTATAAGAAGGTTGCTTATAAAAAGAACTCGAACTTTTACAAAGAACTCGAACTTCCTGATTCGATCACTTTTTTAGCTGATGTTTCAGAGGATAGTGTAGCTAAGTTTACGACTTTGTAGAGAGCTAGGGATCACAGAGCCTGACGAATGAATGTCATTTATCACCTGTAACGATACAGGCAATTGAACATAGCCTTTGTGATACCCAAGCCTTTCAGTGTCAAACAGGAAAGTCTCTCAATAGACAGTGAAGTGGCCAATAATTGTATGTCAGAAGGTACATTTGATTGTGCATGGACTCTGGACTTGTAAGCCAGGTGTTTGTAATACTTATACATGAACTAAATATTGGCAACTAATTCTCTTGCATATCTGAATTGTTCCAGGACAACTTGTACCTTGCGTGTTTATTCTTTCTCCCAATAGGAGTCCAATTACATAGAATTGAAGCTGTTTAATAGTGCTATTTTGATGGCTTGAAATTATTGTTCAAGAGACAATGTATTTTTTCTTTGTTTATTCTTCTATCCTTCTTCCTCTTCTTCTCAAATTTGTAGCTTAAAGTTTATTCAGGAACCGTAAAATATAGAAGCCTCAAACTTAGTTTATTTGTAATGATGATAACATATTGTGTTTTTTTTTTTAGCTCAGTGTCACGTAGTGACGAGGTGAGCTTTTGGGATCACTTTTTGACCGTCGTCCGTCGTGCGTGCGTCCGTGCGTCTGTGCGTGCGTAAACAATTTCTTCAAACGACATCTCCTCCTAAACCACTGATCGGATTTTGACCAAACTTCACAGGAATGATCCTTAGGTGGTCCCCTTTCAAAGTTGTTCAAATGGTTCCGGTCCGTTGCACAGCAGCCAAAAATAGATTTTTTTCACCGAAAACTTAAAAAATCTTCTTTTCTGAAACTGCAAGGCCCAGGTCTTTGATATTTGGAATGAAGCTTCATCTAGTGGACCCCTACCAAGATTGTTCAAATTATAGTGCTGAGGCCAAAAATGCCCCCGCCCCGGGGCCCTTTGGTTTTACATGGGCTTATATAGGGAAAATCTTTAAAAATCTTCTTCTCTGAAACTGCAAGGCCCAGGTCTTTGATATTGGGTATGAATCTTCATCTGGTGGACCCCTACCAAGATTGTTCAAATTATAGTGCTGGGGCCAAAGATGCCCCCGCCCGGGGGCCCTTTGGTTTTACATAGGCTTATATAGGGAAAATCTTTAAAAATCTTCTTCTCTGAAACCGCAAGGCCCAGGTCTTTGATATTTGGTATGTAGCTTCATCTAGTGGACCCCTACCAAGATTGTTCAAATTATAGTGCTGGGGCCAAAAATGCCCCCGCCCCGGGGCCCTTTGGTTTTGCATGGGCTTATATAGGGAAAATCTTTAAAAATCTTCTTCTCTGAAACTGCAAGGCCCAGGTCTTTGATATTTGGTATGAATCTTCATCTTATGGACCCCTACCAAGATTGTTCAAATTAAAGTGCTGGGGCCAAAAATGCCCCCGTCCCGGGGCCCTTTGGTTTTACATGGGCTTATATAGGGAAAACCTTAAAAAATCTTCTTCTATGAAACCGCAAGGCCCAGGTCTTTGATATTTGGTATGAAGCTTCATCTAGTGGACCCCTCGCAAGATTGTTCAAATTATATTGCTGGGGCCAAAAATGCCCCCGCCCCAGGGCGCTTTGGTTTTACATGGGCTTATACTGGGAAAATCTTTAAAAATCTTCTTCTCTGAAACTGCAAGGCCCAGGTCTTTGCTGTTTGGTATGAAGCTTCATCTAGTGGACCCCTACCAAGACTGTTCAAATTATAGTGCTGGGGCCAAAAATGCCCCCGCCCCGGGGCCCTTTGGTTTTACATAGGCTTATATAGGGACAATCTTTAAAAATCTTCTTTTCTGAAACTGCAAGGCCCAGGTCTTTGATATTTGGTATGAAGCTTCATCTAGTGGACCTCTATCAAAATTGTTCAAATTATAGCCCTGAGGCCAAAATTTCCCCCGCTCCTGGGCCCTTTGGTTTTTCATAGACTTATATAGGGAAAATCTTGAAAAATCTTCTACTCTGAAACCACAAAGCCTAGGTCTTTGACATTTGGTATGAAACTTCAGCTAGTGGACCTCTACCAAGATTGTTCAAATTATAGCCCTGGGACCACAAAGCCCCCGCCCCAGGGCCCTTTGGTTTTACATAGACTTATAATAGAGATAATCTTTGAAAATCTTCTTCTCTGAAACAACAAGGTCCAGGTCTTTGATATTTGGTGTGAAGCTTCATCTAGTGGACCTCTATCAAGATTGTTTAAATTATAGCCATGAGGCCAAAAATGCCCCTGCCCCGGGGCCATTTGGTTTTACATAGGCTTATGTAAGGAATATCTTTAAAAAAAATCTTCTTCTCTGAAACCGCAAGGCCCAGGTCTTTGATATTTGTTGTGTAGCTTCATCTAGTGGACCTTTGCCAAGATTGTTCAAATTATAGCCTTTTGTTGATATTTGGTATGCAGCTTCACCTTTTTAGACCTCCCTCAACATTATGCACATTATAACCCTGGGGTCAATAATGGCCCTCCCTGGGGCCCACTTGTTACACTATGGATCAGGTGAGCGATACAGGGCCATCATGGTCCTCTTGTTAGCTCACCTGTCACGTAGTGACAAGGTGAGCTTTTGGGATCACTTTTTGTCCGTCGTGCATCCGTCCGTCCGTGCGTGCGTCCGTAAACTTTTTCTTCAAACAACATTTCCTCCTAAACCACTGATCGGATTTTGACCAAACTTCACAGGAATGATCCTTAGGTGGTCCCCTTTCAAAGTTGTTCAAATGGTTCCGGTCTGTTGCTCATCTAGGTCACAGGAGCTAAAAATAGATTTTTGAACTGAAAATTTTTGAAAATCTTCTTCTCTGAAACCGCAAGGCCCAGGTCTTTGATATTTGGTATGAAGCTTCATCTAGTGGACCTCTACCAAGATTGTTCAAATTAAAGCCCTGGGGCCAAAAATGCCCCCGCCCGGGGGGCCTTAGGTTTTACATAGGCTTATATAGGGAAAATCTTTAAAAATCTTCTTCTCTGAAACCGCAAGGCCCAAGTCTTTGATATTTGGTGTGAAGCTACATCTAGTGGACCTCTATCAAGATTGTTCAAATTATAGCCCTGGGGCCAAAAATGCCCCTGCCCCGAGGGCCTTTGTTTTACATAGGCTTATATAGGGAAATCTTTAAAAATCTTCTTCTCTGAACTCGCAAGGCCCAGGTCTTTGATATTTGGTATGAAGCTTTATCGAGTGGACCTCTTCCAAGATTGTTCAAATTAAAGCCCTGGGGCCAAAAATGCCCCCGCCCGGGGGGCCTTAGGTTTTACATAGGCTTATATAGGGAAAATCTTTAAAAATCTTCTTCTCTGAAACCGCAAGGCCCAAGTCTTTGATATTTGGTGTGAAGCTACATCTAGTGGACCTCTATCAAGATTGTTCAAATTATAGCCCTGGGGCCAAAAATGCCCCTGCCCCGAGGGCCTTTGTTTTACATAGGCTTATATAGGAAATCTTTAAAAATCTTCTTCTCTGAACTCACAAGGCCCAGGTCTTTGATATTTGGTATGAAGCTTTATCGAGTGGACCTTTACCAAGATTGTTCAAATTATAGCCCTGGAGCCAAAAATGCCCCCGCCCCGGGGGCCTTTGGTTTTACATAGGCTTAACCCAATCACAGTTGGCAACTTTGCTTCCCTCTTTAATTGCAGGCCGGTGGGTCAGGCCTCAGATTCTATGACGGCTCCAACGTAAAGGCTTATTGAAAATTTGAGAGATAATGTTGGTTGGTGCCTGATGCTCTGTCTCTGGTCGGGCTCATCGGAGTCTAACTGTTGGTTTTCTTTTGCTCCAGCATTTCAGTGGTTTCTTGTTGTCGAGTCCTCACCGTTGTCTCACCTCTGTGGTTCTTTGATTTTTGTGTTCACGGAGATGTTGCACTGATGAGTTAGGAGGCCTTCATGCGGACTGAACAAATTATTTGTCTAAATCGCGACGGAAGTAAGGGCGAGGATTGTGGCCACGTAAAATCGATTTAAGCCCCCCAGTGGAAATCTTCCACTGACCGTTCCAAGGCGGCTCTTCTGTGGCGATTTATTTATGTTGTTGTTTGTTACTTGATGTGTGTATCACTTGTGTCTTTTGGTTTTGGATGGCCATATGGCCATTTTGTGGGAAAGTAACTGTCCTTATGGCCTTCCTTTGTTTAGGTTTCCATTATGGTCTGGTCGCTTAATGTTTGTATTTCTTTCCCTTTGGTGTCTTTTATGGGTGGAGTAAGTTAATTGTATCAATTCCTGATCTTTGTTTTACTTCTACTTTATGTAGGGAAAATCTTTAAAAATCTTCTTCTCTTTTACCACAAGGCCCAAGTCTTTGATATTCAGTGTGAAGCTTCATCTAGTGGACCTCTATCAAGATTGTTCAAATTATAGCCCTAGGGCCAAAAATGCCCCCGCCCCGGGGCCCTTTGGTTTTACATAGGCTTAAATATAGGGAAAATATTTAAAAATCTTCTTCCCTGAAACCACAAGGCCCAGGTCTTTAATATTTGGTATGAAGCTTCATCTAGTGGACCTCTTCCAAGATTGTTCAAATTATAGTCCTGGGGCCAAAAATGCCCCAGCCCTGGGGGCCTTTGGTTTTACATAGGCTTATATAGGGAAAATCTTTAAAGATCTTCTTCTCTGAAACTGCAAGGCCCAGGTCTTTGATATTTGGTGTGAAGCTTCATCTAGTGGACCTCTATCAAGACTGTTCAAATTATAGCCCTGGGGCCAAAAATGCCCCTGCTCCGAGGGCATTTGGTTTTACATAGGCTTATATAGGGAAAATCTTTAAAAATCTTCTTCTCTGAAACCACAAGGCCCAGGTATTTGATATTTGGTATGAAGCTTCATCTAGTGGACCTTTACCAAGATTGTTAAAATTATAGCCCTGGGGCCAAAAATGCCCCCGCCCCGGGGCCTTTGGTTTTACATAGGCTTATATAGGGAAAATCTTTAAAAATCTTCTTCTCTGAAACCGCAAGGCCCAGTCCTTTGATATTTGGTGTGAAGCTTCATCTAGTGGACCTTAACCAAGATTGTTCAAATCATAGCCCTGGGGCCAAAAATGCCCCCACCCCGGGGGCCTTTGGTTTTACATAGACTTATATCGGGAAAATCTTTAAAAATCTTCTTCTCTGAAACCTCAAGGCCCAGTTCTTTGATATTTGGTCTGAAGCTTCATCTAGTGGACCTCTATCAAGATTGTGCAAATTATAGGCCTAGGGCGAAAAATGCCCCCACCTGCAGTCCCTTTGGTTTTACATAGCCCTAGGAAATAGAAGTCAAGGCAATATAAACCTTCTTGTCTTAAAGCAGAAGGCCAAGGTCTTTGGTATGAAGCATTGTCTTGTGGATTTCTACCAAGATGGTTCAAATTATAGCCCTGGGGGCAAAAATGGCCCGACCCGGGAACCCCAAGGTTTATAAAGACTTATATAAGGAAAACGTTTAAAAATCTTGTCTGAAACCAGAAGTCTCCATTCTTTGATATTTGGTATGAAGCTTCACATTTTAGACCACTACCAAGATTAATCATATTATAGCCCGGGGCCAATAATGGCTCACCCAGGGACCCACTTGATACCCTATGGATCAGGTGAGCGATCCAGGGCCATCATGGCCCTCTTGTGTTTTATATTAGGATCACTTTTTGTCTGTCATCCGTGCGTAAACAATTTCTTCAAACGGCATCTTCTCCTAAACCACTGATCGGATTTTGACCAAACTTCACAGGAATGATCCTTAGGTAGTCCCCTTTCAAAGTTGTTCAAATGGTCCCGGTCCGTTGCACATCTGGGTCACAGGAGCCAAAAATAGATTTTTTCACCGAAAACTTAAATAAATCTTCTTCTCAGAAACCACAAGGCCCAGGTCTTTGATATTTGGTATGAAGCTTCATCTAGTGGCCCCCTACCAAGATTGTTCAAATTAAAGTACTGGGGCCAAAAATGGCCCCGCCCCGGGGCCCTTTGGTTTTACATGGGCTTATATAGGGAAAATCTTTAAAAATCTTCTTCTCTGAAACCGCAAGCCCCAGGTCTTTGATATTTGGTATGTAGCTTCATCTAGTGGACCCCTACCAAGATTGTTCAAATTATAGTGCTGGGGCCTAAAATGGCCCCGCCCCGGGGCCCTTTGGTTTTACATTGTCTTATATAGGGAAAATCTTTAAAAATCTTCTTCTCTGAAACCACAAGGCCCAGGTCTTTGATATTTGGAATGATGCTTCATCTAGTGGGCCCCTACCAAGATTGTTCAAATTATAGTGCTGGGGCCAAAAATGGCCCCGCCCCGGGGCCCTTTGGTTTTACATGGGCTTATATAGGGAAAATCTTTAAAAATCTTCTTCTCTGAAACCGCAAGGCCCATGTCTTTGATATTTGGTATGTAGCTTCATCTAGTGGACCCCTACCAAGATTGTTCAAATTATAGTGCTGGGGCCTCAAATGGCCCCGCCCCGGGGCCCTTTGGTTTTACATTGTCTTATATAGGGAAAATCTTTAAAAATCTTCTTCTCTGAAACCACTAGGTCCAGGTCTTTGATATTTGGTATGATGCTTCATCTAGTGGACCCCTACCAAGATTGTTCAAATTATAGTGCTGGGGCCGAAAATGCTCCCGCCCGGGGCCCTTTGGTTTTACATAGGCTTATATAGGGAAATCTTTAAAAATCTTCTTCTCTGAAACCACAAGGCCCAGGACTTTGATATTTGGTATGAAGCTTCATCTTGTTCACCCCTACCAAGGTTGTTCAAACTATAATGCTGGGGCCAAAAATGCCCCCGTCCCGGGGCCCTTTGGTTTTACATAGGCTTATATAGGGAAAATCTTTGATAATCTTCTTCTCTGAAACTGCAAGGCCCAGGAGTTTGATATTTTGAATGAAGCTTCATCTAATGGACCTCTACCAAGATTGTTCAAATTATAGCCCTTGGGCCAAAAATGCCCCCCGCCCTGGGCCCTTTGGTTTTACATAGACTTATATAGGGAAAATCTTTAAAAATCTTCTTCTCTGAAATCACAAGGCTTAGGTCTTTGATATATGTTATGAAGCATTAGCTAGTGGACCTCTACCAAGATTGTTCAAATTATTGCCCTGAGACCAAAAATGCCCCCACCATGTGGCCCTTTGTTATAACATAGACTTATATATGGAAAATCTTTAAAAATCTTCTTCTCTGAAACCACACGGCCCAGGTCTTTGCTATTTGGAATAAAGCTTCATCTAGTGGACCCCTACCAAGTTTGTACAAATTATAGTGCTGGGGCCAAAAAAGACCCTGCCCCGGGGCCCATTGGTTTTACATAGGCACCCATATATAGAGAAAATCTTTAAAATCTTCTTCTCTGAAATCACAAGGTGTACGTCTTTGATATTTGGTGTGAAATTTCATCTAGTGGGCCTCTATCAAGATTGTTCAAATTATAGTGCGGGGCCAAAAATGCCCCCGCCCGAGACCCTTTGGATTTATAGGGAAATCTTTAAAAATCTTCTTCTCTGAAACTGCAAGGCCATGGTCTTTGATATTTGGTATGGAGCTTCATCTAGTGGACCTCTACCAAGATTGTTCAAAATTATAGCCCTCGGGCCACAAATGCCCCCACCCCGGGGCCCTTTGGTTTTACATAGACTTATATAGAGATAATCTTTGAAAATTTTCTTCTCTGAAACAGCAAGGCCCAGGTCTTTGATATCTGGTGTGAAGCTTCATCTAGTGGACCTCTATCAAGATTGTTTAAATTATAGCCCTGATGCCTAAAATGCCCCCGCCCCGGGGCCATTTGGTTTTACATAGGATTATGTAGGGAATATCCTTAAAAAAATCCTTCTTCTCTGAAACCACAATGCCCAGGTCTTTGATATTTTGTGTGTAGCTTCATCTAGTAGACCATTGCCAAGATTGTTCAAATTATAGCCTTTGTTGATATTTGGTATGAACCTTCATTATTTTAGACCTCCCTCAACATTATGCACATTATAACCCTGGGGTCAATAATGTCCCTCCCCGGGGCCCACTTGTTACTCTATGGATCAGGTGAGCGATCCAGGGCCATCATGGCCCTCTTGTTTGTTTTTTTTTTTTTTTTTTTTGTTTCTTTATTTGTTTTGTTTACCTGTTCTTCATTCATTGTACTCCATAAAGACCAATGTTAAATTTTTCGCCAGAGATGTTTTAGGAGTTGTGAAGGCTAGAAGCCCTAAAGCCCTACAATTATGTTTTTTATGTGAGACGCAATTGTCGTTACAATGTAAAGTGGGTATTGCAGTATCCAATCTTCAATATATTGAAAATGATCCCTTGGAAGCAAGTGAAAATTGTAGATTTCAATATTTTCTGGGCCAGACTAGTTAGTTTCGCCCAGTTAGCCTTATCAGTACCCTCGACTATTTTGAAATTGAAATCAATGATCCCAAAGGACTAGAAAATATCATCAAAACTATGATGAAGAGCAGGGACACATTCCCTTAACAGCAGCTAACAAAATTGTAAGTTGTCAAAAAACAACAAAAAAACTTGATTTGTAATACAATCTGATTTGTAATACAAATGGAAATTGAACTTAACTTACTGGATGGTGCCAAAGCCATTCTTGTCATATTTATATTAAGGAACGTTTAAAAGCATATAAACTAGTACTATGTTATGTATGGTACGCCAGCGGGGTAAATAATGATATTTACTTCTGGGATACGGAACGGCTAAGGCTCGCAAACTCGATTTAAATCATGTTTCTAAACAGAAAAATTGTTTGAATGCTCTCACCCCGTCCCAAAATATTTGCTATATGCAGTATGCATGCATGTCTGTTGGTCAAACTTCTGCTAGTGCGATATACACCTTGTTGCTTATTATACCATACTGTTTGTAAATCCTCGTATGTCATATTGTTGACTTGAGTGAATAAAGTTTTGTTCTGTTCTGTTCAGTAAGAAAATGTCACTCAGGAAAGGCTACAATCCAAGAACGCTGCCGTCTCAAGTCACCTGTAGAAAGTGACACGGAGGCACACTCAAAAACAGACGAAACATGAACCAACGGCACAAAGCCAAATAACAGTTAAGACACTCCAAAAGAATGGCCGTCTGGGGGCTTCAGCTAAGGGATTTATGAAATTTCAACCCTTATCCTCAGTTCCAGTACAGAATCAAACAAAATAACAATAACAAATTGATCCGCATAAATTCAAGCTCACACGTAACACTTTGGACGTTACAGTGTATTAATTGTAATAAATTTTCTAGATAATGTTAAATTTGTTAAGATGGCTTTGGGCTTTTCAAGGTCAATAAAGCGATAAAAGGCTACTTTTTCGAAACCCAAGCAAACTATATTAATAATTACAATACTGAAAACAACGCAAGCAGTGGAAATTGCAGACTTAATTTGATTCTGTTAGAGAGCAGTATACAACACCGCCATAGTATTCAAATGTAGCTGTTTAAAAAAGATAATGGCGTCCGAATGACATTTTAATCACTTTATAAATCAGTTGAAAAAATATAAGCAATATAGGCAAAATGTAAAAGGAAGGACCCTTGTTTCGGACCATGTACCTGTAACATGCGTTTCTTCTGCTTAAAGCGTTTCCTGTTGATCGAAATATGTAAGCTATATGGCTAAAATATGAAAACAGAATATGAAGTTGTGATGGTGGGGCAAGGCTGGGTGCGCTGGGACCTTACATACAATGACTAAACTAATTTTAATTTCGCAGAATGGAATTTTAGCGGAAAACACTATCAGTGAATATACAATGAAAAAGGTGCATTGATATGGTTTGTAAGCCAAATGGTACCTGGCTTTGATTGACATGGTTATTTCGCTGTGAAAAGTGTATATAGGCAAAATGTAAAAGGAACGACCCTTGTTTCGGACCATGTACCTGTAACATGCGTTTCTTCTGCTTAAAACGTTTCCTGTTGGTCGAAATATGTAAGCTATATGGCTAAAATATGAAAACAGAATATATACTCAGTCAAAAAAGTTCCTATACGTAAAATTGCTGCTTTTGCTATAGCTACTACAGAAAAAAAACTACATGAAGTTGGTTATATTTTGGTAAGAAGACGCATTTTTCCGTGTAAAAACCCCATTCGTTTTTGTTAGCTCACCGTCACGTAGTGACGAGGTGAGCTTTTGGGATCACTTTTCGTCAGTCGTCCGTCGTCCTTGCGTGCGTGCGTCCGTCCGTGCGTCCGTAAACAATTCTTTAAACGACATCTCCTCCTAAACCACTGATCGGATTTTGACCAAACTTCACAGGAATGATCCTTAGGTGGTCCCCTTTCAAAGTTGTTCAAATGGTTCCGGTCCGTTGCACATCTAGGTCATAGGAGCCAAAAACAGATTTTTTTCACCAAAAACTTAAAAAATCTTCTTCTCTGAAACCACAAGGCCCAGGTCTTTGATATTTGGTATGAAGCTTCATCTGGTGGACCCCTACCAAGATTGTTCAAATTATAGTGCTGGGGCCAAAAATGCCCCCGCTCTGGGGCCCTTTGGTTTTACATGGGCTTATATAGGGAAAATCTGTAAAAATCTTCTTCTCTGAAACCGTAAGGCCCAGGTCTTTGATATTTGGTATGAAGCTTCATATAGTGGACCCCTACCAAGATTGTTCAAATTATAGTGCTGGAGCCAAAAATGCCCCCGCTCCGGGGCCCTTTGGTTTTACATGGGCTTATATAGGGAAAATCTTTAAAAATCTTCTTCTCTGAAACCGCAAGGCCCAGGTCTTTGATATTTGGTATGAAGCTTCATCTAGTGGACCCCTACCAAGATTGTTCAAATTATAGTGCTGGGGCCAAAAATGCCCCCGCTCCAGGGCCCTTTGGTTTTACATGGGCTTATATAGGGAAGAGCTTTAAAAATCTTCTTCTCTGAAACCGTAAGGCCCAGGTCTTTGATATTTGGTATGAAGCTTCATCTAGGGGACCCCTACCAAGATTGTTCAAATTATAGTGCTAGGGTCAAATATGCCCCCGCTCCGGGGCCCTTTGGTTTAACATGGGCTTATATAGGGAAAATCTTTAAAAATTTTCTTCTCTGAAACCGTAAGGCCCATGTCTTTGATATTTGGTATGAAGCTTCATCCCACACTGCCATGGTCCTTCTTCCCCCCCCCCCCCCTCCCCTCCCCCCCCCCCACTCCGGGGGCCTTTGGCTTTAAATGGGCTTATTTGTGAAAATCTTTAAAAATCTTCTTCTCTGAAACCGCAACGCCCAGGTCTTTGCTATTTGGTATGAAGCTTCATCTAGTGGACTCCTACCAAGATTGTTCAAATTATAGTGCTTGGGCTAAAAATGCCACCGCCCCGGGGCCCTATGGTTTTACATGGGCTTATATGGGGAAAATCTTAAAAAATCTTCTTCTCGGAAACCCCAAGGGCCAGGTCTTTGCTATTTGGTATGAAGCTTCATCTAGTGGACCCCTACCAAGATTGTTCAAATTATAGTGCTAGGGCCAAAACTGCCCCCGACCTGGGGCCCTTTGGTTTTACATAGACTTATATAGAGATATTCCTTAAAAACCTTCTTCTGAAACAGCAAGGCCATGGTCTTTGATATTTGGTGTGAAGCTTCCTCTAGTGGACCTCTATCAAAATGGTTTAAATTATAGCCCTGAGGCCAAAAATGCCCCCGCCCTGGAGCCATTTGGTTTTATATAGGCTTATGTAGGGAATATCTTTAATAAAAATCTTCTTCTCTGAAACCGCAAGGCCCAGGTCTTTGATATTTGGTATGTAGCATATCTAGTGGACCTTTGCCAAGATTGTTCAAATTATAGCCTTTGTTGATATTTGGTATGAAGCTTCACCCTTTTAGACGTCTCTGAACATTATGCACATTATAGCCCTGGGGTTAATAATGGCTCTCCCCAGGTCCTACTTGTTACTCTATGGATCAGGTGAGCGATCCAGGGCCATCATGGCCCTCTTGTTTTCGTAAACACATCACTGTAGACTATTGCTTTAAACACCCAAGGGGTCACTGTGTCATTTTCACAGAGAAAATCATTAAAAGTAGAAGTAAAACAAAGATCAGGAATCGATACAATTAACTTACTCCACCCATCAAAGACACCAAAGGGAAAGAAACACAAACATTAAGCGACCAGACCATAATGGAAACCTAAACAAAGGAAGGCCATAAGGACAGTTACTTTCCCACAAAATGGCCATATGGCCATCCAAAATAAAAGGCACAAGTGACACACACAGTAAGTAACAAACAACACCATAAATAAACCGCCACAGAAGAACCGCCTTGGAACGGTCAGTGGAATGATTTCCACTGGGGGGCTTAAATCGATTTAACGTTGCCACAATCCTCGCGCTTACTTCCGTCGCGTTTTAGACAAATAATTTGTTCAGTCCGCATGAAGGCCTCCTAACTCATTAGTGCAACATCTCCGTGAACACAAAAATCAAAGAACCACAGAGGTGAGACAACGGTGAGGACTCGACAGCAAGAAACCACTGAAATGCTGGAGCAAAAGAAAACCAACAGTTAGACTCCGATGAGCCCGACCAGAGACAGAGCATCAGGCACCAACCAACATTACCTTGAATTAGATCTCTCTAATTCTCAATAAGCCTTTACGTTGGAGCCGTCATAGAATCTGAGGCCTGCCCACCGGCGTGCAATTAAAGAGGGAAGCAAAGTTGACAAGCGTGATTGGGTTAACTACCATGCATGCAGTCTGTCGTATAACATCCATGTTGTACCCAATCTTTTTATATCGAAGAATGATTTTACGAAATTCGGTGCCGAAGTCATTGCGGTTATATATTTTTCTGAATTTATATAGTAAGTCACCATAAAATTCGGGTTCCGATAGACCTTGTTGCAGAAGAGATTTAAGTCCAATATTGAATTTTGAAATTAAATCAGAATGGCGTCTATAAAATTTTGAAAAGGCTTTACGTAGTTTATGGTACCGATAACCCTGATTAAGGAGTTTAGCCTTTCATAATTTATTACGAGTGTTAAAGTCAGTTACATGACTACACACTCTAGCAAATCGAATTAATTGCGAAATATAAACGCCATAGGATGGCGCACGAGGAACATCACCATCCAAAAAAGGAAAATTTACAATCTCAAAATCAAAGTCATCGCGTTTATCATAAATTTTGCACGAAACAAATCCATCTACAATAGATAGATGTAAATCCAAAAACGGGACCTCGGTATCAGAACAATTTGCTTTATTTAACTGAAGTTCGGGGGGGGGGGGGGGGTAAATCTGACTGATCAAACCATCGAAATAGGTATTATCAATATTTAATAAATTATCTAAATATCTAGAAGTGGAGCTAAAAGCTTCAATAATTTCAGATTGGTTATCAATGGAAGGCGACAACATGAAAAGTAGAAGTAAAACAAAGATCAGGAATTGATACAATTAACTTACTCCACCCATAAAAGACACCAAAGGGAAAGAAATACAAACATTAAGCGGCCAGACCATAATGGGAACCTAAACAAAGGAAGGGAAGTCTCTTTCATAACAATACAAGAACAGATCAGCCACAAGAGGTGCGCAATTCGTACCCATCGGAATACCCACAATTTGTCTAAATTACTTAGTACCGAATCTAATATAAATATTGTCAAGTAGAAAAAGGTGAGGGCATCACACACTTTCTGACATGACCAAAGTGTATAATTCTTATGCTCTTTAGAAGTGAGAAATACATTTCTGACATTTAACATTCCGACATTCTGACATTTTCTGCTATGATTTAACATCACAAAATTTCCCTGTACCCTAAATTTCTAATAGTTGATACAAGTTACATTTCATTAGATACCATTTGCGTCTATTCACAAAAGATTTGGAACTTTAGTTGCATCAGCAACGAGAAACAGGCTATCACATATTGACCTCCAATTCTTAGAATTTGTGAGTGAGTGAGTGAGTATTTGAGTTTTACGTCTCACCAACAGCTAAGGTCATACGGAGACGGGACCTCGGTTTAAAGACTCATCCGAAAGTCTGGAGAAGCCCAGGATCGATCCTGCGACCCCTGGTTTACAAGGCGAGTAGCGTAACAACTGCACCACGGAGGCTTCTAACTTAGAATTTGTGTGCAAATGCTGCAAATGTCGCGACGGAAGTAAGGGCGAGGATTGTGGCCACGTAAAATCGATTTAAGCCCCCCAGTGGAAATCTTCCACTGACCGTTCCAAGGCGGCTCTTCTGTGGCGATTTATTTATGTTGTTGTTTGTTACTTAGTGTGTGTATCACTTGTGTCTTTTAATTTTGGATGGCCATATGGCCATTTTGTGGGAAAGTAACTGTCCTTATGGCCTTCCTTTGTTTAGGTTTCCATTATGGTCTGGTCGCTTATTGTTTGTATTTCTTTCCCTTTGGTGTCTTTTATGGGTGGAGTAAGTTAATTGTATCAATTCCTGATCTTTGTTTTACTTCTACTTTTCAATGGGAACTCCATAGAAAATCGCAATTGATAGTGCTACATTCTACATGATTTTTCTGTATTTTTATCATTATGATGAACAGCAATAGTGGAAACAAAGCGTTTTTTTTTTTTTTTTTTTAAATGACAAAAATTGATTGAGAGGAATAAAAATTACAGCAGTTCGAAAATTGCTATACTTTTAATTGCAAGGGAGATAATTTGGGAATTTCACAAATTAAAACCGCGCTTATAATGAGAGATCATGAGATATTGCAAAAGTAAGGTGTTTTCCGATGTTCAGACGACATTTTCTTCCATCTTAGAAAAAAAAGATATTTCTGCGCATTCGCAATGTCCATTTTCTACCAAAATCTTTCTAGACACATATTGCAAGACAACTCTGGAGCAGAAAGGTATGAGCAAATGCAAGTTTGGGCACCCCTTGCTAAACGTTCGATTTGCATGTCTACAGCCAAATTTAGCTCTATAGCTGCCAGATATCTAGTGAGTTTCACCCGGAAGTTGGTATAGTTACTTTTTTTACTAAGTATATTTTTGAGTGTGCCTCCGTGTCACTTTCTACAGGTGACTTGAGACGGCAGCGTTCTTGTATTGTAGCCTTTCCTGAGTGACATTTTCTTACTGAACAGAACAGAACAAAACTTTATTCACTCAAGTCAACAATATGACATATAAGATACAAATCTGACATTTTCTAGTCGCATATGATCTGGCTTATGTATTACTTTTAAGGTGTATGCCGTAATTTCTGCTTATGATTTACATGCATTGCTATTACTAGCTGATCTTATTTGAGTAGCACGAAATGAAAATTAGTTTAGTCATTGTATGTAATGATGTCATGATTCTAATGAAACTGATAATATGCCAGACAATTTTCCAAGCCAAAATAATCCGGTTTACGATTTATGCATGAAGCAGAAGCATCGGTTGACTTTTTTGTCTGTTTCGTTAGCGTGTTGCGCACCTCTTGATATAAAGTTGACAACTTTTATAAGCCTCTCACACCACCAAAATTATAAATTGAAATGCATGTTTAAAGCTAAGAACAAATATTTTCTCGTGTAAAGAGGCGCGGAAATCGCTTAAACATAAAATTGGTAAAATTGCAATGATCCTAGTACTTTGTTTATTCAAATAGATATTTCGTTTCATGACCTTATCTTATTCTGATCGAATGTATGCATTGTTATTGATCCCTACATATAAACCTGCAACTAATGGTAAGCTGTTCAGAGCTTTTATTCCAGTCACAAAAATCTATCACATCCATGTAAAACTTCTAAATTCTGTATTCGTTTGATTTTTATGTTCGAGCAGTTATTGCACTAATGAATTAGAAATCCTTAAGGCGGACTGAACAAATTACTTTCCTTAATCCCGAAAGAAGAAAGAGCGAGGATTGTGGCCGATTTTAGCCACACCCACCCACTCCAGTAAAAACCTTTTTATTGACATTTGAAAGGCGGTTCTTCTGTTGTGATTTATATGTATGTATTAATATTAATATTTTATTTTATTTTGGATAGCCGTTTGGCCATTTTGTGGGAAATGGATTGTCCTTTTTGGCTTTTCGCTTGTGATGTTTTCATTATGGTTTAGATGTTTCATGTTGGTGTTTTTTTTTCATTTGGTGTCTTTGATGGGAGGTGTGAGGTAACTGTATCGATTACTGAACATTGCCTTTATTTATATTTTTTCAAAAGAAGGTTTGAGATTCTTACATTTCTGATTCAGGTTTCGCGATCCTTTCAGTATGAATTCACAGCGTTATTCAGAAAAGTGCCTATAGAAAAATATCTTACTTTTTCATGCAGAACATGACGTCTCAAATTTATTTTGAGCGAGTCTGTGACCCACAGCTATGAGAATCTTAATATTAAGAGACATCTTTCTCAACCACTAGACTATAGAAACCTGTTGATTCTTTTTTGGTTTTGCTATTGTAAGTTTGTGTGCTAAGGTTTCAAGTAGTACTGTTTTTTTGTTGTTTTTTTCAGGTGTTAGCCGGAGCTGCAATATTAACTTCCACCTTTTCCAGTTTCGAATTCATCGCCAGTGCCAGCGAGGAAGCTAGGAATCCAAGCAAAAATGTTCCTACTGCAATGATGTTGACAGTTTTTGTCTCTGCTGGAATGTATTTCTGTGTATCTACTTCGATAACTTTAGCGTTACATAGTTCTAAATTAGGATCAGTTCAGGCTTTACCACAGCTTTTAGAATCACTTAATATTACAGGTGCTAATATTGTAGTATCTCTTGGAGCATTATTTGGCCTGTTTTCAACTTGCTTCGGTGCTTTGTTTTACTTGCCAAGATTACTGTATGCAGTAGCAAGTGATGGGATTTTGTGTAATTTATTTGCTAAGGTCAGTGAAAGAACAGGTGTTCCTATATATTCAACGCTAATAGGTGGTAGTTTATCAGCTGTTATTGCTATGTTTATAAGCTTGGAAACTCTGATCCAGTTATTGTCTCTAGGGGTCTTGATCTCCTATACAGTTGTTTCTATTTGCATAATAGGCATTCGTTACCAGAATTGCATTGTTGGACTTTATCTAGAATACGAAGATCCTGATGAAAATGAACCTGTTCAGTGTACCCATTTCGGTTGCATCGATTTTGACATACATCATCATCGGCGTCAAACAAAGTGTGTTAAATGCACTCCTGATTCAACACTTATAAATGAAATCAACAGTAATACATTTCAAGTAAATAGATACAGAGAAAATTTGTCTGGTGATGGTGTAATTTCTGATAATCTTCATTTAAATGAAATATCTGGACACCAGATAAATTCAACGTCTAATTTAATACAACCGTCAGGAAATACTTATGAACGTTTTGATAGTTTGATAAGCAGTACATCTAAAGGAAGTATTACTGGATTAATTCGGATTCCTTATGAAATGGGATTGAAACCAAACGATACATCATCGCGCATAGCAATAACAGGCCTTATAATGTTTATAATCTGTGCTTTACTGATGTGTGTTATTACATTATATGCAGAAAAAATCATACATTTAAATAATTGGTGGATAACTGGAATCGTTTTGGTTTTTGCCATGTTGCTCATATCTGCAGCAGTAATAGTAGCTAAACAACCACAAAACAAAACAAAACTGTTGTTCAGGACACCATATGTCCCTTTTGTTCCCCTTGCATCTATACTGCTTAATATGTATCTGATTGCCTCATTGCCAGAATTATGTTGGCTACGGCTAGTGGCATGGATGGCTGTAGGTAAGTAGGTAGTTTAGTTTATAAAAACGTTCTTTCGTAACATCAAGTTAGTAACAACAGAAGAAGCCATAAAGAAGACTTCCATCCAAAATCCCAGAAATACGCTTCTTTCTACATATCCTTCGTTTAGCTTGCTTACTATTCGCGAAAGACTGATTACACCCTTGTGTCTGTTTGTTCGTCATTCCTTTAATAATTTTTGAGTCTAGGGTACTATGGGTGTAAAAGCATGCCCGTAGATGAAAAATTGGCGGTGTAATTATTTCCAGCTTATTTTATTGCCAAATAGGGTAATTCAACAATTTCCTATATATTCTTAACAATTTATTCAGTAAAAGTGTTTTCTACCAAAGGAAGAGTAAAACGTGTATGCTTCTGATTAAGGTCTAAATATAGATGTTGTGTGGCCGTTTAAACGAGCCCAGCTGCTGTAGAAAAGAAAAAACAGATCTGCTATGATAAATACACATGATAACAGAAAATACGCAAAACAATTATAATGGAAAAAAAATAGCTATTTCAAGCAACTGAACGATAAAAGCATAAATGACACAAAGTCAATTTACATGCAAAGGAACGACCACATAGGGAAAATAATGCAATTTTCTTACATGCTTTTCAATGGAATATAGCTGAAACTGACCACACAAAAACCGCTTAGAAAGACCAATAAGTTACTAAGTTCTGAATAGTTAGATCATTTGGAAGCAAAGCATACACCAAATAAACGAAAATAACATCAGTATTGATAAAACGCTCAGTTCTGAATAGTTAGACTGTGATATGAAGCTTCATCTAGTAGACCTATTCCAAGATTTTCAAATTAAAGCCTTAAGCCGACGCTAAAACCGGCCAGTGTTGCACATAAAAGAGTCTGCAATATTCGTTTATTTGGTGCATTCTTTGTTTCCAAAGGATCTAACTGTTCATAACTTATTTATCTTTACTGCAGCTGGTGTTGTGGTAAGCGGATAGCTGTTACATTCTTTCGTCAGAAACTGACAACTGCCCATTTTGAATCAGAGGAAGGAAGAGAATAACCGTAGAAAAGAATGCATGATTAATTTCCACGCAAATAAAAATCATAAATGAGTTCCTTTAAGAGCAATGAAAACATTCATAAGATAGAAGATGGGTCATACTACGTAGTTTCGGCTAATAAAGCCCCATCAGTGACCCTGTAAGGATCCGGCAAAGAAAGCCAGAGGAAGCATACTCCAATTTTGCGGAGTTCGAATAGGCAGTCGATTCAAAGACTGATATAAATCAAATGGGGTCCAAATAATTAAAAACCTGTCTAGAATACGAGTATAAACCAATAATTTATTTCTGATTTCTCAGAATATTCACGCGGATCTCAAAGGACCAAAAGTAAAATATAAACTGCACTATGGTTGATGTACGGGGAGACCTTTTACGGCCGCCACACGGCACAACACCAGCTGCAGTGAAGGCAAATAAAAATCAAAAATGAGTTCCTTTAAGAGCAATGAAAACATTCATAAGATAGAAGACTGTTGCAGACACCGGCAGGTATCGAACCCGCGTCCTCCTGATCACCATTCAGACGCGCATCCGACCGAGCTACCGGTCTGGAAATAAGTGATAGTCACGTGGACTTAAGCACTGAATATCTCTTTGCGCTTATACTTTTGGATCTATTGATAAACAATCGACAAAAATAGTTAATAAACATATAAGAAACTGCAAAGGAACGCCCAAACTGCGTCGTCAATTGAAAAACAAACTGTCCATGACCACCCACGAAAATGCCCGATCATCTGAAACGATAGCTTTTATAAACAATGTTGATCATCTAAATCGACAACTTATGTTAACATTGACAATATAAACTGCTAGTAAGTGATCAAGTTTCCCCAGTTAGGCCAGTCATTTTAGCCCAAAAATACCCTCAACTTTATTTGAGATTGAGGGTCTTTTCAGATGATCGGGCATTTTCGTGGGTGGTCATGGACAATCCTGATTGTGTCTCCACTATGGTTGTAAAGACGAAAAGTCGCTTCCATTACTGAGAGAATTAATCAAAATCCCGGAAATAGCAAAATAAAATAGTAACAAATGAACCCCTATATACAGAGTGTACTGCAGTGCCGGATAGCCTTATATGCGCTATATGAGCATCCATTTTTGGGGATGCCTCTGTGGCGCAGTGCTAGGCGGCGTCGCCGCATCTGTGCGTGGGTTCGAATCACAGTCAGAGCACGATTTATTTATCCCTGATTGTGTCTCCACTATGGTTGTAAAGACGAAAAGTCGCTTCCATTACTGAGAGAATTAATCACAATCCCAGCCTCGATAGCGCAGTGGTTAGCGCGTTCGACTCGTGATCGAGAGGTTGTGCGTTCGAATCCGGCCACCGGTATCGAGGTGTGTCCTTGGGCAAGACACGTAATGACACTGCCCCACTCCACCCAGGTGTAAATGGGTAGCAGTGATGTAAAAGCCACTGTCTCTCTCTCGCGCGCGCGTGAAAACACCCGGAATGAGTGTTCGAGAGCGATTCAATAAGCTTGAAGCTTTCATCGCAATCGAACTAAAATAAATTAGTATAAACTATTCACAATCCCGGAAATAGCAATTTTTTTTAAATAGCCACCAAATAATAAGCTTACTGTTGTCTTATAGCGATAAAAGAAGTTTCAGCTTGATATGTGTACAGAAAGTTGTCTTTTTGGGGGGTAAAAACTTGGAAATATTGGCAAAAGCGCAGAAAATGGGAATAAATTTTTAAAATGTTACTGGCGTGGGTTCTTGAAAATGTTTTCGTTTAAGAAGTTATATATGTGTATAAGTTAATTACAGGGAAAAAATAAAATTTTATATGTCAAAAAAAAAATTCATTTTTGAGGGGTAGGAAAATGCACATTTTTATATAAAACACTCATCATCTATGAGTTTTGGGGCAAGACACAGTAGCAACCAAAGTACAAAAATATATTGTATGATGTCGAACAAATACAGCCAGATGTGCACTTACTACTCTCAAGTCTGCTACATATTACTTGCTGTTATTTTTATAACTATTATATTAGTATTATCAGGAGTAGTAGTAATAGTAATATACTTAGTCAAAAAAGTAACTATACCAACTTTCGGGTGAAACTCATCTGGCAGCTATTGAACTAAATTTGGCTGTAGACATTTAAATCGGACGTTTAGCTAGAGAATGCTCAAACTTGCATTTGTCCATACCTTTCTGCTCCAGAGTTGTCTTCCAATATGTGCCTAGAAAGATTTTGGTAGAAATTGGACATTGCGCATGCGCAGAAAGTTTTTTTTTTTTTTGTCTAAGATGGAAGACAATATTCTCTGAACATCGGATAACACTTTACTTTTACAATATCTCATGATCTCGCATTATAAGCGAGGTTTTAATTTGTGAAATTCTCAAATTATCTACCTTGCAATTAAAAATATAGCAATTTTCGAACTGCTGTAATTTTTATTCCTGTCAATCAATTTTTGCCATTTTTTCAAACAACGCTTTATGTCTACCATTGCTTTCCATCATGATGGTAAAAATTATAGCAAATCCATATAGCATGTAGCACTATCGATTGCGATTTTCTATGGAGTTCCCAATGGAAGCAGCATTTGCACACAACTTCTAAGAATTCGAGGTCAATATGTGATAGCCTGTTTCCCGTAGCTGATGCAACTAAAGTTTCAAATCTTTTGTGAATAGACGCAAATGTTATCTTAAGAAATGTCACATGTATCAAATTTTAGAAATGTAGGGTACAGGGAAATTTTGTGATGTTAAATCATAGCAAGTTTTAATGATTTTTCTCTGCGAAAATGACACAGGGACCCCTTGGGTGTTTAAAGCAATAGTTTACGATGATTTGTTTACGGAAACAAAAACGAACGGTGCTTTTGCACGGAAAATTGAGTCTTCTTATCAAAACATAACAAACTTTGTGTAGTTTTTATCTGTAGTAGCTATAGTAACAGAAGCAATTTTAGGTATAGGAACTTTTTTGACTGAGTATAGTTGATAAAAAAAAAGATTACTGCTATTTAGAGAATGGTGAAAGCTAATGCTTATATGCTCATAATCATGGGTTGCAATGATATGTCCTTCATTATATTTATGTGAGTTGATTCATGAATAAACTAAAAGAAAAAAATTCTGTTTTGTGCCTGCTTAGAAGTTTGCCTTTTAAGGGAGAAATTCAAAATTTTGACCAAAAAAGCGAGGGAAACGGGACTATTTTTGTAAAAAGTTAGTGGTGGGTATTCTTGAAAATGTTTTGATGCAAAAAGTTACATACAGAAACTACATACGTTAACTACAGAAACAAAGAAAGATATTGAAATGTTTATAAAGTTTCATTTTCAGGCAATGAAATTGTTGAATTGTACCGAAAAATACCATATTTTTCACATGTAGGAATTACTTAACAAAATTACATAGTACATGTATAACATGGGGCTGGTTTGTATTCCCAGATATGTACAAACTAGTGTGAAGCAGCTATTAAATGCTTCAACTTGACACCTTCACAGAAATGTTCCTTTCTAAGGTTGTTGGAAATTTTGCCAAAGAACAAAAATCATGGAAAACGCACATTTTTAATACATGTATCTGGTAAAGGCTTTTGAAAACACTTTGGTGTAGCGTTACATCAGAGAGTACTGCATGAAGAAACATTTTAAGCTTTTGAAAAACAAATCCTTATTTCCGGGTAAAAAGATAATACTTTTACAGAAAAAAAACATGAAAAATGAACATGTACCGTGTATTATAAATTATAGCTTTCATAAACTTAAGATTTGTAACTGTTCACTGACCATGGTCGTTGTCATCTGTCTGCCCTTCTGTTCTCAATTTTCTTAAATGACATTTCTAAGGTCACTAAATGGGCTTTTATCAAACTTGTTCAGAGTTATTCAAAAATCCATTCCATGCAACTCTGATTTTCATGGCAACTTAAACGAGGAAATTAGCAAGATTATTTATCCGAAACCAGAACAAGGTCTTTTATTAGGTCTGGCAAGCAGCTTTTAAATCATAGCCTTGGGGTCAGAAGTGTACCCATCCCTGGTGTTACAAATGTTTTACTTGAACTCATATCCTGAAACTATCGATCTTGGCATTTGATATTTAATAGGTATCCTCATCTAGTGGATATCTGCCAATTAACATTGCCCAGAATATAGCCCTGAGGTACCAATTGGCCCACACTGGGGTCTGCTGTTCGAAGAATTCCATTCCATGCAGCTTGTGTTGCCATGGCAGAAAATGGAGAATAAGTAAAAAATCTTTAAAATCATCTTGTATAAAGCTGAAAGGTTTTAGAGATTTGGTATGAAGCTTTTTATCCCCCGACCGAATAGGTCAGCCTGGCGTCCGTCCGTCCGTCTGTCCGTCCGTCCGTCCGGCCGTCCGTAGACGCAACCTTGTGATGGTCCTAACTCCTATACCCTTTGAGATTCATTGATGGTTCTTGCCACAATTGTTCACAAGGCTGAGACGGCGTGTCATGCGCAAGAACCAGAACTCTGGATTGCATACTTTTTGAGTTATCTCCCCTTTTAATAAAATAGAATGACTACTTTGTGATGGCCATAACTCCAATACCCTTTGAGGTATGTTGATGGTACCTGGCACAGTTGTTCACAAGGCTGAGACGGCGTGTCATGCACAAGAACCACAACTCTGGTTGTCATGGTTTTTGAGTTATCTCCCCTTCCAATAAAATAGAGTGTCTACCTTGTGATGGCCATAACTCCAATACCCTTTAAGATATATTGATGATACCTAATACAGTTGTTCACAAGGCTGAGACCGTGTGTCATGCACAAAAACCACAACTCTGGGTGCCATGGTTTTTTAGTTATCTCCCCTGACAATATAACCTTGTGATGGCAATAACTCCAAAACCTTACAGATCCCCACCCCTAAACCATATATATTATTGTTCCTTATGATAAGACACATTCATTGACACCAACCTGGGGGCCCCCGGATGCGCTGGGGCCTTGCCCCACCCCCTCCACTTCATAAAAGGCCCAATATCTTGGAAACTGTACAGATCCCAACCCCTTAACCATATATATTTTTGTTCCTTATGATAAGACACATTCAGTTAAACTAACCTGGGGGCCCCGGGATGCGCCGGGGCCATACCCCACCCCCTCCACAACAAAAAAGGCCATATATCTCAGAAACCGTTTAGACCCCCCACCCCTAAACCATATATATTTTTGTTCTTTATGATAAGATGCATCCATTGACACCAACCTTTTGGCCCCCAGGATGTGCCGGGGCCTTGCCCCACCACCTTCACTTCATAAAAGGCCCAATATCTCGGAAACCTTACAGATCCCCACCCATAAACCATATATATTATTGTTCCTTACGATAAGACACATTCAATGACCCCAACCTGGAGGCCCCCTGGGATGGGTCAGGGCCCTGCCCCACCCCCCTCCACTTCATAAAAGGCCATATATCTGAGAAACCATTCAGATCCCCAACTCAAAAACATATATATTCTTGTTTGTTATGATAAGACGCATTCAGTGATACCAACCTAGGGGTCCCCCGGGATGCGCCATTGCCCCACCCCTCCACTTCATAAAAGGTAATATATCTCGGCAACCTTTCAGATCCCCACCCGAAAACCATATATATTCTTGTTTCTTATGATAAGACGCATTCAGTTACACCAACCTGGGGGTCCTCTGGGATGTGCCCGGGCCATGTCCTACCCCCTCCACTCCATAAAAGGCCCCAAATTCTCATAAACCGTTCAGATCCCCACCCCTTATCCATATATATTCTTGTTCTTTATGATGAGACGCATTCAATGAGTCCAACCTAGGGGTCTTCAGGGGTGTGCTGGGGCCATGCCCCACCCTGCCACTTCATAAAAGGCGATAAATCTCAGAAACCTATCAGATTCCCACCCCTAAACCATATATACATTCTTGTTTTTTATGATAAAACGCATTCAGAGACACCAACCTGGGGGTCTCTTGGGATGTGCCCGGGCCATTTCCCATCCCCTCCACTTCATAAAAGGCCCAATATCTCAGAAACCGTTAAGATCCCCGCCCCCCACCCATAAACCATATATTTTCTTGTTCCTTATGTTATGATGCATTCAATGATATCAAATTGGGCTCTGTTGGGTCATCTCCCACCCCTCCACTTCATAAAAGGCCTAATATTTCAGATGCAGAGTCCTCATGAAATGGGGGTTCATTTGGGAGACTTTATAATCAATAAATTAAAACCATACATGGCTGCCAGTGGGCAGTGCCTGCCAGAGCCCTGGTGAGCATCCTGGCCCATGGGCCTCTTGTTTCGTTATCTCCCCTGACACTAATCTTGTGATGGCCATAACTGCAATACTTTTGTGATATATTGCTGGTTTAATTCTGGTGCACTTTCTATTATTGAACAATCTTCTGAAGGCCATATTGGCTTTTGGTCGGGGGATTTGCCATCTCTTCCGATGGCTATTTTTCCAAGACTGTTGCAATTATAGCCCTGGGGTCAAAAAAGGCCCCCTCTGATGGTCTCTTGTTTTACATTGACCCATATTGCAAAACTTAAAAAAAATCTTCTTGCCTGAACATTGGAAGGGTCGGGCATTTGATGTTTGGTAAATACAGCTTCAGATAGTGAATTTTTGTCAAGATTGGTCAAAAATTGATCCATATTGGGAAAACTGTAAAAAAAATCTATGTCCTTGATATTTGTATGTATATTCATCTAGTTGATTGTTGAAATCATAGCACTGTTATCAACAAGGGCCCCGCCTTTAGAATCACTTGTTTTACACAGACACTTTAAAATCTTCTTGTGAAACTGGAAGGCCAGATGAAACAGAGGACCAAAGCCTTTGATATTTGGTATACCTTTATATAGTTTTGCTCAGCCAACATTGTTTATATTATAGCCCAGGAATAAAAATGGCCCAACTTCAGGGGGTCACTTATTTTGCATAGACTCATATACGGAAAAGCTTTAAAAACAACGTTGAAGGAAACTAGAAGGACCTTTGATATTTGGTAAGTGCGTGTAGCTTGCATCAAGTGTTCTAGCTCTAGGTTCAGATATGGCCCCATCATTGGGGTAATTTGTGAACTCACATGAGCACAGTGTGCCATGCCATATATCATCCGTCCATCCATTCACATTTTTTTTACTACAAGGGTTTCAACTAAACTCTGCACGAATAATCCTCGGGTGGTCTTAAAAAGTTTTCATAGAATTGTATTACCTGGAGAAGAGTAACGAGTTGATTTCAAACTAATTTTACACTAATGTTCCTTGGGTGGCCCTCCACCAACGTTGTTCAGATTAATCAGTGGTGTAGAGATTAATTGGTGTGTCTTGTTGTCCTTAACTGGTCTAAATTAAAGCACTGCTTGTCAAATACGGTGATACTAAATACAGGACACATTGGCACTCTTGGAGATGAAATGTAAACAAAATCTGTAAAAGTTAAAGCATGTTAATTGAGTAACTTTGTTGCATATTCATAGAAATAAGCAGAAAATGCTTTTTGTTGCTACTGTTGTCCTTATTCATGTTAGATTATGACGAGATACACAGTGATATTGTAAAATCAAGCTTTTAGTTTTGCAGAGTTTGTGGTTTGATTTTGAATGCAAGAAATATATCTTAAAACATTATTAGTAAAATGTTACTGGAATAGAAGGAAAGGAAACATATCCTGCCCCAGGTACTATTTTTTTTTTAATTTCCTTATTGTTTTGCCCAGAATTCACACTACAAGAACAATTAATCCGGGGTTAAACACAGGTCTATTATAGTTTGGACATGGTTTAAGTTTACTCAATGTTGCTTCTGATCTGTAAACATTTTGCATATTCTTCTATAATTCCTGTTCTTCTTTACTCTTATTGGTCTTTGTGATTGTCAAAAATTTGATGGCTTCCATCAAGGAAAATTGAACATATTTTTCTGATTCTTGGTGCATACTTTTATGCATTTCTTCTTTGTCTCAACGGTTGGCTTGAAGCATAACTGCTATATAGCAGGAACGCATAAAACACATATTAGACAAGAGTGAATCTGTCAAATCTTCCCGACAAATAATGTATCTGGTTTTTTTGTTTGTTTGATTTGAGGCTCAACGTCACCGCCAACACTGTATAGGTCATTTTGGCGATGTTGCTTCCAATTTTGTGGGTCTTTTACCCGACATTGAGATGAAATGACATCTCAATCCCTGTCGCCCAATGAAACCAGTAGAGTTGATAAGCATGCACGGTCCGACTCGCATCGCTTTACCTAAGGAGGCTTAGATCCTCTAGTCGGTTTACAAGTACTCGTGTGCAGTCAGTTTCAGCACTGCGTGGAAGCATCATGCAGCCCATTTATTTGTTCAAATCCCCCCCCCCAAATGGGCGGGGGTCGCGGTATCTGGGTTTAAAACAGTATTTTGCTGGATATAAACAACAGTTTTGCACAATATAAGATGGTTCATGATTCCTGTTTTCCATGTTTTTATACAAATTTTACATTTTCTGCTTTTAAAAAATTTCTGTGCAGGCACGACACTGAAGGATTTTTTAGAACTACTTGATATAGTCAGTGCACATCTGGCTATATAAATTCGTTCGACATTATACAATTTATTTTTATAATGTAATTTCTACTTGACCAGAAAATAATAGATTTTGGGTGTTTTTATGTAAACGTGTATTTTCATACCATGAAAAATGGAACTTTTTAAGCATTATTATAAATCTTTTTTTTTTGTAGTTAACATATACTCATATATAACTTTTTACACCAAAACATTTTAAAAACTCCACACCAGTAACTTTATAAAAATTTATTCCCATTTTCTGCGTTTTTTGTCAATATTACCAAGTTTTTACCCCAAAAGGACAGCTTTCTGTAAAACATATGAAGCTAAAACTTCTTTTATCGTTACTTGACAATAGTTAGTTTAGTTTTGGCTATTTAAATAAATTTGCTATAATTTAATGAAATTTTTATAGTTCATTTCTTGTTTTGGGCGATTTGTATTCAAATTTCGAACATTTTCCCCCAAAAAATCAAATTCGCCAGGGAATATTTTTGGGGATTTTTCCTGTAAGTCAGGACACCTCACTGATTCTGAAAATAGTGAAAACCCTTCTGAAGGAATTTGTTTGAGGTTTAATGCTATTTTGACTGGCCTGAGTCGATATTTGGTTGTTTTGAGATTTTCGCAATCGATGTGTTAGCATATGGTTTTGTATTGATATTTGAGGACTGATTTGTTTGTTTCGTTAACGGCACAGTCAACACTTTTTTAGGTCATTCTGAGCCGGTCAGTTTACCTATCCACACTTTTCCTGGGCAGCTATCGAACCCGCGTCCTCCTGATCACATTTAAGACGCGCATCCGACTGAGCTACCGAGACCGACAACTCAGGACTGATAAAGTTATTTCTAATATCTTTGGTGATTTTGTTCCTTTATTACTGCTTCGTGTTGAAACGCCATTTAATTTCAATATTTTGTTTGAGATTTCACTTTGGTCAAATATATACTTAGTCAAAAAAGTAACTATACCAACTTTCGGGTGAAACTCACTAGATATCTGGCAGCCATTGAGCTAAATTTGGCTGTAGACATTTAAATCGGACGTTTAGCTAGAGAATGCTCAAACTTGCATTTGTCCATACCTTTCTGCCCCAGAGTTGTCTTCCAATATGTGCCTAGAAAGATTTTGGTATAAAATAGACATTGCGAATGCGCAGAAAGTTCTTTTTTGTCTAAGATGGAAGACAATATTCTCTGAACATCGGATAACACTTTACTTTTACAATATCTCATGATCTCGCATTATAAGCGAGGTTTTAATTTGTGAAATTCTCAAATTATCTCCCTTGCAATTAAAAATACAGCAATTTTTGAACTCCTGTAATTCTTATTCAAGTCAATCAATTATTGCCATTTTTTCAAAAAACGCTTTGTGTCCACCATTGCTGTTCATCATGATGGTAAAAAATATAGAAAATTCATGTAAGATGTAGCACTATCGATTGCGATTTTCTATGGAGTTCCCATTGAAAGCAGCATTTGCACACAACTTCTAAGAATTGGAGGTCAATATGTGATAGCCTGTTTCTCGTAGCTGATGCAACTAAAGTTCCAAATCTTTTGTGAATAGACGCAAATGCTATCTAAAGAAATGTCACATGTATCAAATTTTAGAAATGTAGGGTACAGGGAAATTTTGTGATGTTAAATCATAGCATGTTTTAATGATTTTCTCTGCGAAAATGACACAGTGACCCCTTGGGTGTTTAAAGCAATAGTCTACGATGATGTGTTTACGAAAACAAAAACGAATGGTGCTTTCGCACGAAAAAATGAGTCTTCTTATCAAAACATAACAAACTTTGTGTAGTTTTATCTGTAGTAGCTATAGTAGCAGAAGCAATTTTAGGTATAGGAACTTTTTTGACTGAGTATATTAACAAATCTAGTTTAACGGGAATGATTATGCAATTATTTATTGCTTTGTTCTACTTTTTGCAGGACTGATCGTGTACTTGGTCTACAGCTACAAGCATAGTCTGGAAAGAGATTTTGACGAACAGGAGGTAGTGTTATTTGAAATTACGGATTATGACGAAGGAAAGCAAGACCCTGACTCTACATGATATCATTTTAGAATATGTTTTGTCTCTTTCACTGCAAACTCAGTTGGTGATGTCAATATTTGCACATTCTAATTAATTATACCAAAATGAACCCGACATTGGAACTAAACGTATGTTCTCTCCTATGTTCTCTTACCTAACACAGTTATTGAGAACCAAATATATACTAACTGGTTGAAATGACGCCGTTGAAATTGGAACTCATCGATTAGCTATGCGTGATTCGAGTGAGGATTCTAATATTACTATTTGGTACAAGAATTTTCCAAGTCACTGTTACTAGTGTAAACTTTATAACCTGTAACCTTCATAATCATTTATAAAATCATACAAAAATACTTGTGAAAGGTTGAAAGCACGCAAATATCACAACCATCCCAATCCTCAAAAGAAATCTTACAAAAATACTTGTGAAAGGTTGAAAGTAAAGGTCACGCAAATATCACAACCATTCCAATCCTCAAAAGGAAAGCAAGACAACACGCTGGTTATTCCGTTTTTCATGATAATATTCGAAGGTACTATTCGAGAGATGATCATTTAACCCTTGGCGGATGATATTTGTATTAGATTTTTCTCGTAGGTGGGTTTTTATACTCGGTGTAAAAAAAAAATATGTATTAATAAAAAAAAGTGAAAAGTTAAGCCTGATTTTGTTTATACAGATCTTATAAAAATACCTGTCAGTGACCTTTATAGATTTACTTCTGAAGGCATACACAAGGTAATGAGGGTCAACAGCTGAAGTTTCAAAATTGCCGCCTTTCATTCCATTTGCAAATTATTTTGACGCAAAATAAAGTGAAAGCATTGTTTTTACTAAAACCGTCACTTAAAGTCTAGGTCTATTATTGGGAACAAAGTACTAGAACCCCCTTCTCAGAAGGATCCTATTTTTGACAGAAAATTCAATTTATTAGCCTCTAAACAGTGATAGAATTCGTTAAATAAACACCAGTTGATGGCTGAAGCACTTATCTCTTATATCTTTTACTTGATGTTTATAATTCATGAAGCGTTGTTATAGTGGTTTGTTTCAACTGTTTGAATAAATGATCGGCAGATATAATGCAAACAGCACTGAGTTAAAGATGGAGCTTGTATCTAGCAGTGAATCTCCCATCAGCGGTCATCAAAAATGACCAGATAAATAATCAGATTTCATGGCCATGTTGCCTGAATTTTCATAACTACTACCTTGTTCCTATAAGTATGTCATGGGAACTGGTTGTTGATTGTGTGTTAACTGTAAATCTTTGAGGATTATTATTTTTGTACGATGTTAACTTCAGAAGGCATATATATGACATATATATGAAAGAACTGTAACCAAATCAACTTATTTCATTTACTGAAAATAAGAAACAAAACTGCTGATATATACTAAGTCAAAAAGGTAACTTTACCAAGTTCCGGGTGAAACTCACTAGATATCTGGCAGCTGTTGACCCTGTCGGGAAACAAACTCCGTGGTAGCTATCATTTGTGCTTACGTCACACGTAAGGAAGTTTGTTCGGGTAAGATTTATGTTCGGAAAACAGGTATTTCCATTTCTTTCTTCAATACCTTCCATTGGAGAAATTTGACACGTAGCGCAGTAGGTGGCGCATAAATTCCCATTTCTTTGGCTACTTTCATTATATGTGTGCTTATCATAGTTGCCGAGAACACTTGGGACAAAACGCAAAAAAATGACTGTTAGCGAACACGGAAAGTTCAAGAAAATCCTCTTTTTTCATAGCCCACAGAAGAAAAGTCCTGATAACAGGTTCGCTTTGAAGCACCTTCGTCAATTACCTACATGCATCACTTTGACAGCAGCAGAAAACCCCTCGTCGAAGTGTTGGAAGAGAAAAAAGTAATAAAATAATAGCGTGCACGGACTTCGGCCACGAGCAAAGTGATAGCTTCCACGTACGATCTTGCCTGAAGGGTTTTGCAGATTCACAAACCCGCTTGATATGCATATTTTCTCTCTTTTTAGCTACACGGAGTTCGTTTTCTCGATGGGATAAACTTGTTTACATAGATTCAAAATTAGAGTAAATTGTTTAACAAAAACTAGGTTTCATTTGTTTCTCTAAACGAAGATTTTTATCGTGCCAGTCGCTTTCTAGATTAATGAGCAAAGCGACTCGCAATTTGTTCAGTGTGATTCAGCGATGTTCCATTTGATTCTACGAAAAGCGTTTGTTTGTATTGGAGTTTGACGGCCCATTCAGCACTATTTTAGGTCATTTTTGAGCCGGTCAGTTTTCCTGGGCAGGCATATACGTAAGTGGTTAACCGGTGCAGTGCACATTCTTTCGCCAGAAACTGACAACTGCCCTTCTTGAAACAGCGGAAGGGAGAGAATGACGGTAGAAAAGATTTCATAATCAATCTCCACGAAAGAATTTTGCCGACTACGAAGAGTGACTTCCGAAAATCGAGAAGAGGGTCAGTATTTAAATCTACAATAGGTCTACAATAAAAGCGTGCGTGCGTAAACAATTTCTTGTCCGCACGATAGCATCTTCATTTATGATTTGATTTTAACCAGACTTGCACACAACATGTACCACCATGAGATCTAGGTTCCTTTCTTGAACCAGCCATATCCCATCATATGTTACGGAGTTACAGGCCCTGAAAGGGCAAAAATTGCCTATTTTGGTCTTGTCCGCACGATAGCATCTTCATTTATCTTTTGATTTTAACCAGACTTGCACACAACTTGCACCACCATGAGATCTAGGTTCCTTTCTTGAACCAGCCATATCCCATCATGTGTTACGGAGTTACGACCCCTGAAAGGGCAAAAATTGCCTATTCTGGTCTTGTCCGCACAATAGCATCTTCATTTATGATTTGATTTTAACCAGACTTGCACACAACTTGTACCACCATGAGATCTGGGTTCCTTTCTTGAACCAGCCATATCCCATCATGTGTTATTGAGTTATGGCCCCTGAAAGGGCAAAAATTGCCTATTTTGGTCTTGTCCGCATGATAGCATCTTCATTTATGATTTGATTTTAACCAGACTTGCACACAACTTGTACCACCATGAGATCTGGGTTCCTTTCTTGAACCAGCCATATCCCATCATATGTTATGGAGTTACGGCCCCTGAAAGGGCAAAAATTGCCTATTTTGGTCTTGTCCGCACGATAGCATCTTCATTTATCTTTTGATTTTAACCAGACTTGCACACAACTTGCACCACCATGAGATCTAGGTTCCTTTCTTGAACCAGCCATATCTCATCATGTGTTACAGAGTTACGGCCCCTGAAAGGGCAAAAATTGCCTATTTTGGTCTTGTCCACACGATAGCATCTTCATTTATGATTTGATTTTAACCAGATTTGCACACAACTTGTACCACCATGAGATCTGGGTTCCTTTCTTGAACCAGCCATATCCCATCATGTGTTATGGAGTTACGGCCCCTGAAAGGGCAAATATTGCCTATTTTGGTCTTGTCCGCATGATAGCATCTTCATTTATGATTTGATTTTAACCAGACTTGCACACAACTTGTACCACCATGAGATCTGGGTTCATTTCTTGAACCAGCCATATCCCATCATGTGTTTCAGAGTTACGGCCCCTGAAAGGGCAAAAATTGCCTATTCTGGTCTTGTTTGCATGATAGCTGTTTCATTTATGATTTGATTTTAACTAAACTTGCACACATTTTGTACTACCACAAAATATCTCGGACAAGTTCGAATATGGGTCATGTCGGGTCAAAAAGTAGGTCAGTAGGTCAAATCAGAAAAAAAACTTGTGAAGACCCTAGAGGCCACAGTTTAAGTTCGATCATCATCAAACTTGCCCAGAATGATCATCTTGACAATATCTCAGTAAAGTTCGAATATGGGTGTTGTCGGTTCAAAAAGTAGGTCAGTAGGTCAAATCATAGAAAAACCTTCTGAACACACTAGAGGCCACAATTTATGTCCAATCATCATCAAACTTGCCCAGAATGATCATCTTGATAATATCTTGGTCACGTTTGAATATGGGTCATGTTGGGTCAAAAAGTAGGTCAGTAGGTCAAATGATAGAAAAACCTTGTGAACACACTAGAGGCCACAGTTTTGGTCCAATCATCTTCAAACTTGCCCAGAATGATCATCTTGACAATATCTTGAGTCAAGTTCGAATATGGGTCATGTCGATTCAAAAAGTAGGCCAATAGTTCAAATCAGAGAAAAACCTTGTGAACACACTAGAGGCCACAGTTTTGGTCCGATCATCATCAAACTTGCTCAGAATGAACATTTTGTTAATATCTTGGTCATGTTGGAATATGGGTCATGGCAGGTCAAAAAGTAGGTCAGTAGGTCAAATCAGAGAAAAACCATGTGAACACATTAGAGGCCACAGTTTTGGTCCAATCATCATCAAACTTGCTCAGAATGATAGTCTTGACAATATCTCGGTCAAGTTCGAATATGGGTTATATCAGGTCAAAAAGTAGGTCAGTAGGTCAAATCATAGAAAGACCTTCTGAACACTCTAGAGGCCACAGTTTAGGTCTGATCATCATCAAGCTTGCCCAGAATGATCATCTTGACAATATCTGAGGCAAGTTCGAATATGGGTCATTTCAGTCCAAAAAGTAGATAAAATCATAGAAAAACCCTCTGAACACACTAGAGGCCACAGTTTTGGTCCGATCATCATCAAACTTGCTCAAAATGATCATTTGACAATATCTCAGTTAATTTCGAATATGGGTCATATCTGGTCAGTGAGTAGGTTAGTAGGTCAGAGTGTTGAAAAACCTTGTGGACACACTAGAGACACCAGTTTTGGTCCGATCATCATCAAACTTGCTCAGAATGATCATCTTGACAATATCTGCGTCAAGTTCCAATATGGGTCATGTCGGATCAAAAAGTAGGTCAGCAGGTCAAATCATAGAAAAACGTTTTGAACACTCGAAGTGGCCAGTGGTTTTAGTCAAATCATCAAAAAACTTGCTCAGAATGATTATCTGGACAATATCTCCAATAATGGGTCATGTCAAATCAAAAAGTAGATTGGTAGGTTATTTTGTCATAACTTATGATCAGTTTGAGATAGAGCCTTCATATTTGGCATGTAGGTTCCTTGTGACAAGGGCTTCCCACTCATATAAAGATTTGATTTTATGTAATTTTGCTTAGATGACCCTCTATCAAAAAGGCTAAAACAATCCTGCTCCGATGAACAAAATCGCCACCGGAGCTAAAAATAGAAAAATATTGTAAATTTGACTCAAATGTGAACCCCTCCTAAACCCTGAGGCCAATTTGATTCAAACTTCACAGGAATGTTGCCTAGGTTACTCCCTACCAAATAAGCTAAAATCACTCTGCTGATGAACAAGATGGCTACCATAGCTAAAAATAGAATATACTCTAGACAGTGACACACAGGTGAGCGAACCAGGGCCCTGTGGGCCCTCTTGTTTGCAATTTGGTCATTTCGTACCCACTTTGGTCCTTTCGTACCCTATTTGGTCATTTCATACCCACTTTTAATTTTTTCTGGGAAAGGTTTTTGGTTATTTCGTACCCTCTTTAGTCTTTTCGTACCAACTTTTATTTTTTCTGGGAAACGTTTTTGGTTATTTCGTACCCAATTTTTCAAACGTAGGTACCAAATGACTTTGGTATGACATGAATTGTTTTAAAGCTTTTCTGTAGGTCACCTGAGCCGAATGTTCAGGGGGAGTTGTTGTGATTGGTCACCGTCCGTCGTCGTCGTCCGTCCGTATGCCCTTTCACAATTTCATTAAATGCCATCTTCTCAACCACTGAAGAGATTTTGACGAAACTTGGCAAAATGATCTGTGGATGGACCTCTCTAAAAGATGTTCAAAGAATTCCTTTTCCATGCAAAACCCTGGTTGCCATGGCAACAAAAAGGGGGGAATTAAAAAAACTTATAAAAATCTTCTTGTCTTGAAACCAGCTGAAGTCCAATGTCTTTGATATTTGGTATGACGCTTCATCTAGTGGACATCTAACAAGATTGTTAAATTTAGAGCCATGGGGCAAAAATATGGCCCCGCCCCGTGGCCCAGCTGTTTACATGTAACCTTTAAAAATCTTCATCTCTGAAACCAAAGGGCCCAGGTAATTGATGTCGAGGTGGCTTTAACGAATTTCAACACTCTTTGCTTGGATCAGAAATATGAAAAATAGCACAAGTTTTTATAGGAAAATTCTCTTTAATAAATAAGTAAAGAAGGAAAGAAAGAAAGAATAAGATATAATAAATAAATAAATAAATAGTCCCTTAGTCTGTCGGTCTTTCCCAGATACGAAATGACCAAATGACTTGGGTACGCATTGACTATTTTACAGTCATTTCGTAACCGTTTTGGTAAATTCGTACCTTTTGGTCAATTTGTACCCAGGTACGAAATGACCAAAACGGTTACGAAATGACACGGGTACGAAATGGTTAGTGGGTACGAAATGACCAAAAAACGGGTACGAAATGACCAAAATGGTACGAAATGACTAGGGTACGAAATGACTTGGGTACGAAATGACCGGTTACCCATGTGGCGGCCGTAAAAAGTCCACCCGTACATCATCCTAGTGCATATTATATTTTCTGGTTATTTGGAATAAATGACTTATTTACCTTCACTGCAGCTGCTGTTATGTCCTGTGTCGGCCATACAAAGTCTCCCCGTACACCATAATAGTACAGATTATATTTTCTCATTGAGTTCATTAGAATAATATTGAAAAAAGAATTCTGCTTAAGCCGGTGCCGTTGTTGCACATTTCAGTACTGGTCAAGAATAGACTCAAAAAACCCTGTCTGCTTTTTTTCGTTTATTTGGTGTATTCTTTGCGTCCAAAGGATCTAACTATTCAGAATTTATTTATTCATAGGTAGTCAACCAGAACTGTGGACATTATTTTGCCAGAGGCTGACACCTGCCTTTATTGAATCCACAGAAGAGAGAGAGAGAGAGAGAGAGAGAGAGAGAGAGAGAGAGAGAGAGAGAGAGAGAGAGAGAATTGCCGAAGAAAATATTTCCATGTTGCCGAATAGGCGGGGATCGATCATCAGTCAGACACGTTTTCGATAAATTTCTGAAAAAGGGTAGTCCTTTGGAACTGAAAACTATGGGGTGTGCACGATTTTTTTGGGTCAGACTAGCTTATTTCGGCCGACAAGGCCTCATGAGTAATCCTCAACTGTTCCCTATTAAATCCCGCAGTCCAATAAATGATTACAAAGGACTAGTAAATATATATAACCAACTGAGACCATTACCTGGTTTACCGGCATATGTGAGAACATAAATGCCCGGCCTTGGAGCAAAATGTGTAAAGTAGTCTGTATGTGCTCATATTCATATCAGAAAAAAGAGCTGATCCACACACACAAAAAAAGGGATTTTTTTGCAAAATTCATACATGTATAATTACTTGTATGCGGGTCGGTTTCAACTCTGCGTGGAAGCATAAGGCAGCCCATCTATTTCTTCTATCTCCCGATGGACGGGGCCGATCCATTTTAGATATCAGAACACAACGATTTAATCAATTTGGAATCTACATGTCGCGCGAATGCCCACACCAAATTTTACCTGCATCTAACGAAATCATGTCAAAATTGTGAATTTTACAACAGACGGGCTTATGTGCAGACGATTGACGGAAAACGGACAGCAAACCACAGCATGTTACCGATGCTCCAGATGTACAGAAAATAAAACTAGCCTACATGCGCACGAGTCTTAAATGTTAGATTCCACGGACACGGATTGGAAATGATAGCTTCCACGGATATGATTAAGAATGTTAGCTTCCATTGACGAGTGCCGATATGTAATAATTGCGCACCTATTGTGGCTGATCTGTTTTTGTTTTGTTATGACTTTATGATGTTCCTTTCTGCTGAAAACCAGTCTGAAATCATTGCAGCTCTAAGCTCCACTTCTCGATATTTGGATTATTTATTAAATGCTGACAATACCTATTCCGATGGTTTGATCAGTCAAATTTATCCCCTGAACTACAGGTGAATAAAACAAATTCTTCTGATACCGAGGTCCCGTTTTCGGATTTTCATCTGTCTTTTGTGGATGGGTTTGTTTCTTGCAAAATTTATAATAAACGCGATGATTTTGATTTTGAGATTGTAAATTTGCCTTTTTTTGGATGGTGATGTTCCTCGTACGCCATCCTATGGCGTTTATATTTCGCAATTAATTCAATTTTCCAGAGTGTGTAGTTATGTACCTGATTTCAACACTCGTAATAAAGTGTTAATTGCTTAACTTCCTAATCAGGGTTATCGGTACCATAAACTACGCAAAGCCTTTTCAAAAGTTTATAGACGTCATTCTGATTTAATTTCAAAATTCAATATTGGACTTAAATCTCTTCTGCAACACGGTCTATCGGAACCCGAATTTTATGGTGACTTAGTATATAAATTCAGAAAAATATATAACCGCAATGACTTCAGCACCTAATTACGTAAAATCATTCTTCGATATAAAAAGGTTGGGTACAACATAAATGTTATACGACAGACTGCATGGATGGTAGTTAACCCAGTCACAACTTTGCTTCTCTTTAATTGCAAGCCGGTGGGTCAGGCCTCAGATTCTATGACGGTTCTAGCGCAAAGGCTTACTGAGAATTAAAGAGATGTAATTCAATGTAATGTTGGTTGGTATCTGATGCTCTGTCTCTGGTCAGGTCCATCGGAGTCTTGCTGTTGGTTTTCTTTTGCTCCAGCATTTCAGTGGTTTCTTGCTGTCGAGTCCTCACCGTTGTTTCGACTCTGTGGTTTTTTATATTTTGTGTTCACGGAGATGTTGCACTGATGAGTTAGGAGACCTTCATGTGGACTGAAATATTTATTTGTTTCATTTGCGACGGAAGTAAGGGCGAGGATTGTGACCACGTAAAATCGTTTTAAGCCCCCAGTGGAATTCGTTTCACTGACCGTTCCAATGCGGTTCTTCTGTCGTGGTTTATTTTTGTTATGGTTTGTCTTTGGATGTTTGTGTCGCTTATATTATTTTGTTTTGGATAGCTAATTGGCCATTCTGTGGGAAAGAAACTGTCCTTTTGGCTTTCCGCTATTGATGTTTCCATAAGTTTCTGTTGTTTCATGTTTGTGTTTCTTTCCCCTTGGTGAGACACCAGATGGGAGCTGTGGGTTGTATCGATTCATGATCATTGGATTTACTTCTATTTTACCAGTACTTGTATTAGGAGATAATATTCCTTTAATATACAAGAGAGGTTTAAACATAAGTTCCCTTTTTTATCAGTGCTTTATTATCTCTGTCATCTCCATGGTAACTGATAACAGTTGGAACAAGTTTTCCTTAACTATTTGTCCTGACTGTTTTCAGTTACCAAGCAGAGCACAAATACAGCGAAAGGAATAATTGAAAGGAAGATCTGTCGATACACAGAGGTTATAAGGACATAATATCACATTACATTGATTCATATTTTTCCTATTGGTGAACAGCGAATTCGAGGAATTACTATCAAAAATAGTCTCCCCATGCCTTTGCAGGTTTGTTTTGCTGCAGAAAGACTTGGCCAAACTTGTTAGTCTGGCCCAAAAAACTTGAACACTTCATATTTTCCAGTTCTTTGGTGTATTCCTTGCTCCTAAAGGATAGTCCTTTTATAGAACATATTTGTTACAGCATCTGTATAGGGATATGGCTTATTTCATGGTCACTTAGACCTGAACGGCTCCGAAAAATATTTCCACAATTACGACACACTGCTGGCTGGTATTCCATGGCTGCATTTAATAATTTTACAGGTAGAATGGCAAATAAATATATGCAAATAATGGCAAATAAATATATTACTTGCAGCAATAATGATTAATACATGCATTTTGTTTATGGAAATCCATTTCCGTGGAAGCTAACATTTTTTTTTGCACTCGTCCGTGGAAGCTAACATTCTTAATCATATCAAAATGGCAAATAAATATATGCAAATAATGGCAAATAAATATATTACTTGCAGCAATAATGATTAATACATGCATTTTGTTTATGGAAATCCATTTCCGTGGAAGCTAACATTTTTTTTTTGTTGCACTCGTCCGTGGAAGCTAACATTCTTAATCATATCCGTGGAAGCTATCATTTTCAGTCCGTGTCCGTGGAAGCTAACATTTAAGACGCGTGTGCATGAAGGCTATTTTTATTTCCTGTATGCTATAATCTGGAGCATCGGTAACATTATGTCGTAGAGGGAGTTCGATCTTCTACCAGACCATGGTAGTGGAAGTCAAAGTGTGCACGTTCTTCCCATGATTTCCTTGTTCTTTCACCGGTGTGATCGAACGACGTCTGGTAGATGTTTGGCTGACTGGTACACAGACCCTCTATTTCTTAAATAGAAGTCTGTGTAGCAGTCTAGATGAAAATGGGGTGCACACTAATGTCCGGGAATTGTCCGGAAAATGGGGGTTAGTGGTGCGTTATCCCTAATATCTCCACTTCGGGTGGTTAGAAATTAATAAAATTAGTATCAAATACAGTTTTAAGCTCCATTCTAAAAGATTAAAAAAAAAAAAAAAATAGGGGTCAATTTTTTAAGTTAATTTGTCCGGGAATTTCCCGGACAAACTAACTTCAGAAATGGACCCTTAAAATTTTAAAAATGAAAAATAATTTTTAATAAAAATTTAGAATGGAGCTTAAAATTTTATTTGATACTAATTTTATTAATTTCTAACAACCCGAAGAGGAGATACTAGGGATAACGCACCACTACCCCCATTTCCCGGACAAAATACCAACCATTTCCCGGACGATACGCGGACATTAGTATCCGCCCTTTCGTATATTACGTATGGTGTGACGTATCTACCAGAGAAACCCACACTTTAGTCTGGTTCGACCAGAGTGACGTCAAGACTTTCCCGCCATGCTACGTAACCGCTATCACACTTTTGTTAACCACTGGTTAACCACGGTACCTGTTCGAACTACTTCGTAGTTTGCTGTCCACTTTCCGTCTGTCGTCTGCACGTAAGCCCGTGTGTTTTAAAATTCACAATTTCGACATGTCCAGTACCATGTTAGATGCAGGTGAAATTTGGTGAGGGCATTCGGGCGACATGTAGTTTCAAAAAAAATGTTTAAATCGTTGCGTTCGGAAATCTAAGATGGCTCGGCCCCGTCCATCGGGGCTTCAAGAAATAGATGGGCTGCATTATGCTTCAACGCAGAGTTGAAACCGATCCGCATAAAAGTAAACATACATGCATGAATTTTGCAAAAATCGCTTTTTTTGTGTGGATCAGCTCATTTCTTCCTCATATGAATATGAGCACATACAGACTACTTTACAAATTTTGCACATAGACCGGGCCTTTATGTTTTCGCATATGCAGGTAAATCAGGTAATGGCCTTAGTGGGTTATATTTTCTTATCCTTTTAACAGGGAACAATTGAGGGTCACTGATGAGGCCTCGATGGCCGAAACAAGCGAGTCGGACCCAGAAAAATCTTGAACACCCCATAGTTTTCAGTTCCAAACGACTACCCCTTTTTCAGAAAATTATCGAAAACGTGTCTGACTGATGATCGATCCCCGCCTGTTCGGCAACATTGAAATCTTTTCTTCAGTAATTCTCTCTCTCTCTTCTGCTGATTCAAGAAAGGCAGGTGTCAGCCTATGGCAAAATAATTTCCACAGTTCTGGTTGACTACCTATGAAAATAAATTCTGAATAGTTAGATCCTTTGGACGCAAACAATACACCAAATAAACGAAAATAGCAGACTGGTTTTATTGAATATGTTCATGACCAGTGCTGAAATGTGCAACAACGGCCACGCCCTCTAGCACCGGCTTAAGCAGAACTCTATTTTCAATATTATTCTAAATGAACTCAATGAGAAAATATAATCTGCACTATTATGATGTACGGGGAGACTTTCTACGGCCGACACAGGGCATAGCAGCAGCTGCAGTGAAGATAAATAAATTCTCTAAATGAACTCAATTATCCCAAAGGACGAGAAAATATAATCTGCACTAGGATGATGTACGTGTTGACTTTTTGCGGCCGCCACATGGCACATGTTCAGCAGCTGCAGTGAAGATAAAATACGGTTAATTAAACTGTCTTGCTCGATATAACTTAGTGTTGACTGGGTCGTACAACTCCAAGGAAACCAAACGAAAATGCGTCGACAGATTGAAATACACTCGCTTTTATTGTAGACCTGTTGTAGATTTAAATACTTACCCTCTTCTCATTTTTCGGAAGTCACTCTTCGTAGTCGACAACATTCTGTGGTGGAGATTGATTATGAAATCTTTTCTTCCGTCATTCTCTCCCGGCCGCTGTTTCAAGAAGGGCAGTTGTCAGTTTCTGGCGAAAGAATGTAAAAGTGTGGATGAAGTAAACTGACCGGCTCAAAAATGACCTAAAATAGGGTTGAATGGGCCGTCAAACTCCAATACGAACAAACGCTCTTCGTAGAATCAAATGGAACATCGCTGAACCACACTGAATAAATGGGGAGTCGCTTTGCTCATTGAACTAGAAAGCGACTAACACGATACAAATCTTCGTTTAGAGCAACAAAATGAAACCTAGTTTTTTGTTAAACAATTGCACGACCCGCAGAAAAAGCGACCGACTGAAGTCGGTTGATTTTCTTAGAGTGCCCTAAAATCACCGTGTCATTCTGTCATTCGGTCAATCGGTCTTTCTGTCACTCTGTCTGTCCGTCCGTAACCCGTTTGTGAAAATTGGTGATAGTGACTTAACCGCTTGGAATATTTAAACAATTTTTGGCATACTGATAGATATCAATGAGATCTAACCAATGAACTTGCGAAATATTACATTCCATTTAGTATAGCCTCGCCGAGGCGAAAAATCCGTAACCCGTTTGTGAAAATTGGTGATAGTGACTTAACCGCTTGGAATATTTAAACAATTTTTGGCATACTGATAGATATAAATAAGATCTAACCAATGAACTTGCGAAATATTACATTCCATTTAGTATTGCCTCGCCGAGGCGAAAATGTGAAAGTTTTCGAACTGCTTCTCCTCGGAAACCGTTGGGCCGATTGAAGTCAAATTTCATATGGAGCCTCTATGGGATGGGGGAAACCAAAATTTGCTCATGGGGTTCAGGTCACGTGACCAAAATGGCCGCCAAGCCATATATGGTTTGTCTGTCTGTCTGTCCGTCCGTAACCCGTTTGTGAAAATTGGTGATAGTGACTTAACCGCTTGGACTATTTAAACAATTTTTTTGCATACTGATAGATATCAATGAGATCTAACCAATGAACTTGCGAAATATTACATTCCATTTAGTATAGCCTCGCCGAGGCGAAAATGTGAAAATTTTCGAACTGCTTCTCCTCGAAAACCGTTGGGCCGAGTGAAGTCAAATTTCATATGCAGCCTCTATAGGATGGGGCTAACCAAAATTTGCTCATGGCGTCCAGCTCACACGACCAAAATGGCCGCCCAGCCATATATGGTCTGTCCGTCCGTCGCCCGTTTGTGAAAGTTGGTGATAGTGACTTAACCGCTTGGAATATTTAAACAATTTTTGGCATACTGATAGATATCAATGATATCTAACCAATGAACTTGCGAAATATTACATTCCATTTAGTATTGCCTCGCAGAGGCGAAAAATGTGAAAATTTTCGAACTGCTTCTCCTCGGAAACCGTTGGGCCGATTGAAGTCAAATTTCATGTGGAGCCTCTATGGGATGGGGAAAACCAAAATTTGCTCATGGGGTCCAGGTCACATCACCAAAATGGCCGCCAAGCCATATATGGTAAAAACCCTTCAAAAATAGTCTTCTCCAGAACCACTGGGCAGATTTCCACGAAACTTGATAAATGGCATCTGGGACGTATGCCCATCATTAATTGCTAAAATGGTGACCCTGGGTTGACCTTGACCTTCTTTGTGCCTAGGTCAAACTTTGACACTTATGCTTTTGTATTCGAAAATGTGAGAATGCATTTTATCCTGCAAACGATTCAGAATACAGTACTAAAGGATAAAAAATACTTTTGCTCCTTACGATAAGGCGGCTTTATTGGGGGAACCGTTTTAGGTCCAGGTCACATGACCAAAATGGCCGCCATACCCATATATGGTAACACTCAAAAAGCTAAAAGCATCCAGCGGGTCGTGCACTTCAGCTGAAGCACTGGTTTACTCTAATTTTGGATATATATAAACAAGTTTATCCCATTGAGAAAACGAACTCCCTGTAGCTAAAAAGAGAGAAAATATGCATATCAAGCGTGTTTGTAAATCTGCAAAACTCTTCGGGAAAGATCGTACGTGGAAGCTATCTCACTTTGCTTTGTCCGTGCACGCTATTATTTTATTACTTTTTTCTCTTCCAACACTTCGACGAGGGATTTTCTGCTGCTGTCAAAGGGATGGGTGTACGTAAATGTCGAAGGTGCTTCAAAGCGAACCTGTTATCAGAACTTCTTTTCTGTGGGCTATGAAAAAAGAGGATTTTCTTGAACTTTCCGTGTTCGCTAACAGTCAGTTTTTCTGAGTTTTGTCCCAAGTGTTCTCGGTAACCATGGTAAGCACACAGATAATTAAAGTAGCCAAAGAAATGGGAATTTATGCGCCACCTACTGCGCTACGTGTCATGAATTATAAGCGAGGTTTTAATTTGTGAAATTCTCAAATTATCTCCCATGCAATTAAAAATATAGCAATTTTCGAACTTCTGTATTTTTATTCCTGTCAATCAATTTTTGCCATTATTTCAAAAAACGCTTTGCTTCCACCATTGCTGTTCATCATGACACTAAAAAGAAAATTCATGTAGCATGTAGCACTACCGGTTGCAATTTTCTATGGAGTTCCCATTGGAAGCAGCAATTGCACACAACTTCTTACAATTGGAGGTCAATATGTGATAGCCTGTTACTCGTAGTTGATGCAACTTGAGTTCCAAATCTTTTGTGAATAGTCACAAATGGTTTCTAATGAAATGTAACATGTATCAAATTTTAGAAATGTTTGGTACAGGGAAATAAATGATGTTAAATCATAGCATGGTTTAATGATTTTCTCTGTGAAAATGACACAGTGACCCCTTAGGTGTTTAAAGCAATAGTCTACGATGATGTGTTTACGAAAACAAAATCGAATGGGGCTTTTGCACGGAAAAATGAGTCTTCCTACCAAAACATAACAAACTTTGTGTAATTTTTATCTGTAGAAGCCATAGTAACAGAAGCAATTTTACGTATAGGAACTTTTTTGACTGAGTTTATATAGAAACAAAAATGAAAGGTGGCATTTTTGAAACTTAAGTATTGAAAATACCTGAGGGTCACTAATGAGGCCTAATTGGCCGAAACTAGCTAGTCTGGCCCAGAAAACATGTACACTCCGTATGTTTCAGTTCTATGGTGTATTCCTTGCTTCCAAAGGATAACCCTTTCATAGAACGTATTCAGATGTCGACCATCACCAGCTTGTACATACCATTAGAATCAACAACCAGTTCTCATTACATGGACTTCAAATGACGGTTTTAGTAAATTCAATGCCATCATTATGCCTCCAGATTCGTAGTTGTGGGGGCATATTGCTTTTTCCATGTTCTTCCGTCCGTTCTCCCGAACCGATTAACTTCTGAAAAAAAAATCCGATTTTTCTTCCTTCAGTTATTGCACTTTGAAATCTTGGGCATTTATAGCTTGTAAGCATGATTTCTAAAACAAAGGGCCCAGAGGGCCCTGATTCGCTCACCTGAATGTCACTGTCTCTAATACATTACTATATTTATACTATATACTACTATATTTAGCTATGGTGGCCATCTTGTTGATCAGAGTAGAATGATCTTAGCTATTTGGTAGGGTGTCACCTAGGCAACATTCCTTTGAAGTTTGAATCAAACTGACCCAAGGCTTTAGGAAGAGTTCGCATTTGAAGCAAATTTACAATGTTTGTATATTTTTAGCTCTGGTGGCTATATTGTTCATCGGAGCGAGACCATTTTAGCTATTTTGGTAGAGAGTCTTCTAAGCTACACTCCTATGAAGTTTGAATGTATTTGGCCCAAGGGTACAGGAGGAGTTATCGTTTGAAGATTTTTTTCTATTTTTAGCCCTGGTGGCCATCTTGTTTATCAGAGTGGAATGATTTTAACTATTTTGGTAGGGAGTCACCTGGGCAACATTCCTGTGAAGTTTGAAGCTCTGGTGGCCATTTTGTTCATCGGAGCGGGATCTGTTTAGCTATTATGGTAAAGGGTCAACGACATAATATTCCTGTGAAGTTGGAATCAAATTGGCCCAAGGGGTAAGGCCAAGGAAATGTCGTTTGAAGATTTTTTTTCTATTTTTAGCTCTGGTGGCCATCTTGTTAGTCAGAGCGGAACAATTTTAGCTATTTTGGTAGGGAGTCAACGACAAAATATTCCTGTGAAGTTTGAATCAAATTGGCCCAAGGGGTAAGTAGGAGATGTCGTTTGAAGATTTTTTTTTTCTAATTTTAGCTCTGGTGGCCATCTTATTTGCCGCGTTGAATGATTTTAGCTATTTTGGTAGGGAGTCACCTAACTAACATTCCCTCGAATTGGCCCAAGGGTTGAGGAGGAGTTCGCGTTTTGACGTAAATTTACAAAGTTTTTTTCTGTTTTTAGCTATGGCGACTCATCAGAGCGAAAACGTTTTAGCTATATTGGTAGTTGGTCATCTAAGCAACATTCCTATGAAGTTTGAATGAAATTGGCCCAAGGGTAAAGGAGGAGTAGCCGTTTGAAGATTTTTTTCTATTTTTAGCTCTGGCGGCCATCTTGTTAGTCAGAGCGGAATGATTTTAGCTTTTTCTTTCGGGACTCACCTACATAACATTCCTGTGAAGTTTGAATCAAATTGGCTCAAGGGTTAAGGAGGAGTTCGTGTTTGAAGCTAATTTACGATGTTTTTCTATACTGAGAGGCAAAAGTAAGTATACAGGTTACTGAATGCCAATTTGCGTCCCAATCACTCCCTCTCTACATACATATGAGGTATCATAAATACGAACAACCACTGCCGCATTATTTGCAGCATTTTCCGTTAAATTTGATAAACGGATAATGAAATTGTGTCACTTGAAATGGACTGGGGGTCTGATCCAATATTTTGTCTTGAGTAGCTTCCCTTTTGTCACGGGTTCGGGCTGATGGATTGGTTAGTTGGTTGTATCGAGTTGATGAATGGATTGTGGCCACATGAGCATGGTGAACGACGTTGATACAACGTTAGAGCCTCTCCCGTATCTCAAGGGGGTTCGGGGTTCAAGAGATGATAACTAAGTTGGATGTTTCCATGTTTTTTGAAGTTATCAGAACCTTCTCCCTCTCGACCTCGTCATCTGAATAAATAATATGAATATCCTAAGTAATTAGGAATTACATAAAGATGGTGTCCGTCAGGTGGTCGTGAGACCTACCTTCGCCAGGGACAAAGAAAGACTGACCCCGAGGTCGAGAGATCGAAATGGCAAGATACGAATATTCATGAAATAATGACAATTATGATAATTTACAAATGTTCAACAAGATAATGAAATAAAGTAAACGCATACCTGAATAAATAATATGAATATCCTAAGTAATTAGGAATTACATAAAGATGGTGTCCGTCAGGTGGTCGTGAGACCTACCTTCGCCAGGGACAAAGAAAGACTGACAAAGGCTGAGGTAAGAATGTGCGCATGCGGTGTTAATCAGTGAAGTGAAAAGCGCGCGAGCCTTACATAAGGACACCGGAAGTTGATATACGCTACTCAGGAATGCTTAATGCTTAATGAAATATGAAATATATGAGTATATGAAGTATGAAAAACGACGACCAATAGGGGAAAATAACTGGAGACGACTAGAAAGTCCTAAACGCAAGCGCTCCCCAGTTTCCATAATTTCACCCTGTGACATTCTCCCCCTCTTCGGGAAATGTCGTCCCGACATTTAACTTACTCAACAAATTACTTGCACGAGTTTAAAAATAATTTAACCACACATTTTCATTTATTTATATAAATTTACCAGAAGTATATTATGTTTAGAGATATCAATCTGGTAATAAAATAGGAGCCGAAGCTATTGCTTCTACTGTTTGTCGAGCTAGTGAAGTTAATCATACCTAACACTTTGCCAGGTAAACCCTTATCAAAATTCGCTGTCACATGTGTTTCGAACATTCGTACAGGACTTTATAGGTGTGCACAGATTTGAATGTCGCGTACAACATGAGATTTTTATTGGAAATATTGATTTTCAATTAAAGGCAATAACTCATGGATGACTGTTACAGGAAAAGAATTGGAGTTTCACAAACTTGGACGTTTGGGAAAAGCGGACATAGGCATATTTTATTACAGACAGCAATACAAGATCCGGTATTCGGAATCAAAAAGTGTGTACTTTTTTTTTGCCTCTGAGTATATTTTTAGCTATGGCGGCGATTTTGCTAATTAAAGCAGATGGTCACCTAAACAACATTCTTATGAAGTTTGAATAAAATTGGTCCAAGGGTACAGTAGGAATTATCGTTTAAAGATTTTTTTCTATTTTTAGCTTTGGTGGCCATCTTGTTTGTCAGAGCACAACCATTTTAGCTATTTAGGTAGGGAGTCATTTGGGCAACATTCCTGTGAAGTTTGAATCAAATTGGCCCAAGAGTTGAGGAGGTGTTTGTGTTTGAAGCAAATTTACGATGTTTTTCTATTTTTAACTACGGTGGCCATTTTGCTCATCAGAGTAATACCGTTTTAGCTATTTTAGTAGAGGGTCACCTAAGCAAAATTCCTATGAAGTTTGAATTAATTTGGACAAAGGGTACAGGAGGAGTGGCGGCCATTTTGTTCACTGGAGCGGAAACGTTTTAGCTATTTTGGTAGAGGGTCACCTAAGCAACATTCCTATAAAGTTTGAATGAAATTGGCCTTTAGGTACAGGAGAAGTTGTCGTTTAAAGATTGTTTATTTTTAGCTCTGGCGGCCATCTTGTTCAGCAGAGTGGAACAATTTTAGCTATTTTTGTAGAGGGTCACCTCAGCAATATTCCTATTAAGTTTTATTGAAATCGGCTCAAGGGTTAAGGAGGAGTTAGCATTTTAAGCAAATTGTTGACGACGCACGACACACGACGCACAACACACGACACACGACGCACAACACACGACGCACGACGGACATTGACCGATCACAATAGCGCACCATGAGCACTTCGTGCTCAGGTGAGCTAAAAAGATTTGCCTTGAATCTTTGCAGCACTTTTGAACCGTACATGCTGGGTTTTTGAAATTTCATTTATGGATTCCTAATGAAAAAAAAATTGACGTGTTTTTTTCTCATCAGGATTATGCCCCTTTCCGGAGTCGTCCGTCCTTGCGCCCGTCCCGCTTTTTACTGCATATCATAACTTTTGAGCCGTGCATTCTAGGTTTTTGAATTTTCATATATGGATTCCTTATGAAAAAATAACTGTACCGTGTATTAGCAAAAATGCTTTGAAAACTTGCAAGATATCACAAAATCCAGCTATTGCGTTGAAACTTTACATACTGGACATACAACTGTACATACAACTGATTAACTTTTGAAAAAAAATCAGATTTGTTTGCTTGAGTTATGGCCCTTTGAAACTTTGGGCGTTTTAACCTTTAAGCAAGATATCTCAAAAACGATTTGAGCAATTGCCCTGAATTTTTTACAGACTGATTCGGTATGATGAGTGATTAACTTTTGAAAAAAAATCCGATTTGTTTTCTTCAGTTATGTCCCTATGAAATTTCGGGCATTCTAAGCTTGTAAGTAAGATATCTAAAAATGAATTGCACTGAATATTTTCAGCACTTTTGAAATGTGCATAATATGTTTTTGAAATTTCATATGAATTCCTAATGAAAAAATAATTGACACGTGTTGTTTTTCTTAGCAGGATTATGCTCCTTTCTGGAGGCGTTCCGTCCGTCCCGCTTTTTAGCTCACCTGGGCCGAAGGTCGCCCGTCGCCCGTCGTCCGTCCGTGCATACCTTTGACCAGTTATATCTCTGCAACCCAGCCATTTCTCATCTGTAGCATGCCTCTGTGGGGCATTGATGACATAAGTTTTTTTTCCGAAATCGCACGAAAACTTTTGTTGCTATGGCAACCACAAAGTCCCATAGGCTTACAATTGGAAAATGCTTGTCATCATCAGTAGCGCATTCAGTTTTGATCGGATATTTCTGAAACTTATATATATGTAAGGTGGCTGGGTATAAAAACTCGGCCGTTGAGTTATTCTTTCTTCCGGTTTGGCCTTAACCCGATGAGGGGACACAGACGGTGTATATTACATACACTCCAGTTTTGCAGGATGAAAGCAATTACGGAAGGGTTCTTTAACCTGCACAGGGGATGGTTGCAGAGTTAACTTCCCGATCTGAAGGACGGTGCACTTTATGGAGCCTGTTTGGACACCGAAATTTACACACCGCTGCCTGGGATCGAACCTGGGACCTCTAGCATCAGAGGCAAGTGCACTAACCACTGAGCTATCACGCTCACGATGCTGAAAATGCCGATTTTTGACCTGATCATCACCTTAGCCGTCCGTCCACACATGAACAGTTATATCTCTGCAACTTAATCATTTTTCGTCTGTAGCATGCCTCTGGTGGGGCATTGATTACATAAGCTTTATTTTCGAAATCGAACAAAAACTTTGGTTTGCTATGACTTACAATCGGAATGGCTGGGGATAAAAACTCGGATGAGTTCGAAAGCCGGCCAAGTCTGTTAATCACAGACTAACGTCCCCTTGCTTGCTGAAAAACCTATTTTTGACCTTTTCATCACCGTAGTTTCACCAGTTATGATCGGATCTACCGAAAACTTACAAACAAGTAAATCAAGGATTAAAGCTCGGATGAGTTCGAAAAGTAGCGATATCAGTCGATTACTTACGGATTTATGTCCCCTACTTTAATGAAAATGCTTATTTTACATCACTGCAGCCCCTCCAGCTTTGATCAGATCTTCTTGAAACTTACAAACAAGTCAGGGATAAAAGCTCGGATGAGTTCGAAAACTCGTGATGTCTGTCGATTACTCACGGAGGTAGGTCCCCTACTTTGCTGAAAATATAGAGATCAACCGTGGTTTTTCATGTATTAACATTTGCCGGATCCCGTGGAAGATGTTTAATCATGAGGCCGCTCATGTTTGTGCTTGGTGTCTCTGATGGGAGCTGTGGGTTGATTGTATCGATTCCTGCTTTATGCCTCCACTTCTATTTTATCAGTAACCAGTACAGTGCACATACTTTCGTCAGAAACTGACAACTGCTCTTCTTGAATCAGCGGAAGGGGGAGAATGACTGTAGAAATGATTTCATGATCAATCTCCACGAAAGAATGTTGCCGGCCCCGGCAGGTATCGCACACCCGTCCTCCTCATCACCAGTCAGACGCGCATCCCACAGCTACGGAGGCCGGTAACTTGAAAAACAAGAGGGCCATGATGGCCCTGGATCGCTCACCTGATCCATAGTGTAACAAGTGGGCCCCAGAGAGGGCCATTATTGGCCCCAGGGCTTTAATGTACATAATGTTGAGGGAGGTCTTAAAGGTGAAGCTTCATACCAAACATCAACAAAGGCTAAAATTTGAACAATCTTGTCAAAGGTCCACTAGATGAAGCTACACATCAAATATCAAAGACCTGGGCCTAGCGGTTTCAGAGAAGAAGATTTTTAAAGATTTTCCCTATATAAGCCTATGTAAAATCAAAGGGCCCCGGGACAGGGGCATTTTTTGCCCCAGCACTATAGTTTGAACAATCTTGGTAGGGGTCCACTAGATGAAGCTTCATACCAAATATCAAAGTTCTGGGCCTTGTGGTTTCAGAGAAGAAGATTTTTAAAGATTTTCCCTATATAAGCCTATGTAAAACCAAAGGGCCCCGTGGCAGGGGGGGATTTTTTGTCCCAGCACTATAATTTGAACAATCTTGGTAGGGGTCCACTAGACGAAGCTTCATACCAAATATCAAAGTCCTGGGCCTTGTGGTTTCAGAGAAGAAGATTTTTAAAGATTTTCCCTATATAAGCCTATGTAAAATCAAAGGGCCCCGGGACAGGGGCATTTTTTGCCCCAGCACTATAGTTTGAACAATCTTGGTAGGGGTCCACTAGATGAAGCTTCATACCAAATATCAAAGTTCTGGGCCTTGTGGTTTCAGAGAAGAAGATTTTTAAAGATTTTCCCTATATAAGCCTATGTAAAACCAAAGGGCCCCGTGGCAGGGGGGGATTTTTTGTCCCAGCACTATAATTTGAACAATCTTGGTAGGGGTCCACTAGACGAAGCTTCATACCAAATATCAAAGTCCTGGGCCTTGTGGTTTCAGAGAAGAAGATTTTTAAAGATTTTCCCTATATAAGCCTATGTAAAACCAAAGGGCCCCGGGGCAGGGGCATTTTTGGCCCCAGCACTAAAATTGGAACAATCTTGGTAGGGGTCCACTAGATGAAGCTTCATACCAAATATCAAAGTCCTGGGCCTTGTGGGTTTAGAGAAGAAAATTTTTAAAGATTTTCCCTATATAAGCCTATGTAAAACCAAAGGGCCCCGTGGCGGGGGCATTTTTGGCCCCAGCACTATAATTTGAACAATCTTGGTAGGGGTCCACTAGATGAAGCTTCATACCAAATATATAAGACCTGGGCCTTGTGGTTTCAGAGAAGAAGATTTTTAAAAATTTTCCCTATATAAGCCAATGTAAAAGCAAAGGGCCCCGTGGCGGGGGCATTTTTGTCCCAGCACTAAAATTTGAACAATCTTGGTAGGGGTCCACTAGATGAAGCTTCATACCAAATATCAAAGTCCTGGGCCTTGTGGTTTCAGAAAAGAAAATTTTTAAAGATTTTCCCTATATAAGCCCATGTAAAACCAAAGGGCCCCGTGGCGGGGGCATTTTTTGTCCCAGCACTAAAATTTGAACAATCTTGGTAGGGGTCCACTAGATGAAGCTTCATACCAAATATCAAAGACCTGGGCCTTGTGGTTTCAGAGAAGAAGATTTTTTAAGATTTTCCCTATATAAGCCTATGTAAAACCAAAGGGCCCCGGGGCGGGGGCATTTTTGGCCCCAGCACTGTAATTTGAACAATCTTGGTAGGGGTCAACTAGATGAAGCTTCATACCAAATATCAAAGACCTGGGCCTTGTGGTTTCAGAGAAGAAGATTTTTAAAGATTTTCCCTATATAAGCCAATGTAAAACCAAAGGGCCCTGTGGCGGGGGCATTTTTTGTCCCAGCACTATAATTTGAACAATCTTGGTAGGGGTCCACTAGATGAAGCTTCATACCAAATATCAAAGTCCTGGGCCTTGTGGTTTCAGAGTAGAAGATTTTTGAAGATTTTCCCTATATAAGCCTATGTAAAACCAAAGGGCCCTGGGGCGGGGGCATTTTTGGCCCCAGCACTATAATTTGAACAATCTTGGTAGGGGTCCACTAGATGAAGCTTCATACCAAATATCAAAGACCTGGGCCTTGTGGTTTCAGAGAAGAAGATTTTTAAAGATTTTCCCTATATAAGCCAATGTAAAACCAAAGGGCCCCGTGGCGGGGGCATTTTTTGTCCCAGCACTCAAATTTGAACAATCTTGGTAGGGGTCCACTAGATGAAGCTTCATACCAAATATCAAAGTCCTGGGCCTTGTGGTTTCAGAGAAGAAGATTTTTAAAGATTTTCCCTATATAAGCCTATGTAAAACCAAAGGGCCCCCGTGCGGGGGCATTTTTGGCCCCAGCACTATAATTTGAACAATCTTGGTAGGGGTCCACTAGATGAAGCTTCATACCAAATAACAAAGACCTGGGCCTTGTGGTTTCAGAGAAGAAGATTTTTTAAGTTTTTGGTGAAAAAAATCTGTTTTTGGCTCCTGTGACCTAGATGTGCAACGGACCGGAACCATTTGACCCATATTCAAACTTGACCGAGATATTGTCATGATGATCATTCTGAGCAAGTTTGATTAAGATTGGACCAAAATTGTGGCCCCTAGGGTGTTCACAAGGTTTTTATATGATTTGACCCGCTGACCTACTTTTTAACCCGATATGACCCATATTCGAACTGGACTGAAATATTGTCACAATGGTCATTCTGAGCAAGTTTCATGATAATTGGACCAAAACAGTGGCCTTCAGAGTGTTCACAAGGTTTTTCTATGATTTGACCTACTGACCTACTTTTTGACCGGACATGACCCATATTCGAACTTGACCAAGATATTGTCATGATGATCATTCTGAGCAAGTTTGATTATGATTGGACCAAAATTGTGGCCTCTAGGGTGTTCACAAGGTTTTTCTATGATTTGACCCGCTGACCTACTTTTTAAGCCGACATGATCCATATTCAAACTTCACTAAAATATTGTCACAATGATCATTCTGAGCAAGTTTGATGATGATTGGACCAAAATTGTGGCCTCTCGAGTGTTCACAAGGTTTTTCTATGATTTGACCTACTGACCTACTTTTTTACCCGACATGACCCAAATTCGAACTTGACCGAGATATTGTCATGATTATCATTCTGAGCAAGTTTGATGATAATTGGACCAAAACTGTGGCCTCTAGTGTGTTCACAAGAAAAAGTTTACGCACGACGGACGACGGACGACGGACGACGCACGACGACGCCGGACATCTTACTGTCACAAAAGCTCACCATGACCTTCGGTCAGGTGAGCTAATGATAGGTAGATTTACACTTAAGATTAACTGCTTCTGGTAGTTACACTTGCAAGCGCAACGTAACGTTGATCACCTTAAACTCTTGTTTTATTAATTTCTAAAGTGAAACTTAATTATTCTATTTAAATCTAAATAAAACATTTTATCATTTTAAATAGGTTAAAAATCCTGTTACAGAATGTATAAGTTGCAATATTAACAAGAAACAATAAAATAAAACTTTATCTTTGCTCTCTCAGGCTCTGTTATCCCTTGTACATGTAGCTCTGTTGTCTGTATCAAGGTCATCTAAAACAGAATCAAGTCACTTCCGTATTATTTGGGTATTCCCCTTTTACCAGAACGAGATTATAGCCTGTACCAACTAACCGCATCACCCATGGTCACAAACTAGGTCACCATATCTTGAAGGAGCCTGAAAGTCCAAAGCTCATAACACAAAAGCAAACAGCATCAAATTTTAGAAATCTTGTGCTTAGTGTAATTTTTAATGGTGTTGAATCTCGCGTTTGTAATGATAAATAACAATAAAATGGAAAAGTCGAACCAGAACTCTTCAGAATAAAAACAAGCTGTATGCCATGCCAAATATGAAATGCTTATGTCTTCTGGTTTCAAACGAGAATAGTCGGGTGATTCGAGTGAGGATTCTAGTCTTAGACAGTTTGATACAGCGAAAAATTTTACCATTATGTGAATCATTCTTGCTGAAGAAAACGTGTTTACTTAATAACCAAGCCATTTTAGACATTGGGCTGGCCATAGACCCCCCCCCCCCCCCCCCCCCCCCCGAGAGGGAGTTTTGCACACAATGATTTTATGAAACTATATTATGACACGAAATGGAACATGTTGGCCACTTGGGGACTGGGGCGTATGCACGTAACGTCAATTTTACGTACGTTAGTCTAATGTCTCCGAATGGAGTCCTAAACGGCATTCATTTGTAAATTGTTACCCCATTAAGCACTAAAAGTAAGTCATTGAACCGTTCTAAAGGATTTTTCTGATGTAAATTTCTGTATTCCATCGTTACATACGTCACAAGACGTTAAGAAAAACGTCAAATAAACGTCATTTCAAGTAACAGTTCCCTGTAACTCGGATTCAAGAAGAAATGTTATCAGTGTCAACGTACCAACCAGCACTGATTAAAGTCTTAAATGACCTTAGATTACCAAAAAGGGCGATCGACATGTTTTTGACCCTTTTTCTGCGTCGTGGCTAATATATACTCGGTCAAAAAAGTTACTATACATAAAACTGCTTCTGTTACCACAGTTACTGCAAATGAAAAATACATAAAAATTGTTTGATTTGGTAATAGGACTCACTTCTCCATGCGAAAGCCCAAACTGTTTTTGTTTATATAAACACGCCAGCCTGGGTTATTGTTTTAAATACCCCAGGGGTCACTGTGACAATTTCGCAGAATACATCATTACAAACGCGAGATTCAACACCATTAAAAATTACACTAAGCACAAGATTTCTAAAATTTGATACATGTAACATTTCATAAGATACACTGTGTGTCTATCTACAAAAGATTTGGAAGTTAAGCTATATTTGCTAAGAGAAACAGCCGGTCACGTATAGGCCTCCAATTCTTTGAAGGTGTGTGCAAAATGCTAATGCTGTTTTCAATTGAAACTCGGTAGAAAGTTGCAATTGGCAGTGCTACATGCTGCATGAATTTTCTACATTATTTTCCATTATTGTTAACAGCAATGGTGGCAACAAAGCGCTTTTTAAATAAATTGCAAAAAGTGAATGGTAGGTATAGAAATAACAACAGTTTGAAAATGGCTATATTTTTAATTGAAAGGGAGATAATCTGAGAATTTCTCGAATTAAAGTCTTTATTGTAGTGCAATACCATGAGATATTGTAAAGGTAAAGTGAGTTTCGATGTTCAGTGGATATGCTCTTTCATCTCAGACATAAAATGATCATCTGCGCTTGCGCAATGTCAAATTCCTTGCTTGACATGCAGACATGCAGAAATTTACATCAGGTTAATCCTTTAGAACGGTTACAAAAACGGTTACTTTAGAACTTACAAAACCGTTCTAGGCACATATTGGAAGACAACTCTTGAGCAGAATAGTATGGACAAGTGGAAATTTATACATTTTGCAGCTAAACGTCCGATTCGTATGTTTACTAAAATTTATCCGGAACTTGGAGTAGTTACTTTTTTGACCTGGTATATAATGGGCCGTTGCACGAGATTTTGGCACTTAAAATACGCATACCCAGCCATCTACTGGAGCTAGATGTCTGACTTTGGACTGAACCTTAGTCTAGTTCTATGGGCAGCGAAGGCGGTCTGTGCAGATGGGCAGTCGCGCCTGTGCCTTTTATGGCCGCATCTGTGAAAAGTACCGAAATCTCATGTGCTGGCTCATATGTAGAGTGGAGCTTCATACGTATGACTTAGGAGTATTTACGTTCTATTCAACTTCAGGAGCCCCCGCCCATCGGGATTTAAGAAATAGATGGTCGGCCTGACGCTTCCACGCAGAGCTGAAACCGGCCCGCATACGAGCACTGGTGAACCGCTTAGAGAATCTAAGCTTGACCAGGTAGTGCGGTGCGAGTCCATGCTTATAAACACTATTGGTTTCATTAGGCGGCAGGACTTGAGATGTCGGATAAACTTCACATGGCTTATCTGTCGTGAAATAGGTGGGTCGATGGAGAGTCAGACAGTCCCGTCTTGGGCTGGATGGCTGTCCCAAACAGCTGCAGAGACAAAATTCAAACTTCATAGGAATGTTGCTTAGATGACCAAGTACCAAAATAGCTAAAACGTTTTCGCTCTGATGAGCAAAATGGCCACCATAGCTTAAAACAGAAAAACTTTGTAAATTTACGTTAAAACGCGAACTCCTCCTCAACCCTTGGGCCAATTTGATTCAAACTTCACAGGAATGTTTGTTAGGTGACTCCCTACCAAAATAGCTAAAATTGTTCAACGCTACGAACAAGATGGGCGCCAGAGCTAAAAATAGAAAAATCTTCAAACGACAACTCCTCCTTACCCCTTGGGCAAATTTAATTCAAACTTCACAGGAATATTATGTCGTTTACTCCCTACCAAAATACCTAAAATTGTTCCGCTCTGACTAACAAGATGGCCACCAGAGCTAAAAATAGAAAAACTCTTTAAACGACGATTCCTCCTTACCCCTTGGGCCAATTTGATTCAAACTTTACAGGAATATTATGCCGTTGACATTCTACCATATTAGCTAAATTTTAGCCACCAGAGCTAAAAAATAGAAAAAAAAAAACATTGTAAATTTGCTTCATAGGAATGTTGCCCAGGTGACTCCCTACAAAAGTAGTTAAGATCATTCCACTCTGATAAACAAGATGGCCACAAGGGCTAAAACTAGAAAAAATCTTTAAACGACAACTCCTCCTGTACCCCTGGGCCAATTACATTCAATGTTCATAGGAATGTTGCTTAAATGACTCTCTACCAAAATAGCTAAAATGGTCTTGCTCCGATGAACAATATGGCCGCCAGAGCTAAAAATAGAAAAGCATTGTAAATTTGCTTCAAATGCGAACACTTAGGTCAATTTGATTCAAACTTCAAAGGAATATTGCCTAGGTGACACCCTAAAAAATAGCTATGATTGTTCCACTCTGATCAACAAGATGGCAACCATGGCTAAAAATAGAATGTACTAGAGACAGTGACATTCAGGTGAGCGAATCAGGGCGCTCTGGGCCCTCTTGTCTTGTTGTGTTTCTAAACTTCGACCGGACAAAAGGCAATAATGATTATTTGGATTATTGTATCCGTATCATGTCGCGGCTACGTGACAGCGTGCAGTAGCAACCACAAGGCTTCTGACGGATCATCTCAATCCGCCGTGGATGCTCATTTTGGAGTTCATCGGTCGACGATATCTCGTCTCTATGAACAATAGGGACCACTTACGACCACTTACGACCGTCCGCGGAGTGGTCGTCCTTGTGAAATGTCACGACGTCAGGACCGTTACATTCGCTTGGTCCACTTACGGTAGAAGTTCCGATTGCCGAGTGTGACAGCGGAGAACATTCGTGGAATACACAATAATCGGATTTCAGCCAGAACCGTACGGAATCGTCTTTGAGACTTTGGTGTACGTGCGCGACGCCGTACGTTGGTTAAACACTTAATCATCAATGACGCCAATGAATGCACATAGCCCAGGAAATTACACGTTGCAGTACTGGAGACGTGTGGTCTTCACCGACGAGTCTAGGCACTTCTTCAGACCGACGCCAACGAGTCAAGCGACGTTGTCGCGAACGTTTCACAGGTTCGAGCGTTGTAGAGAGAGATTGTTACGGTGGACGCGGAGTCTGGGCTAGGATTTGCCAGGGCCATAAAACACCTTCATTGACTGCTGCACGTTGCCGTGATAATGTGTTGGCACCCGTTGGGCTTCCATTTGTGCGACGTCATAACGTGGTCTTCCAGCAAGACAACACCAGACTTTCTAACTGCCAATGTGTTGTCATGGCCAGCCTATAGCCCTGATTTATCCCCGATTGAACATCTCTGGGATATCCTGGACATGAGAGTTAGGGTGCGCGACCCCCCCCCCCCCCCCCACACACACACACACACATTACAAAGACTGAGACAGGCATTGGAACAGAAGTGGAACAACATCCCGATCGTCCGCCCCCGCCCATAGGGGCTTGAAGAAATATATGGGCCGCACAATGCTTCCACGCAGAGCTGAATCCGGCCCGCACACTAGTACTGGTAAACCGCTTAGAGGATCTAAGCCTGTCCAGGAACTGCGGTGCGAGGCGGACCGTCCATGCTACCCTTGGTTTACCATGTCCGTCCACCCTTGGTTTCATTGGGCGACAGGGCTTGATATGTCATTTCATCTCAATGTCGGGTAAAAGTCCCACAAAATTGGAAGCAACGTCTTCAAAATGACCTTTACAGTGTTGACGGGGACGTTAAACCTCAAATCAAACAAACAAACAAACAAACATCCCGATCGCCACCGTGAATCGTCTGATCAACTCTATGCATCGCCGGGTCAGAGCAGCTATCGCAGCGAGAGGTGGTCACACGAGGTACTGACTGTGATGTTTTCAAGTTGTGTATTACTGACAAAAATGTGCAGTCGTACTCCTTTACACCCAGCAAGCTGCGCGTGCGGAGTTTGTCACAAATAAAATTTTGTGATAAGGAAGTCAAATGATGAATGTCTCGAATATAATAACGTTTGAATTCGAGTGTGGCCTATTTTCAGGAATACAAATGTTCAAATAGTATGTTGCAACATTGGCAAGAAGTCTATGGACGATTTCATCAAGTCATGCTTAGTTGAAAAGTCCGTTGGCTTTCACGACTCCATCAAACGCAATGAGCTGAAAACTTTCGCAGCGTGTGAGGTCAAGAACCCAAAACAAAATGAGCCAAATAAGATCTGAATTCGAGGAGCTGGCAGATTCTATTTGTTACTTGTTGCCGAAGGCAAACCGTTTCGATTTGTCGATTAGGGACAGGGCCAGCACATTTGTTGTCTGGTGCAAGACTCGCATGACCTGAAGAGCTTCATGAGCAATGACAGTAACAAGTTTTATTATATACATAATTTCTTACAATAATTGACAATAACGTAAGTCACAGGCTGTAAACGGGTAACGCCCCAACAGGCAGATGGCCAACAAGCTGCAAAATGCTCGTCAGACATTAGGCTTTAAGAAAAATATAGTGTACAACCCCCCCCCCCCCCCCCAGATGGGGAGGTAAACCATATTTGACCAGCGGCCTATTTAGTTTTGAGTATTTCTCTAATGTGGAATTTTTTAAAACAGATCAGAGGTTTAAAAAGGGTTACCGAAATATCACAACCATCCCGATCCTCAAAAGAAAAACAATACAAAATATAGATGAAAACCCAAGGACAATTTGCACCAATGATACGAAAACAAGAAAACTTGCTCCTAATGTCGCTATCACAAAAGATAGCGTGACGTCATACGGCTTCAGCCGGGTAACACTAACGGGTACAAATCAATGGGGTTTGCATTACTCAGACAATAAGACAAGTGATTTCAATGGACCGAAAAAAGCAAAAACTTTCATTCTTTTTTTTTCATGAAAATATTTGAAGGTAATTTTCGAGGGATGGTCATCACTGTAACAAGAAAAGAGTAAGAACAAGTGAAAAGTAAGCCTTAACTGTTTTTATTTTCAGTTTAAGTCTTGTTTCTCCTATTGTATTTAAATTATCGAAAATTCAAGATTTGTCTGAATGCAAAAAAAAAAAAAAATGGATGACTTCAGAAATGTTTGAAAATGGTTTATGGATAAGTACGATAATTAAAGTAAATAAAATAATATTAAAAATCTATTTTCCATGGGTGGGTCAGCCCTCGGCAGTAAGGCCAAATAAAAAATATAAAAGTATGTAACTTGATAAAAGTGATGAGAGAACAAAATGAAAATGATATGAAGTATTTAATGTTATTGTAACAAGGTGTTTGTGGTGGTCTCCCTTCTTATTAAAAGCCATAAAAATGTGATCTAATTATTAAAATTATCGAAAATATATTTCTGTAACAGATGGAACATAGAAAAATGCATAACTTCACTTTGGATAAAATAATGTTTTATCATTTTTTTTCAACTGGTTGTGGACTGTAAATCATTGAGAATTATTATTTTTACGATGTTAACTTCAATATGCATTCTTTTCCCTGACGTATCTTTAAATCTAATCAAATAACCAGTGCTTCAGCTGAAGTGCACGACCCGACGGATGCTTTTACCTTTATGAGTGTTACCATATATGGGTATGGCGGCCATTTTGGTCATGTGACCTGGACCTAAAACGGTTCTCCCAATAAATGCATCATATCGTAAGGAGCAAAAATATATGTTATAGTTTAGTACTGCATTCTGAATCGTTTGCAGGATAAAATGCATTCTCACTTTTCCAATACAAAAGCATATGTGTCAAAGTTTGACTTAGGCACAAAGAAGGTCAAGGTCAACCTAGGGTCACCATTTTAGCAATTCATGATGGGCCTACGTCCCGGATGCTATTTATTAAGTTTCGAGGAAATATGCCCATTGGTTCTGGAGAAGACTATTTTTGAAGGGTTTTTACCATATATGGCTTGGTGGCCATTTTGGTCATGTGACCTGGACCCCATGAGCAAATTTTGGTTTCCACCATCCCATAGAGGCTCCATATGAAATTTGACTTCAATCGGCCTAACGGTTTCCGAGGAGAAGCAGTTCGAAAATTTTCACATTTTTCGCCTCGGCGAGGCTATACTAAATGGAATGTAATATTTCGCAAGTTAATTGGTTAGATCTCATTGATATCTATCAGTATGCCAAAAAATGTTGAAATATTCGAAGCGGTTTAGTCACTATCACCAATTTTCACAAACGGGTTACGGACGGACAGACAGACAGACCATATATGGCTTGGCGGCCATTTTGGTCATGTGACCGGGACCCCATGAGCAAATTATGGTTTCCCCCCATCCCATAGAGACTCCATATGAAATTTGACTTCACTCGGCCCAACGATTTCCGGGGAGAAGCAGTTCGAAAATTTTCACATTTTTCGCCTCGGCGAGGCTATACTAAATGGAATGTAATATTTAGCAAGTTCATTGGTTAGATCTCATTGATATCTATCAGTATGCCAAAAGTTGTTTCAATGGTAGATAGAAATGGTTTCAATGGTAGATAGAAATAAAAAGGAAAACATATATAGCAAAACATGTTAGGTTTGACCGAAAAAAGCAAAAACTTTCATTCTTTTTTTTTCATGAAAATATTTGAAGGTAATTTTCGAGGGATGGTCATCACTGTAACAAGAAAAGAGTAAGAACAAGTGAAAAGTAAGCCTTAACTGTTTTTATTTTCAGTTTAAGTCTTGTTTCTCCTATTGTATTTAAATTATCGAAAATTCAAGATTTGTCTGAATGCAAAAAAAAAAAAAAATGGATGACTTCAGAAATGTTTGAAAATGGTTTATGGATAAGTACGATAATTAAAGTAAATAAAATAATATTAAAAATCTATTTTCCATGGGTGGGTCAGCCCTCGGCAGTAAGGCCAAATAAAAAATATAAAAGTATGTAACTTGATAAAAGTGATGAGAGAACAAAATGAAAATGATATGAAGTATTTAATGTTATTGTAACAAGGTGTTTGTGGTGGTCTCCCTTCTTATTAAAAGCCATAAAAATGTGATCTAATTATTAAAATTATCGAAAATATATTTCTGTAACAGATGGAACATAGAAAAATGCATAACTTCACTTTGGATAAAATAATGTTTTATCATTTTTTTTCAACTGGTTGTGGACTGTAAATCATTGAGAATTATTATTTTTACGATGTTAACTTCAATATGCATTCTTTTCCCTGACGTATCTTTAAATCTAATCAAATAACCAGTGCTTCAGCTGAAGTGCACGACCCGACGGATGCTTTTACCTTTATGAGTGTTACCATATATGGGTATGGCGGCCATTTTGGTCATGTGACCTGGACCTAAAACGGTTCTCCCAATAAATGCATCATATCGTAAGGAGCAAAAATATATGTTATAGTTTAGTACTGCATTCTGAATCGTTTGCAGGATAAAATGCATTCTCACTTTTCCAATACAAAAGCATATGTGTCAAAGTTTGACTTAGGCACAAAGAAGGTCAAGGTCAACCTAGGGTCACCATTTTAGCAATTCATGATGGGCCTACGTCCCGGATGCTATTTATTAAGTTTCGAGGAAATATGCCCATTGGTTCTGGAGAAGACTATTTTTGAAGGGTTTTTACCATATATGGCTTGGTGGCCATTTTGGTCATGTGACCTGGACCCCATGAGCAAATTTTGGTTTCCACCATCCCATAGAGGCTCCATATGAAATTTGACTTCAATCGGCCTAACGGTTTCCGAGGAGAAGCAGTTCGAAAATTTTCACATTTTTCGCCTCGGCGAGGCTATACTAAATGGAATGTAATATTTCGCAAGTTAATTGGTTAGATCTCATTGATATCTATCAGTATGCCAAAAAATGTTGAAATATTCGAAGCGGTTTAGTCACTATCACCAATTTTCACAAACGGGTTACGGACGGACAGACAGACAGACCATATATGGCTTGGCGGCCATTTTGGTCATGTGACCGGGACCCCATGAGCAAATTATGGTTTCCCCCCATCCCATAGAGACTCCATATGAAATTTGACTTCACTCGGCCCAACGATTTCCGGGGAGAAGCAGTTCGAAAATTTTCACATTTTTCGCCTCGGCGAGGCTATACTAAATGGAATGTAATATTTAGCAAGTTCATTGGTTAGATCTCATTGATATCTATCAGTATGCCAAAAGTTGTTTCAATGGTAGATAGAAATGGTTTCAATGGTAGATAGAAATAAAAAGGAAAACATATATAGCAAAACATGTTAGGTTTGACCGAAAAAAGCAAAAACTTTCATTCTTTTTTTTTCATGAAAATATTTGAAGGTAATTTTCGAGGGATGGTCATCACTGTAACAAGAAAAGAGTAAGAACAAGTGAAAAGTAAGCCTTAACTGTTTTTATTTTCAGTTTAAGTCTTGTTTCTCCTATTGTATTTAAATTATCGAAAATTCAAGATTTGTCTGAATGCAAAAAAAAAAAAAAATGGATGACTTCAGAAATGTTTGAAAATGGTTTATGGATAAGTACGATAATTAAAGTAAATAAAATAATATTAAAAATCTATTTTCCATGGGTGGGTCAGCCCTCGGCAGTAAGGCCAAATAAAAAATATAAAAGTATGTAACTTGATAAAAGTGATGAGAGAACAAAATGAAAACGATATGAAGTATTTAATGTTATTGTAACAAGGTGTTTGTGGTGGTCTCCCTTCTTATTAAAAGCCATAAAAATGTGATCTAATTATTAAAATTATCGAAAATATATTTCTGTAACAGATGGAACATAGAAAAATGCATAACTTCACTTTGGATAAAATAATGTTTTATCATTTTTTTTCAACTGGTTGTGGACTGTAAATCATTGAGAATTATTATTTTTACGATGTTAACTTCAATATGCATTCTTTTCCCTGACGTATCTTTAAATCTAATCAAATAACCAGTGCTTCAGCTGAAGTGCACGACCCGACGGATGCTTTTACCTTTATGAGTGTTACCATATATGGGTATGGCGGCCATTTTGGTCATGTGACCTGGACCTAAAACGGTTCTCCCAATAAATGCATCATATCGTAAGGAGCAAAAATATATGTTATAGTTTAGTACTGCATTCTGAATCGTTTGCAGGATAAAATGCATTCTCACTTTTCCAATACAAAAGCATATGTGTCAAAGTTTGACTTAGGCACAAAGAAGGTCAAGGTCAACCTAGGGTCACCATTTTAGCAATTCATGATGGGCCTACGTCCCGGATGCTATTTATTAAGTTTCGAGGAAATATGCCCATTGGTTCTGGAGAAGACTATTTTTGAAGGGTTTTTACCATATATGGCTTGGTGGCCATTTTGGTCATGTGACCTGGACCCCATGAGCAAATTTTGGTTTCCACCATCCCATAGAGGCTCCATATGAAATTTGACTTCAATCGGCCTAACGGTTTCCGAGGAGAAGCAGTTCGAAAATTTTCACATTTTTCGCCTCGGCGAGGCTATACTAAATGGAATGTAATATTTCGCAAGTTAATTGGTTAGATCTCATTGATATCTATCAGTATGCCAAAAAATGTTGAAATATTCGAAGCGGTTTAGTCACTATCACCAATTTTCACAAACGGGTTACGGACGGACAGACAGACAGACCATATATGGCTTGGCGGCCATTTTGGTCATGTGACCGGGACCCCATGAGCAAATTATGGTTTCCCCCCATCCCATAGAGACTCCATATGAAATTTGACTTCACTCGGCCCAACGATTTCCGGGGAGAAGCAGTTCGAAAATTTTCACATTTTTCGCCTCGGCGAGGCTATACTAAATGGAATGTAATATTTAGCAAGTTCATTGGTTAGATCTCATTGATATCTATCAGTATGCCAAAAGTTGTTTAAATATTCCAAGCGGTTACGTCACTATCACCAATTTTCACAAACGGGTTACGGACGGACAGACAGGCTGACAGAATGACAGACTGACAGAATGACAGACTGACAGACTGACAGAATGACAGAATGACACGGTGATTTTAGGGCACTCTTAGAAAATCAACCGACTTCAGTCGGTCACTTTTTCTGCGGGTCGTGCAATTTTATTCACAGAGGGCAACTGCTGAAATATAGAACGGACTTCATCGTAATTCAACAGTTTTGGGCAATGAAACGTAACTGCTACTTTCTACAAATTTGCTTTCGCATTTGATTGAAAATAAGACATCCACGGAGTAATTATTCAGAATCGACAATTACATGTACTCGAATCTGGGGAAAACAACCTATCACTATGCAAAATTCACTTATTTGCTGATCGATCTCTGAAAATACGAAAATATTTTCTTTTCCATGAAACTAGGTTTATCAGCCGTGCTCTGGGAATAACAGTTTAATCAGATTTACTTAATGTACCCTCAATAGACCCGTACATTAAAGTGAACATTAGTAGAGAGCATTGAAACAGGTCTAACAAGGAAATTAATCAAAATCTTATTTTTTTTCTTTAGGGAAAGCAATTTATGTGCAGCAATCATCTTATTAGAACAAGCAGACTTTCGTAGACTGTTATTCATTTGCTTTGCCCCACGAGAGCTGGAGTCTGCTATGTAATTTTATCTAATCACGCGAAATCTAACGAACTTATATACAAGACATGAGAAAAATCAGTGTAATTGTATTTCTTAGCGAGATTCATATCAACATAGGACATGTCACTGAAGTAAGTAAAGTTTGCTGTTCCTATTTAGATAATCAGAAAATCCAGATATAGTACATGCAAAAAAAAAAAAAAAAAAAAAAAACAGGTCCAGTTCTGTGTACTGCCTTGAAGTAAACAGTTGATCATTGAGAACAGCGATATTTAAGAATGATAAGGCAAATTACCGAACACGACAGCTTTCCTGCTTGCAGTTTGACTTTAAAATACCCAGAAAAATGCACCAGCAAAGTCAGTGCCGCCTTATATTTTGAACCAATATTTAATCCTACAACCTGTTTATTATAGAAGGGTATAAATATGTAATTTTATGCCATTTTAGTTTGGCTGATAGTAAAATTTCTATGACAAAAGCCGTAAAAATGACAAAATTTGACAACATTTTGAAGAATATATATCGAACTTCGGTAAAGTTGCTGTCGCACCTGCCCCACCTAAAAATTAATGTCGGTAGTAGAAATGACCCTTAAAAAGTATAAACACAGTCTAAATATCTGCGGTTAGAAAAATAATGAAAAAGGAAAAACGTTGATAAAAGATTAAAGGAGGATAGCCCCGAAAGCATCTGCAACTGTAACTGGACCTGTTAAAAAAATGAAACGTTTTATTTATTTATTTTTTTTGTTTTGGTTTTACGACACCTTCAAGATTATTCGACTCATATCGAGCCGATAGTTAATCAGAGGTTGGCGAAAACCGGAGAACCCGGAAAAAACCTCCTAACCTTCCGTTGCAGAACTTGGCGTCTTACATGTGATCCGAGCGAGGCTCGAACCCTGAGCGGTGAGAGACCTAATGTTTAAGCGTCAGCGCTCTAATCCACTAGGCTACGGAGGCCCGTAAACTGATATGTTAATGTGCAAAAAGTTGATACATGTGCTTGTGTAACTAAAAATAATCAGGACTGGTCTAAAAAAATGTTTATTACAGAGCCATTTTAACCCTAAAACTTGGACATCTGTAAAAACACCTGCAAAGTTTCAGAAGGATTGGTTACAAATTGCGCTCACAAGGTCCTTTCAAAATGATCGGTAAAAACCCATGTAACATGAGTTGCGCCAAGTAAAAACCAAAGTAAAATGTTGACGGAAAGACGAACAGACGGGTGTTCGGACGGACACTTGAACACTTACGTCTTCCTGCTAAAGCAGGTGCGACAAAAACTAACCAAGCTGAGTGTATGGTCAGCCAGAGATGCGGGATTGTTTTTATATATTCAGATACTAGACGGAATGTTTGAAAAGTAGAAGTAAAACAAAGATCAGGAATTGATACAATTAACTTACTCCATCCATAAAAGACACCAAAGGGAAAGAAATACAAACATTAAGCGACCAGACCATAATGGAAACCTAAACAAAGGAAGGCCATATGGACAGTTACTTTCCCACAAAATGGCCATATGGCCATCCAAAATTAAAAGACACAAGTGATACACATAGTAAGTAACAAACAACAACATAAATAAATCGCCACAGAAGAGCCGCCTTGGAACGGTCAGTGGAAGATTTCCACTGGGGGGCTTAAATCGATTTTACGTGGCCACAATCCTCGCCCTTACTTCCGTCGCGATTTAGACAAATAATTTGTTCAGTCCGCATGAAGGCCTCCTAACTCATCAGTGCAACATCTCCGTGAACACAGAAATCAAAGAACCACAGAGGTGAGACAACGGTGAGGACTCGACAGCAAGAAACCACTGAAATGCTGGAGCAAAAGAAAACCAACAGTTAGACTCCGATGAGCCCGACCAGAGACAGAGCATCAGGCACCAACCAACATTATCTCTTTAATTTTCAATGAGCCTTTACGTTGGAGCCGTCATAGAATCTGAGGCCTGACCCACCGGCGTGCAATTAAAGAGGGAAGCAAAGACGTTGAAAGCCGAATTTCATTGTTATTTAAGACACGCGCTCGTGATTTGATAGAAGTTACTCAACAATTAAGCAACAAGAGCTGATCTATTTCGATTATACAACCCTTAAAAAAGTAAACTAACTTCATATTCTCTAGACATTCCGACATTGTTTGAAAAAATCCCGCCAACACATGCAGTTACCTGCATTTGTAACGTACCTTATGCGTGGAAAAGACGGTAAGACGGTATTGTAGGAATCGATCGATTAAACGGCGGCTTTTCGCATCACGCTTTTTCAACCTAGTAATTCTTAGCTTTACGAGGTTATTTGAAATGAGGGTGATTGGTTGGTATATGCTTTGGAGGTGGGATCTGGATTGTTTCTGAGATATGCTGGGAGATTTAGATAAACTGGAGTAGATTGGACCAAATGTCGCTTACCGGTGATTTGAGCAATCACTAGATGAAAAACTACACAAGGACCAACATGGTCAAAAAGTTCCTGTACATAAAATTCTTCTACAGATGAAAAATATAAAAAATTTGTTTTGTTTTAGTTAGAGGACTCATTTTTCTCTGCAAAACCCCAAACTGGTTACATTGAAATCGAATAGCGCTTAAACCGGTGCTAGGTGGCGTTTACAGCCTTGCAAACTGCATTGCTGTGTATGAAGAGACTCATTACTCCGAGTTTCGTTCTTTTATGTGTTCTTTGCTACCAAAGGCAACCATTTAACTTTTTTTAACTCACTCCAGCTGGTGTTAAGTGCCGTGTGGCGGCTGTAAAAAGTCTCCCCGTGCTTCATCATAATGCAGATTATATTTTCTTTTCATTTGGGATCATTGAGCCCATAATGATTGAAATCGAATACCGCTTAAGCCAGCGCTAGGGGGCGTATACAGCATTGCAAACATGTACATTGCTGTTTAATAAGGGACTCAATACAACTGAATTTCCTTTATGTGCTTTTTGTTTCCAAAGGCACCTTTAAGTTTCTATTTTAACTCTGACCATCAAATCTGGTCCTGGCCAAGATGCATTTAATATCAAATATCCATATTTGAACCACACGTTAATTCCAATGATCAACATATAATAGAACATATTTAAGGCCACTGCAGCTGGTGTCTTGGAATGTTTGGCGGCCGTAAAAAGTCTCCCTGAGTGTAGTTTAGATTTTCTTGTCCTTTGGGATCATTGATTCCATTGTGGGATTTTGAAAATATTTGAGGGTCACTAATTGGCAGGAACAAGCTAGTCTGGCCGATAAAACACACTCCGTATTTTTCAGTTCTGTGCTGTATGTCCAAAGGATAACGCTTTTATAGATCTTATTATGGTCAGTTTTAACAGTGAAAGTAGACTAATTGGAAGTGTGTGACGACGATGCATTACCTGTTGTGACTATCGAGGTGGCCCAGCTGGTGAAAAATGACGTTGATGGTGAAAAATGACGTTGATCATTGGAAGTAACGTGTGGTTCAAATATGGACATTTGATATTAAATGCATCTTGGCCAGGAAACGTTTTATTTATTTCCCAATATTATGCCTGAAAGTACTTTTTGTGAATTTACTTAAGCTGAAACCAACAAATGAGGACATGTTATTAAAGACACTTATTCTGATTCCCAGTAAGAGAATTAACGTTGATTTTTTTTTTACTTAAGAAACGTTTCCCAGTTTCCAGTATCGTTATCACAGCTAAACTTAGTGAGGACACGTGGATCAGGAAGTGTTTTTCCTAAATATCAGTATTGGTGATATCATGCTCAATCAGGATTTATCTTGCACTTTCTTCATGGTCGTAGAAAATAAATAAGTTCTGAAGTTAGATCCTTTGGACGCTAGAAGTACACCAAATAAACGAAAATTTGCTGACTCGGTTTTATTGAGACTGTTCATGACCAGTAGTGAAATATGCAACACCAGCCACGCCCTGTAGCACCGTCTTAAGCAGAACTCTATTTTCAAAATGATACCAAATGAACTCAATGATCCCAAAGGACCAGAAAATATAATCTGCACTATGATGATGTATGGGAAGACGTTTTACGGCCGCCACGCTACAATGAAAATAAATAAGTTCTGAAGTTAGGCCCTCTGGACGCAAGGAATACACCAAATAAACGAAAATAGCGGTTTTACTGAGGCTATTCATGACCAGTAGTGAAATATGTAACACCGGTTTTAGCAGAATTGATACAAAAATGATACAAAATTGAACTCAATGATCCCAAAGTCTGGTGTCTTTTATTTGTTTCATATATGCATTGATTTTACTGATATGTATTAAATAAAAATTGTGTGAACACGCGTGTAATAACAAGTAACGTCATAACGAAGTCCAGGTCAACAATGCATTTTTGTGGAAAAATTCAAAGGCGATAAAATCCAATTTAGTGTTGTTATATGATAAACAGAATCTTAGACTCGTGGAAATTTCATATGAAATTTATGAAAGTTGCCGAAGACTCATTTCATAAATATCATGTGAAATGACCTGTCGTGTAAGATTCTCTATTTATCTGCTCTGTTTACATAGGCAGGTGATACAATTTTAATAGGTAATGATAAGGGATAATCTGTAAAACTGAAAAGATTCCTAAGTCCCAACTGCGATAGTTATCATGATTAATTTTAACTCTTACCAACAAATGAAACCTCATAGCTCAAGAAACTTTTGATCATTCCCTGTATCACAGTTAGAAATGTCAGTTTTGACAGTGACTGACAATTGAAGACTTATGACTCAAGAAACTATTCCTCTTCCCCAGTATCAGAGCCATCACGGTTAGTATCAAAAAGGGCATGACTCAAGTTACTTATCGTGAGTCTTATTGTTAAAGACATTGTGTAGACACAGTGATTCCAATAAATCATGAGGATACATTATTAATAGTAAGTAAGAATATTCCCAGGAACGGATTCAATTCCCAAGTGCCATTCAATATGTGAAACAGACAGCAGAAAAGGACACATCAGCAAAGATAAGCGGCAGCCAACTATTTTCCATTTAGGTGGACACTTGGTTAAACTTCCATTACGAAAGTGTACGTGTGTGTGTGACTTGGGGGGGGGGGGGGGATGGGGTGCTTAACCGGTATATCTTCGACTATATTATACATCATAGACATCATGGTCAGGTTTAACACAGATCAACAAATGAGGATAAATAGCTTAAGAAAGTTATCATAGTCAAGTCCAATAATGACCAGCAAATATGATCACATGACTTTATTTGCTGATTCCCACTATCAGGGGTCATTGATTCCATTCTGGAATTTTGAAAATATCTGAGGGTCATTAATGAGGCCTAAATGGCCGAAACTAGCTAGTTTGGCCCAGAAAACATGTACACTCGATATTTTCCAGAACATATTTATCAATATTATGGTTTATGTTGATGCGGATACATGTCAAACATCAACAACAACATGTGACTACAGCTGTTGTCTGGGAATGTGTGGCGGCTGTTAAAAGTCTCCCTGCCCTACATCATAGTGTAGTTTATATTTTTTTTATCCTTTCGGATCATTGATTCCATTCTGGAATTTTGGAAATATTTGAGGGTCACTTTCGGAAATATTTGAGGGTCACTTTAGGTTACCTCGGGAGGTAAAACAATCCGTTAAAGAAACTCGTGCTTCGCACTCGTTTCTTTATCGGATTGTTTTACCTCCCTCGGTTTATAAATCCCATATTTCAAGAAATGTATAATCTGTATATTACATGCACTTCCATAGACTTTTAGGAGAGATTGGATCTTGAATTTTGGATCTGAATGCCCGTTCAGTTGACTGTTTACAGCTCATGTAAACGGTTCAATCAGCGAAGTGTTACAGAATCTGGGTGGAAGAACAACTGGATGGGCGCCATTTTGAAAGCGCTTTCTACAGTTTTGAACAAAAATAGAAGAACCAAAGTGTTTCAGTGATAAAACAAGTAAAACGTTAGATTAAATAATGCAAAACTTACAATCAATGGTCATATCCATGTTTTCTTTTGTTTCAGCGTTGCATCCGACTCAAACGTCACGCATTCTGAACGTCTGTTGATATTTCTTAGACGCCATTACAATGACGTCATGAATAACGTCGCCGTGATTGAAACTTTCCCGCGTTTGAATAGAACAATTTCACTGCAAAGCGGTATCTCGTATCTTGTACATAAAGTAGTTCCAGCTGAAGGGATTTATTTCCCCGGCTAAGAGAAAATATTTCTTCTTAGCAAAAAGGAAAATACCAAGTTTATGTCTGGAAGAAATCATGGTATTTCTCTGTAATGCATGTAATATATTTTTATATCCTTTGGGATCATTGATTCCATTCTGGAATTTTGGAAATATTTGAGGGTCACTGATGAGGCCTAAATGGCCGAAACTAGCTAGTCTGGCCCAGAAAACATGTACACTCCAGATCTGTGGTGCATTCCTTGCTTCCAAAGGATAACCCTTTCCAGAACATATTTATCAATATTATGGTTTATGTTGATGCGGATACATGTCAAACATCAATAGCGGAAAATTGGCTACCCAACATGCAAAAGAGAATTATACTCAGATTGAATGAAAACGCACCAGTAGTACTTTATCTCAAATTTTAATATGTTTAAACATATTTATTTTAGTTCAATTGTAATAAAATCGTCAAATTTAATGAATCTCTCTCCAAAACTAATTCTGGGTGTTTTACGGCGCGCGCGTGAGAGAGGCAGTGGCTTATACACCACTGCTACTCATTTACATTCGTCCGTGATCAGTACACCATGCCAACGCTGTTGTGTCCATCGGATTGTGTGTCGACACCATTTAAAGCCGCTGATTCGACGTTACGCTGTCAAAACGTTCCGCCTATACGTCTTATGGCTAGAAATACCGCGTTCCGGGAGACGCCGCCGTACAGTTAAGGCCCTTACGCGTGGGTTATGGATTCCGACTGTCTCCTGTGCAGTTTCCATAGACGTCCTAAATCGGTCGCTCTAACAGTAGTGGGTGCGCTGAGAAAAGGTCCTCTTGCGGACGTTTGGCCCTCAGATCACCTTCATATAACCTGATTGATCTTTAATATGATAAGTGATCCTTAACTTATTTTTTGAGTGTGCATTCTAATCGCAGGCTGCACATTTGTGTATATGTTTCAAAGTTTCGGTCATTATCCCAAGCATTTTATGTTCAACACTGTACAAGTATAAAGTAATAGCAGCAGGTTAATGGTAACAACACTTGCACAGTTGGTTTTATCCAGTTATTAGTCAAAAGTACTACCAGGAAGGAGGTGCTTTAGCCAGATTTCTGGCCGAGGATTATGAGCATCTGGAATCGATTTAAGACCCCACCCCAGCCAGTGGGATGCTTTTTACTAACCGTTCCATGGCGGTTCTTTTGTCGTGGTTTGAAAGGATTGGCGCTAAAATTCAGGTGATGAAGAAAGCTCGACGGTATTGACCATCGTGTATTTGTGACATTTTTCACTCAACCCTACTGTTGTTTTTTGCATGTTTGTTTTCTGTACAAGAGAACTGATGAAATGTCTACATGAAATGAAAAGTTCTACATGAAATGTCCATTCATTTAAATCATTGACTTTTCTTTTTCAAGATTATGAGGAAGTGTAGCGTAAAGTGTGGACAAATAATAAGTAGACTGACTTGAAGCACGAAAACGTGTGGATTCCATTATTTTAAAACGCCATTTGAATTATTTACAAACCAAAACAGATTTCACCCTGATCTTTAAAAAAAATCAGATATTTTTTGTTGGCAGTAAATCGTGAAGTTTGAAAAGTTCAAACCTGTCAAACAGCCATCAAAATAAAAAGAAATAAGCAATAAACACAGGCAAATCCGAGCTATTTCGAATAGAATAAGCCAATAGGATAATCGCCTTGGAACGGTCAGTAAATGGTTGATTCGTTACTTCATAGTGTAAGTTTCTATGAAACGACAGTCAAATCGTCGAAGTTTGCCAAAAGCAGCGTGATTATGTTTATCAATCTTTTATCTTGCCAATATTGTCTGTGATTTGCTTGTCAAGTATTAATTCATCACGGCAAAATTTACTTATCTCTGGTTATATTTGATTTTCTGGCAGGCATTTGAACTCAACGAAGATAAACAGCATTAATATTCAGAAATCAGGAAATTACTGTCTCCTAAAGGTTTATTTGATTGATGTGGATTTCTGATTAAACCATCAAGATGATTAAGTATCGAGCATTTGCACCAGAAATGTATGCAATTTCGATGGTATAACGTTACATCCGAATTTAACTGCGATCAGTTACCCTTGACCATTTTTCGTAGGTGTACATAAACTCCAGATTTACAGCACTTTGTGGCATTCATCCCTATACATGTTATCACACCAAAATTTAATTAAGACTGCTGGTGCAAATAAGAGCCCTTATATCTCCAAAACTAAAAGTGCAGGTGCCGAAATATAATGTTATGATGTTTACCAGATGTTTACCAGATAATCTTCAGCGTTCCAAAGTTGTCAGATGAGTTATGTGTGGGAGCTCACATTCCTTACCTCTAAATTAATGAAATAGTTAAAAAAAAATGTACAAGTATAAATTTTTATTCAACTCGCAACAAAAAATATGTGTATCGGTATAACGCTTGAAGAACAACATGCGGGAAGAAAAAAATGTCACTTTTATTTGGACAACTCATAAGCAGCACGAGTGCATTTGCCACCTAGAATTCACATTAATTTTATTATTATTTTTTAATCTAATTACACTACTAATCACTTGGTTTCAGTATGTACAGATGCGAGGTAATAACAAAATCTGCCTGAAATAACATGAATACCGGCTCACTGGACTTAGAATATGGTAGGAGACTTCTTGCACTTGTATCAAAACGTGTTGATATATACTGAACCGAAAAAGAAACGCAACGTTTTAACCCAAAAGATTTTCATGCAACCATCAGGTTGACTGACTGAAAAATCATTTTGCGGTTTACTTCCATACCTTTTAAACTTTCTTATGCTGAAAACATTTGGGCGATATCTGTACAGTTTAACGCTCCACTTGGCAATTGGTTGTTTTCAACATTTCCTCGTGTAGTATATTAAATGTATACAGAAACCTTATCATATTGGTATATTGTATTACCTGGAGTTTAGGTTTCAATAGTCCGGTAAAATTTCTCTATGGAATAGAATATGATACATTCGATGCAAGATCAACGTAACGTAGCGGTCGAAATGCTTCTACGTGGGACGTCTCATGCTGTCATCGCCAGGAACTTCCAAGCGAGTAAATCGACGATAACTCGCTTGTATCAGCGTCTACGTCAAACGGGAACGGCAAATGGCCCAGAAGTGGACATCCACGCGTCACGACACGTCGACAGGACCGATACATCCGTCTAAGCCACCTTCGTAATCGTTTCCGTACAACCGTCGAGACGTCGCAGGTGACACCAGGAACGCACAACAATCGAATAAGTGCAGATACTGTCAGGAATCGCCTTCAAGAGTTTGGCTTACGTCCTCGATGTTCGTACGTTGTTATGCCATTAACACCACGGCGACGTTTTCTGACGAGTCCAGGTACTTGTTGTACAGAGCTGACGGCCGTCAACGTGTGTACATGCGTGACGGAGAGTGTTATCGTGACAATGGTTTGGTTGAACGTTATCGAGGCGGTGGGTTGATGGTGTGAACTGGCATATCTTAAGGTCATAGAACGCCCCTGGTATTCATTGATTGATGTTTGACGGCTCACCGTTACGTCGTTTTACGACCGATAGTTGTTCGATATGTACGACAGCACAACGTTACACAACAGGATAACGCCCGGGCGCATGAAATGAAATGAAATGACATCTCAAGCCCTGTAACCCAATGGAACAATAGAGTTTATTAGCATGGACGGTCCGACTCGCACCGCGGTTCCTGGACAGGCTTAGATTCTCTAAGTTTACCAGTACTAGTGTGCGGGCCGGATTCAGCTCTGCGTGGAAGCATCATGAAGCTCATATATTTCTTCCAGCCCCTATGGGAGGGGACCAAATCTTATTTATAATATGACGTCTTTGATAAGCAGTGGATAAAAAGTTTATTGTTGTTTTTTTTTCTATTACGGTGAAATTGTTCGCAAGTGTTCTAAGGCTTCCTGGTAAAAAACGAGTGAGCGATAGCGAACGAGATTTTTTACACGAGTGAATTATTTCTCCGTAATCAATTATAACAACAAAATAAATTCTTTATTATATTTCCATTCATGTTTTACCTTTGAAATTTCAAATTCAACCATTCTGATTTCCAACCAAAATAGTTCCAGTCTAGGTTTGGATTTCAGGAGGCGTGGTTTGGAAATCAACCACCATCTTATTTTCATTTCAATCCAAAAATCATTCTGTCCTTGAAATACAGATGCACAAATGTCATGAAATTAGAACTGTATTTTCAAGAAAATAGTACTTTATCTTCGTGTTGTAGGTCTCGTCAAAAACGTCAAATGGACGAGAAAATTGAAGTCTGATTTCTATAATTTGATCAGATTTGCCACCAAACGACTATTTTTTATTGTCGTTTCCAACGACCTCAGCAACGTCGCCTAGCAATTTTGACGTTGAAACGTTCGAAACGAAGAAATGAAATAATTCACTGTTGAACGATCATCGGATTTTCTTTACCGAGAAAAATACGTAATTCATTAGAAATGTAATAAATAGAGATTATGTTTTTGTTTTGTTGTTGTTGTTTTTCTATCGATTACGGTGAACAAGTGTTCTAAGGCTTCTAGTAAAAAACGAGTGAGCGATAGCGAACGAGTTTTTACACGAAAGCCTTGGAACACATTTCCAATAATGTGAATTTTCAAATTTAATCATTCTGATTCCAAACCAAAATAGTTCAAGTCAGGGTATGGATGCGTGGTTTATAGTATGAGTCGCCATCTTGTTTTCATTTCAATGCAAAACTCACCCTGTCCTTGTAATACAGATGCACCAATGTCATGAAATTAGAACTTTAGGAATTAATATTTTATCTTCATGTTACAGATACATCCCGTAAAATGACCAAATGCCTATTCAAGATAAATAGATATCAGAAACACAAACATGCAAAGGCGAACAGATTGAATGAAAACGTACCACTATTCGCAATATCAGAGTTTTCATTGTCAATCTTAAACAAATAAGTACACTTAAAAAAAAAAAAATGCCTGATTCACAAAACTGGTGCTCACAACTGACAAACTCGTGATTGAAGAAACAGATTGGACTAACATCAATAACGGAAAGCGAAAAGGACAGTTACTCTGCCTCAAAATGGTTACCCCATCCCCCCCCCCCAAAAAAGGACATGAAATATTCAAATACTAATGAAACATCACTAGCCGATGGGCAAAAGGCCAGTTACATCCCGTAAAATGATCAAATGCCTATTTGAAATAAATAGATATCAGCAACACAAACATGCAAAGGGGAACAGATTGAATGAAAACGCATCACTAGTACTTAACCTCAAATTTTAATTTGTTTATACTATTTTTTTTTTAGTTCGATTGCGATGAAATCGTCAAACTTATTGAATCTCTCCCCCACACTCATTCCGGATGTTTTCAGGCGGATGACGTCGGCTGTGCTTACGTTTACCGAGCTGGTCCCAAGGGAGCTCAATTGGCTCTAAATCCGGCGAAAACCCGGGCAAGGAAGAATTTGCATACCATTTTGATTGAAAAAGTCCATGGTTAGCCTCACAGAATGAGCACGTGTCCTGTCACAAAAACGCCATAATTTATGTCGCCTATCAAAATTTCAACACAAAAACGGTACTCGTCCATGATCAGTACACCATGCCAACGCTGTTGTGTCCATCGGATTGTTGTCGACACCAATTAAAGCGACTGATTCGACGTTCCGCCGTCAAAACGTTCCGCCTATACGTCTTTTGGCTAGAAATACCGCGTTCTTGGAGACGCCTAGGTTATGGGTACGCGTAGGTAGACTGTCTCCTGGGCAGTTTCCATAGACGTCCTGAATCGGTCGCGAAAATGACTCAAAACAATGTGCCAGTCCTGCTGACGTGTAGTAAAACGTTCACGTCCAGGGCGTTGTTTATCGTCGACGGAACACGCAGCGTTGTGCCTTTCAACCAATCGAGCAATCGTAGTTTGTGAACAACCCATTCGCTCTGCAACTTGGCGGTAGAAAACCCACCTTCAACTATACCGAGGGCACGATGATGATCCCATTTGCTTGTTGTTATGTAATGTTTTGCTGCCTTTTAACATAAAGAATCCTGATCATATAATGACATTAAAGAAAGTGCCAAAATATCGTGACTACGAAATTGCATTTGGCACCTGCACATGTACATCTTGAAAATCACGCAATATGCGTGTCAAATAAACTCAAGTTTATAATTTATCAGTTGAAAAAGTCAGTCTTTTTCACCTTAAATTAAAGAAATCAATATTCTAAAAATGGTGCGTTTTCATTTTATCTAAGTATATTTCCTGGTCGTTGTTGAACTATGAAACTATGATAACCATATCAACTAAATCTGCTGTGTTAACATAGGCAGTTTATACAATTGTTCTAGATATAAGTAGGCGATACATTGTAATGACACGAAAACAATTGCCAAAGATATCGTGATTTCGAAAATTTTGCAATTTTTGCATTTTGCCCGTACACATGGACATCATGAAAATCTCACAATATCCCTGTCAAACAAACTTATGCTTCGGTACCGTATTTAGTAGTTAAACTAAAAATTCAAAATTCTCAAAGTGGTGCGTATTGTTGACTCTGAGTATATTCCCTGGTCATTCTTGAACTTGACTATGAAACTATATATGATAATCATATCAATTAAAAACTGCTGATAGGCAGTTTATAGGCAGATTATGCAATTGTTCTAGGTAAGAGTAAGCGAAACTCTTTAAAAGTGAAAGCGATAATCTTTAAAAGTGAAAACGATAATCTGTAAAAGTGAAAGCGATAATCTGTAACATGGAAAACTCTTCGTTTCCAGGTATCAGAGTAATCACTGTAAATATTAACTCTGACCAATAAATGAGAACATATGGCTCAAAACACATTTCCTCTTTCTCAGAATCAGACATATCACGGTCAATATCAATCAGGTCAGGACTCAAGAAGCTCAAGAACCAGCCATTATCAAAGTCATTGTTACAAATTAATCACCGACCACTAAACGAGGACACATCCCTGAAGAAACTTTTATCTGTTTACACATTATCAATTTACAGTTATCAATGATTTGCTCAGCCATTATCATTATGATAATGTTAAACACCGACGGAACAGAACGTTTCCAATTATCAGAGATAACTGAGAAATTGTTGCAATCGGCGTTAAATCGAACTAATCCGCACTAACATCACAATTGTTTTTACTGATTCCGATGTCTGAATCTCCAAGATCGTTCTCAACAATGACTAACAAATGAGGGCACATGATCTAACATATTATACCAGATATCCAGAATTATTAAGGACAATCTTCCCATTATTGTCATTATCACAATGAGTCTCCACACTGACCAAGAAATGACGACAAGGAAAATTGAAGTCGATACAATCAACCCACAGCTCCCATCAGATACACCAAAAGGAAAGAAACACATGAAATAACTAGAACCTAAAGCTTAAGGAAACATTAATATCGAAAGCCAAAAGGACCTTTACTTTCACACAAAATGGCCAATTGGCTATCCAAAACAAAACAAACAAAAAAAAAAAAAAAAATACAAGCGATACACACACTCAAAGACAAACCATAACAAATATAAACGGTGACAGAAGAACCGCCTTAGAACAGACAGTGAAACAAATTCCACCGGGAAGGGGAGGGGGTGGTTAAATCGATTTTACGCCTTTGCCCTTACTTGCATCGCAAATTAGACAAATAATTTGTTCAGTTAACATGAATGCCTCCTAACGGATCAGTGCAACATCTCCGAGAACACAAAAATCAATCAACTGCAGAGATGACAGCAAGAAACAGCTGAAATGCTGGCGCAAAGAAAAACAACTCCGATGGGCCCGACCAGAGACTTTTATCTGTTCCTAGTATCAGGATTAATACGAGAACATTTGAAATACACTGCTCAAAACAATTATAGGAACAAACACATTTCCTTGTAATAAAATGTTGGATAATGATGATGAAACAGCGATTCAGAAAGATGAATTACTGTATCTGCAAAATGTTAATGGTCTGTTCACAACCTGTTAAGGAAGAATGTTTCAGAAATCGCCATCTTTACGTCAGATTATTTCAGATGTCATAGACATCAAACCAGTCACTTTTTCCTGTCAGTAATGTGTATGACAACCCTTAGCAGCACAATACTCCTGACATCGCCGAGGCATACTACGAACCAGATTTTTTGAACAGTTTCTAAAGCTAGTGCTTCCAACTCATGTCTAAGGATGTTTGTGATTTCTTGTATAGTATTTGGTGGATGATCGCATGAAAAAAATGTCCCACACATGTTCGATTGGGTTTAAGTCAGAAGAATGTGCCGGCCAGTCCATTACTTCAATAATTTCACGATTAAGTTGCACCCTAGCATGCGCGCATTCTCCTGCATCAGAACGATTCTCCAGCGAAAGACTTTACAATACGATCTAGAATTTCATCTCGATATCGTAATGCAGTCAATGTGCCTCCGTCATCACGTACCAGCCGTAAGGAATTTAACTCCATACTGACTCCACTCCGTATCTGTCTGTTTCCACAATGTGTTCTCCGGGTCGTCTTTAGACTCGAACACGTCGATTTCATGAAATGTTTTTCATCCCTGAACAGAACAGAACGCCAGTCTTGCAATCGCCAGTTCTGATATTCTTCGGCAAACTCATATCGTCGTGCACGATGTTGCCTGATAAGAAGAACACGTCCTCTTGCGGACGTTTGGCCCTTAGACACCTTCCTGTAACCTGTTATGTCTTCGAAGATATGGATCTAATGGATCGAAGATTGTGACGTCATGCGATGTCGTCTTGCCCCTTGTCTCCTGATAGTGGCTCCATTGCCTGGCAACAACACTTCTCGATACATTTAAGCGTTAAGCAACGATCCTTTGGCTGCACCCACTTTCAAGCAAAGCGACAGCTTGAGCGAACTTAATTTCTTCCAAGAACCGCCTAACACCATATGAAGTCACTATAAAGCCGAAAAATAACGCATAGCCAAAGAATTGACGTGTTTCTGACCCAAAATCGAAGTTTGCACAGATCGCCCCATACCGAATTTCAGCCGGTTTTTAGGGGTTCCTATGCTGTAGCTCACATTCTTGTTTTGCCCATGAACTTTAAGAGATGTCACTTTAAAAAAGTGTCTTTCCTTGACTTTGAAAATTGCCAAGCGATCATGTCATACGGGCTTAAAGGTTTGTTCCCTCAATTGTTTTAGGTCTAGGTCTCACCCGCAAAGAATCAACATTGCCAATTTTTTGGCATGCCTCTGTAAGAAAAGGTCTTTTAACCGAATCCACTTGATCTGATTTATCTGCTGTGTTAACGATTTTGATAACAAAAAGTGAACTAGAAATGTTTCCTGATTCCCAGTGTCAACCTTTTCACGAAAAATTTGTATTCAAATATCTTCATACCTTTTGTATGAAGATATTTGATTTAGCACACAAAAAGATGTGTGTGTGTGTGTGTGTGTGAAATCGGGTTTAACGTCGCTTTCAACAATTTTTCAGTCATATCACGACGGTGTCTGGTTGCGACAGGGAGCTCAATGCTCAAGTTTATAGTGCTGCCTCACTGAAGTGTCATGTCCCAGACACATTACATGATACCACACCCAGTCACATTATCCTGACACTGGATCGACCAGTCCTAGCTCTACCCCGTAAATCTGAGTGCCAAGCGAGGAGCAGCTAGTACCATTTTTAACGATATCAGAAATAAATTATTGGTTTAGACTTATATTCTAGACAGGTTTTTAATTATTTGGACCCCATTTTGATTTATATCAGTCTTTGTATCGACTGCCTATTCGAATTTTGCAAAATTGCAGTATGTTTCCTCTGGCTTTCTTTGCCGGATCATTACAGGGTCACTGATGAGGCTTTATTAGCCGAAACTACGTAGTATGACCCATCTTCTTTCTTATGAATGTTTTCATTGCTCTTAAAGGAACTCATTTTTTATTTTCATTTGGAATGTCGCGGCCCGGGATCGAACCCGAGACCTCCCGTTCCCCGGAGCGGACACTCTACCAACTGAGCTATCGGGGCCGGTGCACACAAAAAGATATCTGGATTTACAAACATTAAAACTTGCGACCTTCAATTGTTATCTTGACCTCAAATTGGCATTTTTGGAGTTATGAGTTCTGCACATACCTATGTTTAATGAGAAAAGAAAGTGTTTACGAATAGAGATTAGATAACTTTTGTCCTAAATTGTATGAAAAACATTCATTTCATATTTTATTTTAACGAAAAACAATTGTACGTCGATTATTTGATATATGGAAATTGTCATTCTTTGATCCTTAACTTATTTTATGAGTGTGCTTCTAATCGCAGGCTGCAAATTTGTATATATATTTCAAAGTTTCGGTCATATCCCAAGCATGTTCAACACTGTGCACATGTTCGACAGTGTGCAAGTATAAATGGTAATAGCAGTAGGTTAATGGTAAAACACTTTTGCACAGTTGGTATTATCCTGTTATCAGTCAAAAATACTACAAGGAGGTGCTTTAGACAGCTTTCTGGCCGAGGATTATGGCCATGTGGAATCGATTTGATGGCTCAACAAACTTTTGATCATTCCCTGTATCACAGCTAGAAATGTCAGTTGACAGTGAGTGACAAATGAAGACTTACGACTCAAGAAAATTTACCTCTTCCCAAGTATCAGAGTCATCATGGTCAGTATCAAACAGGGCATGACTCAAGTTACTTTTCGTGATTTCCATTGTGTAGACATTGTGTAGACACAGTGATTCCTATAAATGTAGAGGATAAATGGGAATATTCTCAGGAGTAAGTGGGAATATTCTCAGGAACGGATTCAATTCCCAGCTGCCATCCAGTTACAATGTGTGAAATAGACAGCACAAAAGGACACATCAGCAACAAATTACAAGATAAATAAAAACTGTTTAAAATTTTGAAACATCAGAATTGCCTTTATGCACCACCTTTCATAGACACAAGAACGATTAAATGTCTTTTATTTCACCGGTTTTAAAGTAAAACCTAAAATGTTGGTCAATATTCTAGCATAAATCTTCTTTCTACACCAGAAAAATAAATTAAAATAAATTTGTAAGATGATTTATGGTATTTAGAATCATATTTACGAAAAGCTGGAATTTACAGCTATGGCGGCCAAATTGGACGCCATCTTGGATTTCCCAGCTCGCCGTCATTTAAGCAAATTTATGCCGGCAGTTTCAGATACTACTGATCCTGACGAACATTTTGGTTTATGACATGTTTTGTTATACGGTGTGTGTGTGTTTGTGGGGGGTGGGGGGGCGAAAGGGTTACTACCAGAAATAGTGGACTTTTTTGGCCCATTGTCACCCTACCATGAAGCTTGTCTTGGCCTTCTGTAACACGACAAACTTTGTGGTGAATAACAGATGTCATCATTAACTGCAAAACTGTCTTCAGCCAAAGGTTTATAGGCCCTTTTTACCACCAAGTTCTTGCTGAAGTGTATTAAAACGACAACGACGACATTGTGCCGGAACCAAAACGTACTTCCTACGAAATTCTTGACTACCTTCACAACTACTTTATCTCTTGAGCAATTCACAAATTAACGAAATGCTTAATTTGTATGTTTTGTCCGTAGATAAGCTTAAGCGAACACCCGTGTACTCATTCTTTCAAATTGCACCAATGCATTTCCTGCCGTTCCTGTCAAGGAAACCGAAACAGTCATAGGCCTTTTTTAGGCAGGTTTGTCTAATGTCATAAACTCACGGCAGATTATTCAGGGTATCTGGAAATGTTTCGGTAAAAAAATTGAGCCTAGCGTCAAAAGTTTGTCCAGTGCTACGTTCTGGAACACCACCGGTGGGAATAGGAGTCAAATCATGGTGGGAGTCAACAAAAGCCCTGAACATAAGACGGCATTGTACATTAGACATGTGCTGCTCCGTTTTTGACGCAACATGGGTTGTAACTGTAAATTTCGCAGAATGTCATCTTTTCGTCTTTTCCGATAGGTAAAATGTGTAAGCTTCTATTAAGGAGAACGATTCATACAGTTTGTGTGTGTGGCTTACAATAGTATATAATTTTGAACCAGTTCTAAACAACGATGCATTCAAATATAGTGTCAATTTACGTCTGAACCTTGACATCATTTACTGTCTTGTTTGTTACATTCCACAGAGGCAAATGGCTGGCGAAACTTTGTGCATTTGAGTCATTTATAATGTTATGCGTGAAAACGCAGTCATTGTCACCTCCATTAAGCAGACTGGCTTTTTAAAGGAAATAGCAATAACGTTGGGTCGGCAACATTCTTTCGTGGAGACTGATCATGAAATCTTTTCTACTCAGCATGGGTGCAAAAAGAAAATAAATGATAGAGAGGTGGCAGATGCCACCTGAATCCTCTCCATCAATACTGATAACAAAATGGTAACTTCCAATTTCTGGCTGGGGGAGAGAGGTTCAGCAGATGTCAGTTTTGTAGTGAAGTGGGGAAATAAATACATGATCTTACACGAGTGGTCATTTCATATGAACTTAATGAAACGAGCCTCCGGCGAGTTTCATAAATTTCGTATGAAATGACCACGATTCTGTTTAACATATGAACACTTTAAATTGCCTTTAAATTTGACATTTTTTTCCACAAAAATGCATGGTTGACATTGGACGTCGTCATGACGTTACTTAATCTCGCCAAAGTGTTATTACACGTGTGGTCATACGATTTTTATAACACGACGTTATCCACTGCTTATCAACGACGTCATATGATAATGCTGAATAGATGCGACGGCTAAATATAGGTGACCGTTAGTGCAGAGTATACTGTAAAATGCATTTTTTTTATTTCTTTTTGGTTTTACGGGCCGTTGAACCAAAAAAAATAAAAATATTTTATCATATGACGCTGTATATGATATAAAGACAACCTTGAAGTGTGTCGCGATATTTTCGGCACAGTGCACAAGAAACAACAACCTTTCTTATTTTATATACAGAGTGTACTGCAGTGCCGGATGGCCTTATATGCGTATCCTTTTTTTTGGGATGCCTCAGTGGCGCAGTGGTTAAGGACATTGCAGCTGTGCGTGGGTTCGAATCACAGTCAGAGCACGATTTATTTATCCCTGATTGTGTCTCCACTATGGTCGCTTCCATTACTGAGAGAATTAATCACAATCCCGGAAAAAGCGAAATAAAATAGTAAAAATAAATCCCTATATACAGAGTGTACTGCAGTGCCGGATAACCTTATATGCGCTATATGAGCATCCTTTGTTGGGGATGCCTCTGTGGCGCAGTGGTTAATGACGTCGGCCACTGCAGTGCTAGGCGAAGTCGCCGCAGTACGATTTATTTATCCCTGATTGTGTCTCCACTATGGTTGTACAGACGAAAGGTCGCTTCCATTACTGAGAGAATTAATCACAATCCCGGAAAAAGCGAAATAAAATAGTAACAAATAACCCCATATATACATCCTTTTTTGGGGATGCCTCTCTGGCGCAGTGGTTAAGGACTTTGGCCACAGCAGTGCTAGGCGAAGTCGCTGCAGCTGTGCGTGGGTTCGAATCACTTTCTGATTTAGTCAGAGTATCTATCGTTTACAATATGCAAATCAGTAACCATTTTGCGTCGTAACGCGATGTGCTACGCAGAGTTTGAAGCAAGATTTCAAGAATATTCGTTAATTTTTACACTTCATTATACTCGCACTTTGTAGAGTCGACGTAAAATACTCTAAAGCCACAAGGAATGGGACGTATATCCGACATGTTGACGTTAACGTCACGTTAGTCGGTTTTATGTGTTTTTGATATACGCTATTTAACGCATTATTCAAAATGACGTTTTCAGTAATCAGCATACGGAAGAAATATTCAGTACATCACTCTAGATACATAAATTAGAAAACGTCAGCAATATACGCAAAAATTCGCAAATGAAACTGTTGCGTTTCTTGTTTCCCTTAGTATACTCGGTAAAAAAAGTTTTGTCCCTATGTATACAATCGGCTGTAAAATATCACAGGGTCGGTCGATTCTCATATGGCATATACCAAACTCTTCAGCAGCCACTGCTCGTCAATACTGATTAGGTTTAGGTAAGAAGGACGCGATCGTAAATGCTCCAGAGGCTGCGGAGTGCGACTGGGGTCAACTTTCAAAACGTGCAAATCGTAACAAAGGACTAGCCACGTATCGGCATACGACAAACATGAAATATCGACTCATCGAGACCACCGCATCCTTTGATTGAAACATTGTCATATCGAATCAACGTTGATACGACATTATTCCATTTTATGCATATACTGATACGTGGCACTGGTCTTAAACAAGCAAGAAGATCAGCAACTTTATTTCACTATTCTGACATTTGAAATTCATTTGACATGTGAAACACTATTCAATAAGTTTGAACTTTGTCTTTCTTTAGTAGTGGGTATAACCTCCGCGATTGTCTCTGCACTCAATCAGTCGTTTTCTGGTAGAGAAGACCATCTTCCGGATGGTGGCTTGAGGGATTGGATGCCATTCCTCTCCAAGGAAGCGCCGAAGATCTGCCATAGTGCTGTGCTCTGTTATCCTCGTTTGGACGGCTCTGCCGAGGACATCCCAGACATGTTCAATGCAGCTTAAGTCAGGCGACATTGCTGGCCAGTCTAACCGTCTGACGTTGTTGGCTTGCAGATAGGCGTCTACAATTCTTGCCCGATGTGGTCTGGCATTATCATTTTGAAAGATGGCGTTGTTTCCCATTTGCTGAAGGAAAGGCACAACATGGGGACGTAGGATCTCGTCGATGTAGCGTTGACCGGTAAGAATTCCTGGAACCACAACGAGGTTGGTACGCCTATCTGCCGTCACACCAGCCCAGACCATGACACTTCCTCCATTGTAAGCATGGCGTGGCTGCACGTTGGCTTCCGCGTGACGCTCCCCATTCCGACGCCAGACACGTAGACGTCCGTCAATATGATGTAGGCAAAACCGACTCTCATCTGAGAACACGACAGTTCGCCACTGCTGTCTATTCCATCGCACATGATTCCGAGCAAACTGAAGAGGAGCTGCTCTGTGCCTCGGTAAAAGAATGGGCTTCTTCGCAGGAACACGTGATTTCAGCCCAGCAGCATGGATTCTGTTCCGAATGGTTTGAACAGAGACGGCTATGCCCCCAGCACCTCGTAGTCGTCGAATCCGCATAGTCGTCATTTTGGCATTGGTAAAGCGGCTTCTTAGAGTGCTGTTGGTGATCAGTCGATCCTCGGCATGGGTTGTTGCCCTGGGTCTTCCTGAGCGCGGGAGGTCCTTGACATCCCCAGAAGCTGCATAGCGTTGCCTTATCCTGTCGATAGTCTTGCGATTTGTGTTAAACGCTATGGCAACACGTCGACTAGATTGCCCTGCCTGGAGCTGCCCAAGTGCCCTAGCCCGGTCTAAGTTTGACAGTTTTCGGTAACGAGGTGGCATCGTGATCAAAGTCTATGGTGTTTCTACGGTAACAAGTTTATCAAATCTGTTTTAAAGCGATGCTCACAAAAGTGCACGATTAAAAAAAACATTGATGAACTCAACATTTTGAAAAATCACAAAAAGCATGCAAGTGAAATTTTAATGAGTTTGTCGGTAAAACTGACCTTTTTGAGAAATGAATGAATAAATAAACGAACAAACGAACGGACGAACGAATAGACGAACGAAAGAACAAACAAACAAACGAACGAACGAACGAACGAACGAATGAACGAACGAGCGAGCGAGCGAACGAACGAACGAATACCGCATGAATGAATGCGGTAAACAATATCAAGCCGCCTCTCAAAACGATTGTCATTTTTGCCGGCGTTTTTAACCCCCTCCGGCATTTTGCAGCATCTGTACCAGCCGTTAAGGTCTAAAAGGGGCTAATGGTTTCGTGCCCTTTTCAAGTACAGACTGTGCATCAAAATGATACAAATTACACAAAAATCTGATCATTAGCTATTGAGTTATACCCAATTACAGCCATTTTTTTCACCTTTTTGACAACGTCTTCTGGGGGTCTGCAGCCTCTGTATCAGGAGTTAAGGTCCAAAAGACAAAACACCTTTCTGATCCCTTTTTGGCATAGTCTTGCAATATCAACAATGAAAATTTCACAAAAATCTGCCCAGCAATTACTGAGTTAGACCCCGTTGTTTACAATAGTCATTAACGCTTAAATTACGATTTGCACGTTTTGAAAGCTGACCCTTACAACATTTGGCAGCCTCTGTAGCATTTTCTGACAGGTTCATAAGACTCAAACCTAATCAGTATTGACGGGCTGTGGCTGCTGAAGAGGCTGGTATATACTATATGAAAATCGATCGTTCCTGTGATATTTTACAGCCCATTCTCTGCCTAGGGACAAAACTTTTTTTACCGAGTATATAATATGTGTTGTTCGTATAAGGCCTTTTTGTATGCTCCTTTAAACATATTACTTGTGCATAAAAAATATTTTTGAGGCATTGTAATAGCTCCAACATCGATAGAAGCAACTCATACAGCCAATCGAGGAGGCATAATGCGATTCATTAATTCGATTAACTATAAAATTTGGGTATTTGAATCGCCTCATCAACGCAATTCAAATGAGTACATACAAAAAATACATGTTCGTGTCATAAGAATCTAAATTCCCAAAATTGATTCATAAATATACTGAACCGAAAAAGAAACGCAACTCCAAATATAAATGCGAGTATTTGCAGAAATTATCATGTTTGCATGTACATGGACTCGTAAGAAAACATTATGATACGCCACTAACGAAGGGGAAACAGGTTTGGCCTATGTTGTGTGAGCCACGCCATTCTAAACTGACGTCGTCGTGGCATACCAACGTACGGACGACGAGGACGTAAGCCAAACGCTCGGAGGCGATTCCTGACAGTACCTGCACCTATTCGATTTTTGTGCATGCCTGGTGTCACCGAAGACGTCTCGACGGCTGTACGAAACCGATTACGAAGGTGGGTTAAACGGATGTACCGATCCTGTCGACGTATCGTGACGCGCGGACGTCCACTTCTGCGCATGTTGTTTGTCGTTCCCGTTTGACGTAGACGCTGGTACAAGGGAGTTATCGTCGATTTACTCACTTGGAAGTTCCTGGCGTTGACAGCCTGAGACGTCTCACGTAGAAGCATTTGGACCGCTACAATACGTTGACCTTGCGTCAAACGTACCATATTCCGTAGAGAAATTTTACCGGACTCTTGAAACCTAAACTCCAGGTAACAAAATATGCCAATATGATGAGGTTACTGTATACATTTGATGTACTGCACGAGGAAATGTTGAGAACAACGATTGCCAAGTGGAGCAGTAAACTGTAAAGAAAGTTTAAGAAAGAATGAAAGTAAATCGCAAAATGATTTTTCAGTCAACCTGATGGTTGTATGAAAATCTTTTGGGTTAAAAAGTTACGTTTCTTTTTCGGTTCAGTATATATTATCTGACACTTTCGCACAACCATTCAGTTAATCCTGCTTTTGATCATATCCATGGGTAGGATAATGCGGGGTTTTGACGTCACTGCTCGTTCAGTGTATGTGATGTCTTGTTAAATTAGTCTCGTCAGGCCTTGCGCCTCATTTTCGGGACATTGGCAAACAGTGCTGACCGTGATCAGAAGCGACAGAACGCGGCATATGATCTGGGTCACTAAGTACTTTAAATACATATACTGACCGGAAATAGAAACTATACACTTTTAAATTGTCTCGCTTGGCAAAACAGGTGGATAATTCAGTTAAAACTTACGGATTAAGGATTTGACTAACTATATACATGAATCCTGTAACAATTTAAAGAAACTCTGGTGTTCAAAATAAAAGTTTTTGCGAAAAATGTAAAAAAGTGCATTTTTCACAAAATATGTTTGTAATCGAATTTTGACTTCAACGTTTATGCGTATAGGGGATAAGTGAGAAGCAAGGAATAAAAAAAAACATAACATCTAAAATTATCGGGAAACAAAACTCAAAAACTGCTTTTCTTCAGCGAAATTTTTAAAATAATGTTTCAAGCCAAAAATCGACCCAAAAGTGCCTTCATTCGTTTTAGCATCTTCAGCTGTGTCTTAAATATCGATTCAAACAAAACCCGCAATCAGAAATGCAATATTTTTCGCTAACTTCCGGTGATTTGGTCCAATTTTTAAAGGTCGATAACTTTTCAACCAGTGTGTAAATTTTCATTTTGTAAACAATATTCCCAACGTTATAATATGATGAGTAGCAACTGGTAAAAATGGGAATCTCATTCGCGACACAAAATGTTTGACTCAATGGAAACTTGAACAGCAAGATTTGGACCCTTGCTTTGAACCTGTGGCTTTACCCGTTAAATCGTAGCTATCATTAAACATTTTATTCGATAAAGCAGACATACCACTGATGATACTTTATATGATTGGAATTCAAATTTCATTAAAATATTTTACCAGTGACAATTTAAAAATGAGTGTATAGTTTCTATTTCCGGTGAGTATACGTTTTGGCAAATCTTGCCAAAAGCAAAACAAACCCTTATAATCGACAATGGTCATAAGTTCATAAGGTGGAAGATTCAATTTCCATATATGGGTAATACTGTGTAATACTTCACAAACATAATGTCAACAGGTCCTTGTAGGGAACACACTTGTGAGCCCAACTTCATACTTGCATATAACGACAAGGAAAACCTAGATTTATACATTCAATAGATTTTTTTTTCCTACCCATGAAAAGTTTCTCATGTTTGATTTAAACTGGTTTAACAGGACATACACTGAACGAGCAGTGACGTCTTAACGTCGCATTGCTGTCATCAAAATGTGGCATTATAAAAATAACTCACTCTCAGAAAGAAAAAGAATCCTACATGGGTGTGAGGGGTAGACAGAGACTCCGATTGTCCGGCATCAAGCTTTAGCATTCTTGCATAAATATCTATGTGCATGTCTGTTTGAAGCCATTGGTACTCAAACAACAAAAAACATATTTCAAATCATAAAATTGGCGTGCTGTTTGAATATGGATTTTGAGCTTTTGATTTCATAAGACTGGCCTTGCTTTGTTAATGTTACGTTGAGCCACGTAACGTTATCGCCCTGAACCTAGCGTTTCAGGTTCTATTATGACGTCAAATGGTTACTGCGTAACAACGTCATTGCAAACAACATTCCGCACTGGCCGCCGTGTTGGTTCGCCGGTCGCATTTGAAGAGTTTATATGGAGCTTTTGGGCGTTTTCGTCAAAATTTGCTATCGGAATCGAAAGTTATACAAGAACAACAATCATCAAGGGTTATTTCAATGCATTTAAATTTGACGGATCCCTCGGAAGATATTTGAACGTTCGGCCTAGCGGCCTCATGTTCAAACAGCTTCCTCGGAACACGGCGAATGTAAATGCATGAAAAACAATTGTTGATGGTCCGATTTATTTAGTTTTGGAGTTAGGGACTTGAAAAAGATTCGAATAAGCCATGGTTAATAAACCATCGGTGTCCGAGCCATAATCTTACCAAGGTGATGGGGTGGACAGAAATATCCGAGGGACGAATATTTCTGTCCACCCCTCACACCTAGATTTATCTGAATTGAGGTATTACGTCTCGTCAGCACTATAAAGGCCATTTTGAAGACGCTGAATTACTCCCGCCAAATCAAACCAAAAAAGGGTTAATATTAAGGGACTCTCACCACTTTGCCTGGGCAGGCTAAGACCCTAAGCGGTTTACCAGTACTTATCTGCAGCCGATTTCAGCTCTGCGTGGAAGCATCATGCAGCCAAATCTATTTAATCAAGCTCCGATATGTGTGTGGGGATGGAAGGGGTGGACTTACACCTGGGTAAAATTTTGGAATGAACACCGGTGGCTGATAACCAACATTACATAAAATTAGATTCCTTCCAATTCTCAGTAAGACTTTACGCTGGAACCGCCATAGAATCTGAGGACTGATCCACCGGCGTGCAATTAAAGAGGGAAGCAAAATTGTCAACCGTTTACTACCATGCATGCAGTCTGTCGTTTAAACATTCATGCTGTACCAAATCTTTGTATATGGAAGACTGATTTACGAAATTGGGTACTGAAGTCATTGTAATTATATATTTTTCTGAATTTATATACTAAGTCACCATAAAATTTGGGTTCCGACAGACCTTGTTCCAGAAGAGATTTAAGTCCAATATTTAATTTTGAAATTAAAACGAAATGATGTCAATAAAATTTTGGAAAGGCTTTGCGTAGTTTATGATACCGATATCCCTGATTAAGATGTTACACAGCGGACAGAAATATGTTACAAAAATCATCATACCTCCAGAAGTGGGTTGGACAGAGTTGCGTTTCTCGTGTTTATGCACCCGTTTTGTGATTATTTAAATTTTTGCTAAGTTTCTTCAAAATGTCTTAAATTATTTCCAACCTACAGAGCGAACATGGTACATGGCTACGTTCAAAGAGAGATCAAAAAGTGTTACGGTTATTATACGGCTTTACATTTGTGAGAAAATTCATGAAACTATCTCATTCGCTTTGCAACTTACAGAGCGGACACGAGTACATAGTAGAAATGAATATGCTCAATGCTCAAAGAGCAGTAACTCCAAAGTGGACTCATCAGAGTCACATTTCGTATGTTTTGCATGTCATCTTATTGTGTTTTATACTTGTATGAAATTCTGAACTGAAAAAGAAACGCAACATTTTAACCCAAGAGATTTTCATGCAACCATCAGGTTGACTGAAAAATCATTTTGCGATTTACTTTCATACTTTTTAGACTTTCTTATGCAGAAAACATTTGGGCGATATCTGTACAGTTTACTGCTCCACTTGGCAATTCGTTGTTTTCAACATTTCCTCGTGCAGTACATTAAATGTATACAGTAACCTCATCATATTGATATATTGTGTTACCTGGAGTTTATGTTTCAAAAGTCCGGTAAAATTTCTCTACGGAATATGGTACGTTTGACTCAAGTTCAACGTAACGTAGCGGTCCAAATGCTTCTACGTGGGACGTTTCAGGCTGTCATCCCCAGGAACTTCCAAGTGAGTAAATCGACGATAACTCGCTTGTACCAGCGTCTACGTCAAACGGGAACGACAAATTACAGGCCCAGAAGTGGACGTCCACGCGTCCCGACACGTCGACAGGACCAATACATCCGTCCAACACACCTTCGTAATCGGTTTCGTATAGTCGTCGAGACGTCTCAGGTGACACCAGGAACGCACAACAATCGCATAAGTGCAGAAACTGTCAGGAATCGCCTTCGAGAATTAGGCTTACGGCCTCGTCGTCCGTACGTTGGGTTAGAATGGCGTGGCTCACACAACATAGGCCAAACCTGTTTCCCCTTCGTCAGTGGCGTAACGGTATGTTTTCTGACAAGTCCAGGTACTTTTTGTACAGAGCTTAACGTGTGTATCGGCGTGTCGGAGAGCGAAATCATGACAATCGTTTGGTTGAACTTAATCGATTTGGAGGCGGTGGGTTGATGGTGTGGGCTGGCATATCTTATGATCAACTATTCCCTAGGCAGAGATCAATCGTTTAATCCTATCCATTTTCAGGCGTGTGCGTGCAGGACTGAATGCAGACGGAGGACATACTTACGTTTTGAACTGCTTATGTTTTGAACTTGTGAAATGACTACCTCTATGACAACATTCTCACTGGAAATTGAACTCTCTATGGTATTTACAATCAGGAATGACTATATTATTGCGTCATTAAATCGATTTTCTGCAAACATGATTATTTCTGCAAATACTCGCATTTATATTTGGAGTTGCGTTTCTTTTTCGGTTCAGTATATCTCAAGCAGTATCAAAATTGTTTATATTGAGTTTCGAAGCGGTGACGGACGGACACTCGGACGCACGGACACACAAACTCATAATACTTTGTCTTTGTTATGATTTGTCTATAAGTGTGTGTGTGTCGCTAATATTATTTTGGTTTGGATAGCCAATTGGCCATTTTGTGGGAAATTAACTGTCCTATTGATGTTCCCATTAGGGTCTACTTGTTTCATATGTGTACTTCTTTCCCTTTGATGTTTCCGAAGGGAGCTGTGGGTTAATTGTATCGATTCCTGATCATTGTCTTCATTTCTATTTTTACGTGACGGAGCATGAAGAAATGATTGCACCGACAATTTGGCCTTATGCTATGCTTTCCTGCAACAGCTATCAGTTACATTTCATTGCAATATAAAAAATATTTATCAGATACTTTAAAATAGAGGCAGTACCAACGCGTACAAATAATCATGAGTATGACACCTGAAACATTGACTATAAATGGAGTTGGTTGGGAAAATATTGCGAAAAGACGGATATAAATTTTTGGGGGGAACTTAACATTGGTGCTGATTGGTCCTTGAATATATATTGGACTGAAACGCTGAAATTAAATTGTATCGAAGCTATATGTTTTCTTTTTCTGCAGAGTGTCATTTCTATCAATATTTGTGTTTTTGCCGCAAAAAGTAAGAAATCAATTGTTAATGGCTTTTCTGAAAGCCTACTATTTGATTAGTCGTCCTTTCTATCAGTCAAGGTGGCGGCGGTGTTAATCAAACGGTCTATATTCACATTAGATAGTTACTTATTGCCTTCCTTATTTACATTTTTGGCAGCAAAAAGGGCAGAATGAAGACTTAAGAAGCGTATGATCATTGTTTGCTCGCGAAAAGTGCAGAGTCGGGTCAATCAATAACAGACCACAGCATAAGCTACTCTGGATAAGCTACATAATTATACCAAGTAATACCAGGGAACTTGCATTATACACTGCTAAAAAAATTAGATGAGCAACTTTTTAAGCCTATATAACATCACCAAACTCAAGTAAACGCATTATTTTAAAGTGACATCTATTTACAATGTTCATGTAAACGTCAAGAAGCAAGGTTCATGTGCAGAGCAAGAATGTGAGCTACAGCATAGCTATCCCTTTTAAATGGCTGAAATTCGGTATGGGGCGATCTGTGCAAAATTTGAGCCTGGGTCAGAAACATATCAATCCTTCGGTTATGCGTTATTTTTAGGCATCACAGTGACTTCATATGGTGTTAGGCGGTTCTTGGGAGAAGTTGGGGTCGCTCAAGCAGTCGCTTTCTTGAAAGTGTATCCAGAAGTGTTGTTGCCAGGTTATGGAGACACTACCATCGACATCACATTTCGCCAAAAAGGGAAGATCAATATCTTCGAAATCTTGCTCTACGAAATCGGCTGTACGCTGCCAGAAGTCCACAAATCGATTTCCAGCAAGCAATTTGTCAAAGGAAAAACAATACGTAAGGCAAGAGGGCCTATTCTCCCCAGGCAACATCGTGCACGTCGGCATGACTTTGCCAAAGAACATCGAACATGCGATTGCAAGACTTGCGTACAGTTCTGTTCACGGATGAAAGCAGATTTCAAATGAGTGCATGTGATCGATGTGTACTTGTCTGGAGACGACTCGGATAAAGATACAACATCGTGCACGTCGACATGACTTTGCCCAAGCACATCAGAACATGCGATAGCAAGACTTGCGTACAATTCTGTTCACGGATGAAAGCAGATTTCAAATGAGTGCATGTGATCGATGTGTACTTGTCTGGAGACGACTCGGATAAAGATACAACACCGTGCACGTCGACATGACTTTGCCCAAGAACATCAGAACATGCGATTGCAAGACTTGCGTACAATTCTGTTCACGGATGAAAGCAGATTTCAACTGAGTGCATGTGATCGACGTGTTCTTGTCTTGAGACGACCCGGATAGCGATCAATTATGTATGACATGAAATGAACAGTCTTTTCGTTTGTCCCCAAAATTGGAAGCAACGTCTACAAAATGGTCTTTAGAGTGTTGATGGGGACGTTAACTTCATATCAAACAAATGAAACAATGTTGTTGTTTCAAGCTCACTTACAGCCTGGATGATGAGGCGTTCCAGACGTGTAATCATGTGGAAATCTTTTGGAAAAGGCGGTTCTTCTGTGGTGGTTTATTTATTGATGTTGTTGTTTGCTACTTACTGTGTGTATCACTTGTGTCTTTTTATTTTGGGTGGCCATATGACCATTTTGTGGGAAAGTAACTGTCCTTATGGCCTTCCTTTGATGGATGGAGTATCGATTCCTGATCTTTGTTTTACTTCTACTTAGCATGGCGTTTCTTCAGCAAAGCAACGTTGACGTGATATATACTCAGAGGCAATAAAAAGTATACACTTTTTTATTTAGAATACCGGATCTTATATTGCTGTCTGTAATAAAATATGCCTACGTCCGTTTTTCCCAAACGTCCAAGTTTGTAAAACTCCAATTCTTTTCCTGTAACAGTCATCGATGATGGAGTTATTGCCCTTAATTGAAAATCAATATTTCCAATAAAATTTCATGTTGTACACGACATTCACAACTTTGCACACCGCAAAAGCCATTTACGAATGTTCAGCGATCAGACCACATTATTACTTTGCCATTAAACCCAAACAAACAGCTTCAAACTCAATTGGAATTTCTGCCTGTTCCGGATTATCTCCCTTTCAATTAAAATCATAGTGAATTAAATGAGTCTTTTTTCTCAAATCGTGTTAGAGATATTCATTTGAAACTTTCGCATAATTATTGTTTTGCTCGGCATCTTTATGCTTTCTCCATGGTAAAACCTCTAAAATTGCACAATGGAAAGTTATTCTTCAATACAAATCCCATAGAAACATAATGCATTTAATCAAAGGAAGAACACCAAAGGCGAAAATGCCATTTTCTTGGAGAAAAGATATTGCACTTTACCTCGTGTTTAATTTCAATATGCGACATATTCTTGCCAATCAGATGCCCTTCTTTGAATTTGTTGCATGAACAATCATTTATTGAATAACCCTTATTCGAAACACATGTTTAAAGGGAAGCTACTCAAGACAAAATATTGGATCAGACCCCCTGTCCATTTAAAGTGACGCAATTTCATTATCCTTTAATCAATTTTAACGGAAAATGTTGCAAATTATGCGGAAGGAGTTGTTCTTATTTATGATGCCTAATATGTATGTAGGGAGGGAGACATTGGGACGCAAATCGGCATTCAAAAACCTGTATACTTACTTTTGCCTCTCAGTATAGTATAGTCCAGATCTCCGTATAGTCTTCAGCAAAGCAACGTTGACGTGATATAGTATAGTCCAGACCATCGTATAGTCCAGATCTCTCTCCTATAGAACATTTGTGGGACGTCTTGTATAGGCGCGTACGTAACCGCCCCAGCCGTCAACAACGCGTCAAGCCTTGCGTCTCACGCTCATAGGAAGTGGAATGCTATTCCCCAGGCAGAGATCAATCGTTTAATCCTGTCCCTGACCAGGCGTTTGCGTGCAGGACTAAATGCAAACGGAGGACATACTCGATATTAACTGTTTATGTTTTGAACTTGTGAAATGACTACTATGACAAAACGGATTTGTGTTCCAAACATTCTCACTGGAAATTGAACTCTATGGTAGTTACATTCAGGAATTTATTATATTAAAATCGATTTTCTGCAAACATGATTATTTCTGAAAATACTCGCATTTATATTTGGAGTTGCTTTTCTTTTTCGGTCCAGTCTTCACCATAGTGTAGATTATATTTTCTTGTCCTTTGGGATCATTATGGAATTTTGAAAATATCTGAGGGTCACTGATGAGGCCTAATTGGCCGAAACTAGCTGGTCTGGCCAAAAAAAAAACGTACACTCCATACGTTCTGTGGTGTATTCCTTGCTTCCAAAGGATAACCCTTTTATAGAACATATTCATAATAAGCAGTTCTGTAGTTGGCAAATATGTTCTATGTTGGTTGTCCTTTGGAAGCAGAACTGGAAAATATGAAGTGTACATGTTTCTGGGCTAGCTGGTTAAGGCCAATTAGGCCTCATCCGTGACCCTCAAGTTTTGTTTGTTTGAATTGAGGTTTAACGTTCCCGTCAACACTGTTAAGGTCATTTTGGAGAAGTTGCTTCCAATTTTTTGGGACCGACGATGAGATTAAATGACATCCCAAACCCTGTCGCCCAATGAAACCAATAGGGTTTATTAGCATGGACCTCGCACCACGGTTCCTGGACAGGCTAAGTGTAGTTTATATTTTCTTGTCCTTTGGGATCATTGATTCCATTGTGGAATTTTGAAAATATTTGAGGGTCACCGATGAGATCTTATTGGCCGAAACTAGCTAGTCTGGCCCAGAAAACATGTATACTTCATATTTTCCAGTTCTGTAGTTATATAGAACATATTAGACGTCACTACAGCTGGTGTGGCGGCCGTAAAAAGTCGCCCTGCCCTACATCATAGTGTAGTTTATATTTTCTGAAAATATCTGAGGGTCACTCATGAGGCCTAATTGGCCGAAACAAGCTAGTCTTGCCCAAAAAACATGTACACTTCATATTTTCCAGTTTTCCTTGCTCTCAAAGGATAACCGTTTTATAGAACATATTAGATCCTCTAAGCGGTTTACCAGTACTAGTGTGCGGGCCAGAATCAGCTCTGCGTGGAAGCATCATGCAGCCCATATATTTCTTCAAGCCCCTATGGGCGAGGGCTTGTGACCCTCAGGTATTGACAAAATTCCACACTGAAATCAATGATCCCAAAGGAGAAGCAAATATAAACTACACTATGATGTAGGCCAGGAAGACTTTTTTTCCCAGACACATGTTTTATAAAAGGGTTGTCCGAATAAACAAGAGAACTGGAAAATACCAGGTGTCAATGGTTTTTTTGAGTCAGCCTATCTAGTTTTGGCAAATTAGGCATCATTAGGGACCCTCAAGTATTTTCAAAATTCCAGCCTGGAATCAATAGAACATAACAGTAATGCATTGAAAACGATTACTTTCCCTGGAGGCCAAATGGAAAGGGAATGGGAATGATGGGTAAATTAGATGTTAATTTAAAATTGCTTTGTTTCCTGTATGTATTTTTGTACAGCTCTAAAAACACAAGATAGGTTTTTCAGTAAGCTGTGACAAAGTTCGAATGAGTCCCCCACTGCAATAGACGAAAACCCATGGACATAAGGGACTTTCATCAATATATTTAAGAAATAAGTCATTCTTAATCTATACTGAAGGCCAAAAGAAACGTCCACATCAAATTAATCACATTAAATGTATTTCAAAACAGTTCACTAAAAATTCACCATTTGATTTGGTAGAAAACTTTCTTAATTTTGAGTCTGTCAAAGAAAAACGAGTGCTTTTAGTCCGTTATGTTCTCTCGAGCCATCAAAACAAAATACCACAGATACATACTGGATATACTCAGAATCGGGGATGGCCTCCAATAGCTGCAACACAAGCGACACAACGTCTGGGGTTAACGAGACACCATTTGGCTGACGGTTCTTGGATCTGTTCCAAAATTTGAATTGACACCACGTACCGTAACTCCAGCGTCTAGTTCACGGTGGCGCTGGTTTACATTCAGCCGTGTCATCTGACGTCAGTCCAAAAAGTAGGCGATTTCATTCGGATTTCTGTTACAACATGCCTAATTGCTGTATTGGATTTTTTGTAACTTGTGGCTGCAAATACCCTCAAATATTTTCAAAATTCAACAATGGAATCAATGATCTCAAAGGACAAGAAAATATAAACTACACTATTACAATACACTGCACAGGGAAACTTTTTACGGCTATAGTGACGTCAAACATGTTCTAGAGAGGGTTATCCTTTGGAAGCAAGGACTGGAAAATAAGGAGTGTACATATTTTCTGGGCCAGACTAGCTAGTTTCGGCCAATTAGGCATCATCAGTGACATTTAACATTCACAACTGCTAGTCATCAAACAATAGTATGCTTTTCCTTGTGAAACACTTTGCTTCCAAATTGAGAACATTTTTTCTACAAATAGGATACAATTCTTTTTGGACTATTATTCATTTTATACTCATTCACCAAAAAGTTCAAAACATTCAATTCACATGGCTTGTGTTATGGTGTCTAACATCACACTGGGGTTGAAACTGGAAATCTCGCAGATGTTATGAGAATCGGAATTTCATTCTGAAAGCAACAAATTGTCAAAATCACCACCAATAAGTAAAGTATTCAGTATTTTGTGTCCTCAGCTACACAGCGCTGTCTCATTGAGTTTATTAAACGTTGGATGAAATTGTCAGTTATGGCAACCATTCATGTTTAAGAGCCAACTCCAGTTGGTTTGCGTTTGCAGGCCTCACAGGTCTAGACTGGATGCGTCGGCGCAGCTCATCCCAAAGATGCTCTATGGGATTGAGGTCTGGGCTTAAAGAAGGTCACGGCATGACGTTGAACTGCTGTTGATTTAGATAGTCTGCACTTAATCTTGCCGTATGGGGCCTGGCATTGTCGTGCTGAAAATGCCCCAGCCCGTTGGCATGCATAAACGGTACAACAATTGGCTGTAAAATGTCGTCACGGTAATAGGGCTTATCCTGAAAATGCCAACTTCATAATTTGTTTATCTAAATCTTTGAAATTTCATACCTTTTGTGTCCTCCATAAAACTAAAAAATACTGAAAATTTGAAGTTGATATCTCAAATACTTCCAGAGTTACAGCCATTCAAAAATATAAAGAACATATAGCAAAATGCGTGTCTTGTACCTAGGTGGGTACAGATGAGCAATTGTATCATACTTGATTCCAAAGGGGCACTATATTACAAAATGCATAACATTACTATTTCTTATCTAAATTTGTTGATATTTGGCAGACACTTGCTTATATAATATACCTTTGAAATTATGATCTTACATCTGTAAGTTTATTGTTGTTTATGAAAATATTAATATTTTTCTCTCTAATGACCATATTTGGAATTATCCAAATTTAAACTGCCATTTCTCCAAAACCCATTGAGATATTTTATTCTAATTTTCAGGATTTTATAAACGTGTTGGTAACTTTTAAGTGATGTAACACTGAAAGCCTAATTTCCACAGGTTACAAAATTTGCATTTTCCGGAGTAGGCCTATTGACGGCATTAATGCGACCATGTATGACGTGTAATGTTGTCTTACCGGCACTGCTGATTCCGCCCCACACTTTCACATTTCCACCTCCCCACCTGTCCGCCTCTAACACACAGCACTGCGAGTAACGTTCTCCTCTTCTCCTGTAGACACGACACCTTCCATCGGCAAAACTGACGTTGAACTTGCTCTAGTCAGAGAACAGAACACTGGCCCACTGCCACACTGCTGACGTGTCCATCCCCTGTGGTTGAGCGCCCATATTTCCAGATTTCGGCGATGATGTCTGGTAAGCACTGGTCCAACATATGGACGTCGTGACTTTATGCCGCCGTCACTTTACCTGCGTTGAACAGTCCTGTCACTTATGTGACGGTTGTGGGCTCCGACCGTTTATCTAGCGGTTTCATTGGCTCGCTTGAATCGATCCCGGTCATGCGTCAAACGAATGTACCTGTCCTGATTTCGAGTGGTAACTTTAAGTCGCCCGGACCTGGGAAGATCTCGCACATTACCACGTTGTTGGAATCGCGCCCAGCTGCGATAAATTGTTGCTCTTGTTCATACGCCTCGCAACATCGCGTTTTGACACACCAGTTTGTAGCATCCCAATAGTACAGTTTCTGTCGGCCTCTGAGAGCCGAGCCAATTTTCTTTCTTCAATTGTTAAACCGGCCATTTTACTTGCAAGTCGACTAGGTGTGTACATACTTAGAAAGAATTTCATGTGCAAGTGGATAAGTACGCACGTGTTGCACATAACCAAAACAATACATGGACAGCCCTGCATAAGAAAACCGGTGGAGCGCTTTATTTTAAGAATACACAATTGTGTTTGCAAACTCGATATTTTTTTTTCCTTTTAAAAATCAAATTATTCAAAAAGCGTATACTAACTTTTGCCGCTCAGTATATATCAATTCTGTAATCATAATTTAGAATTTTTATTGCAATCCCTCCTCGCCATGTCAGTTTGAGAGATTTTAAACATGTTTTGACTTCGACCTCTCACCAGCATAGTTTTGAAAAATTACGTTACGTTTGATTTTATCCAGACCTTTCGCCCAAAGATAGTCATAGAACAATTTTTGTATATCTAACAAAACCTTTTCTGAAGGGGCGGGTAAAGCTTTCATAAGGTGATTCACTTTTGCCATGGCTAAGCTTTCTAGAAGAACTATATTTCCTATTGGCGTCAATATTTGTTTTGACCAACTTGTAGAAAAAAAAATCATTTCTTTAAGTCAAATTTGTTTAAATCACGAGTAAACTTTACTCCTAAAACTGTAATTTCATCATTTTACTATAAAAGATTATATTCCACGCAAAATTGTTCTTTATTTCCCTTTTGGAAACTTTTGTTTTATCTAAATTAATACAAAGGCCCCAAATAACTAATCATAGACGGACATCATAGTGTAGATGATATTTTCTTGTCCTTTGGAATCATTGATTCCATAGTAGAATTTTGAAAATATCTGAGGGTCACTGATGAGGCGTAATTGGCCGAAACTAGCTAGTCTGGCCCAGAAAACAGCACACTCCATATTTTTCAGTTCTCTGGTGTATTCCTTTCTTCCAAAGGATAACCCTTTTATAGAACATATTTAACTTCACTACAGCTGGTGTGTGCGAATGTGTGGCGGCGGTAAAACGTCTTCGTGCCCTATATCATAGTGTAGATTATATTTTCTTGTCCTTTGGGATCATTGATTCCATTGTGGAACTTTGAAAATATCTGAGGGTAATTGGCCGAAACTAGCTAGTCTGGCCCAGAAAACATGCACACTCCATATTTTTCTGTTCTGTGGTGTATTCCTTGCTTCCAAAGGATAACCCTTTTATAGAATTGTTATGAACCATCAAGAATAATAGACGTATCATCTGCATACTTAGAAATTTTAACTTAGTAACTGTCGATATGTATTTCTTAAACAAGATTATTATTTTTTATTAACACTGCCAGTATTTCTGCACAGAGCATAAAGTGATACGGAGACAGAGGGTCTCCTTGCCAGCATCTTCTCTGCAAGTTAAGCCTGTCTGACAAGTGACCATAAACAACTCAACGACTTAAAAACGCATAGGTGACAAAAAGTTGAATGTATCGAAAATATTTTTGAACGTAAAACACATAAAGAAAGAAAACAGTTTCTGCGACTTTAAATTATTAAAGATTTTAAATAATAGCCATTCTTTAAGTGTCAATCGATGCGCGAAATTAAAAAATAACAACCACAAAAACTGCATTGAAAACAAATATCTTAATGACACTGTTAAACGCGCCAAATTAAGAATTTGTCGAAATTACACGTTCGCATAATTTTGGAATAAGGAATGTCTTCCCGGAAATCGTGGTTAGTGGTTACAGACTACCCTGGGCGAAAATGGCGATCCGAAAATCAGCCATTTCAGCGGTTTTTCGAGGTTTCAAGAGCACCTGAAAGTTCTGTCGTCCATATCCATAGCATGTTTGGATTGGTACCAGATTATCCAAAAATTACAGTGTCTGATGACATGATTCTTTGAAAGATACGGTTTCATTGCACACGTTAGCGCAACATCGACGTCAAGTGCCTTTAGAGACGTTGTCGTCATTGATGCTGTAAATGCAATTTTGAAAATGTTTTTTTTTTTCTTCAGTTTTCTTCTACATACGATTTTTCTACTACACTACACTTCCTCATAATCTTATAAAAGAAAAGGTTAATGATTTAATTGAATGGGCTTTTCACAGAGAAGATTCTCTCTATCTTGCATGTAATGTCAGAAATGCATTTTTCACTTCTAAAGAGCATAAGAATTATACACTTTGGTCATGTCAGAAAGTGTGTGATGCCCTCACCTTTCTACTTGACAATTTTTATATTAGATTCGGTACTAAGTTATTTAGACAAATTGTGGGTATTCCGATGGGTACTAATTGCGCACCTCTTGTGGCTGATCTGTTCTTGTATTGTTATGAAAGAGACTTCATTTTGTCGCTTTCCATTGATAACCAATCTGAAATTAATGAAGCTTTTAGCTCTACTGCTAGATATTTAGATGATTTATTAAATATTGATAATACCTATTTTGATGGTTTGATCAGTCAGATTTACCCCCTAGAACTTCAGTTAAATAAAGCAAATTCTTCTGATACCGAGGCCCCGTTTTTGGATTTACATCTATCTATTGTAGATGGATTTGTTTCGTGCAAAATTTATGATAAACGCGATGACTTTGATTTTGAGATTGTAAATTTTCCTTTTTTGGATGGTGATGTTCCTCGTGCGCCATCCTATGGCGTTTATATTTCGCAATTAATTCGATTTGCTAGAGTGTGTAGTCATGTAACTGACTTCAACACTCGTAATAAATTGTTAACGGCTTAACTTCTTAATCAGGGTTATCGGTACCATAAACTACGCAAAGCCTTTTCAAAATTTTATAGACGCCATTCTGATTTAATTTCAAAATTCAATATTGGACTTAAATCTCTTCTGCAACAAGGTCTATCGGAACCCGAATTTTATGGTGACTTAGTATATAAATTCAGAAAAATATATAACCGCAATGACTTCAGCACCCAATTTCTTAAAATCATTCTTCGATATAAAAAGATTGGGTACAACATGGATATTATACGACAGACTGCATGCATGGTAGTTAACCCAATCACGGTTGGCAACTTTGCTTCCCTCTTTAATTGCACGCCGGTGGGTCAGGCCTCAGATTCTATGACGGCTCCAACGTAAAGGCTTATTGAAAATTAAAGAAATAATGTTGGTTGGTGCCTGATGCTCGGTCTCTGGTCGGGCTCATCGGAGTCTAACTGTTGGTTTTCTTTTGCTCCAGCATTTCAGTGGTTTCTTGCTGTCGAGTCCTCACCGTTGTCTCACCTCTGTGGTTCTTTGATTTCTGTGTTCACGGAGATGTTGCACTGATGAGTTAGGAGGCTGAACAAATTATTTGTCTAAATCGCGACGGAAGTAAGGGCGAGGATTGTGGCCACGTAAAATCGATTTAAGCCCCCCAGTGGAAATCTTCCACTGACCGTTCCAAGGCGGCTCTTCTGTGGCGATTTATTTATGTTGTTGTTTGTTACTTACTGTGTGTATCACTTGTGTCTTTTAATTTTGGATGGCCATATGGCCATTTTGTGGGAAAGTAACTGTCCATATGGCCTTCCTTTGTTTAGGTTTCCATTATGGTCTGGTCGCTTAATGTTTGTATTTCTTTCCCTTTGGTGTCTTTTATGGATGGAGTAAGTTAATTGTATCAATTCCTGATCTTTGTTTTACTTCTACTTTGATATGCTGAAGACAAGCAAATGTGCCAATGTGCTTTTGATCAAGGAGGTAAGCTTGATAACATTTTAACAAAATGTGATTTTAATGTGTACAACGTCAAAACTTACGTCAGCACCTATGCGTGTTTTTTTTTTTTTTCTTTTTTTTTTTCTCTCGTTAGACACGTTAGCTCAAAGAGGTCTGTCTTATGAATGTTTAGTATGCAAGTTTCGAGTTAGTTCATATTTATCGCAAAAATACGCAAATTCAAAAACTATGCGTTATTAAAGTGTATATTACACAAGATTGGATATTTTTTATAAAATAATTTATCAAAAATCAGGGACTCGCCAAAACAAAAATACTCTTAACACTTTAAACAGAATTCCGAAGATATCGAATCAAATGCTTTCTCGAAGTCAACTAAGAATAGCATAACTGACGCTTGGTGTTTTTCAGTGTAACTTCATAGAGCAATCAAATATCTTCCTCTATGTATACTCAGTCAAAAAAGTTCCTATACGTAAAATTGCTTCTTTTACTATAGCTACTGCAGAAAAAAAAACTACATGAAGTTTGTTATGTTTTGGTAAGAAGACGCATTTATCCGTGTAAAAGCCCCATTCGTTTTTGTTTTCGTAAACACATCACTGTAGACTATTGCTTTAAACACCCAAGGGGTCACTGTGTCATTTTCACAGAGAAAATTATTAAAACCTGCTATGATTTAACATCACAAAATTTCCCTGTACCCTACATTTCTAAAATTTGATACAAGTTACATTTCATAAGATACCATTTGCGTCTATTCACAAAAGATTTGGAACTTTAGTTGCATCAGCAACGAGAAACAGGCTATCACATATTGACCTCCAATTCTTGAAGTTATGTGCAAATGCTGCTTTCAATGGGAACTCCATTGAAAATCGCAATCGATAGTGCTGCAAGCTACATGCGTTTTCTGTATTTTTTACCATTATGATGAACAGCAATAGTGGAAACAAAGCGTTTGTTTGAAAAATGGCAAAAATTAATTGACTGGAATAAAAATTACAGTAGTTCGAAAAATGCTAAACTTTTAATTGAAAGGGAGATAATTTGAGAATTTCACAAATTACAACCTCGCTTATAATGCGAGATCATGAGATAATGCAAAAGTAAGGTGTTATCCAATGTTCAGACGACATTTTCTGCCATCTTAGAAAAAAAAAGAGATTTCTGCGCATGCGCAATGTCCATTTTCTACCAAAATCTTTCTAGGTACATATTGCAAGACAACTCTGGAGCAGAAAGGTATGAGCAAATGCAAGTTTGGGCATACTCTAGCTAAACGTTCGATTTACATGTCTACAGCCAAATTTAACTCAATAGCTGCCAGATATCTAGTGAGTTTCACCCGGAAGTTGGTATAGTTACTTTTTTGACTGTCTGTCATAAATCCAGTTTGGTCTTCGTTAAACCTCCCTAATTCGGTCACGCTGATGCTAATTTATACACAGATTCAATAAAAAGCGCACCACTGTTTGAATTTTGATTGATATTGGCTGACTTTTTCAACTGATAAATACAATATTGTAAAGTTGTCATCGAAGCTTGAGTTTGTTTGATACGAATACTGTGTGATTTTCATGATGTGCAAATTGCAAAAACTTGAGGTTTTCGTAATCACGATTACGTTAAAAGCCAGCAAATATTTCATAATAACAAGCCAATGGAACGTCTAAGAAGCGTCGATTGTCAACATGCTCTAGGTATGGTTGAAGGTGGGCTTTCATATGATTGCTCGATTGATTGATAGGCACAACGTAAAGAGGTCTGTGGACGATAGACAACGCCCTGGCCGTGAACGTGTCAGCAGGACCGGCACGTTGTTTTGAGTCATTTACGCGACCGATTCAGGACGTCTGTGGAAACTGCACAGGAGACAGTGGGACCAATAAGCAATTAAGCATGTTTGGGACCAGCTCTGAAAACGTGTGTACAACCGACGTCATGCGCCAATGAACCGTGAGCAGCTAGCGATGGCGCTACAAGAAGAATGGGACAAAAAAAACAAAAAAAAAAAACAGATACAGCGCTTAATTCGAAGGCGTCGATGCCAAGAAGCACTTGATGCTAATGGTGGACATATCCGGCATTATGATATGTGATTTTTATTTTTCGGGTTGGACGTATTCGAGTATCCGTATCTCTGCGTCAAATAAAATGCTGTAACTCTGTAGTGATAACTCATTAAACGTGACCAAAAGCTGAAAATATTGTAAATCATTTGAACTTTGGGGTGATGCGTTTTCATTAAGTATTTAATAAAGATATTGGTCTCCAATTTTTAATAAGCTTTTTTTTTCTTTAAGGATATAGATAATAACGCCGTGTTTCAACGAAATTTTTAAAACAGAAATTGAGAGCTCTAAGCATAAAGTAACCCAAACCTTCCAGAAAAAGTAAAACAAAATCATATGTAAAACCATCGATTCCAGGACTAGGTTGTTTGATGCTTTCTTAAGACAGAATAAGAGTTCTTCATATTTGTTTCAATCTTGCGTCATCATTTAGTTTTGAACATTGTTATTGTTTAAAAGATGAGGCACATTATTACTTGTTCAGAAGATGTAAAAGTTCATAGATTCAGTTAAAATTCCTGTTTGACTTTTAACGATAGAACCATCATCTTTCTTGAAACTGTTCATACATTTACTGACAAAATTTCCATTCTCTAAATTGCAGAAATATTTTGTTACTTTTTCCCATTCATCTATCCATTTTGCTTTTACCCTCGAGTGTCTTTTCATATAATTCCTTTCTGTTTTCAAACATTTCATGGTTTATTACATTTTGTTTTTTTTCAAACAGTCTATTTCTTCTATAATACTACATTCCTCTTCTTCTTCTTGTCTTTTTTTATTATTAGATGCATAAGATACTGTTTTCCCTCGAATCCCCATTAAAATAACATCGTAGATCATTTATAGATTTTTAAGACCCCGCCCATCGGGACTTGAAGAAGTATGGGCTGCATGATGCTTCCACGCAGAGCTGAAACTGACCCGCACACGAGTACTTGTAAACCGCTTTGAGGATCTAAGCTGCCTAGGCAAAGCGGTGCGAGTCCATGCTTATAACCCTATTGGTTTCATTGGGCGACAGATCTTGAGATGTCATTTCATATCAACGTCGGGTAAAAGTCCCACAAAATTGGAAGCATACTGACGTTAAGATCAATTTATAGCCTCTTAAACCCCACTCTCACTATAAAAGCGGGACCCGAGGGGGTCAAGACCATGCAGTTCGCCTCAGGTCAGTATCATGTTTGAATTCTTGAAGTTGAATTGTTTATATCTAAAATCAAATAACATACATCTGCCTATAGCCTTGCTCAGTTGTATCCTTTCCATTCTTCTAAAAATTTTGGATATTGGCTATTTTAAATTGCTATTGTTTTTGCGATATCTATAAAATACCGGATTTCTTGTTTCAATGAATCCAGGCGCAATTTTCTATTTTGGATTCTACTTTTATATATGTGAATATCTTGTAAGCAAAAGAATGTAATTTGCAGGTTTATAAAACATTTGTTCAAATAGAGCAGTATAATTGTGAATACAAATACTCAAGTCACTTTCATCGGCTATTAGCAGTTCCATTCCATCACATGTAGCGCCGCTTAGTGGTCAATCGGCGCTTAGTGTTCACCATGGACACTAAGCGTTGATGGTGGGGTGGACACTAGGCGTTGCCACTGACAACGCTTAGTGTTCATTTTGCCAAATGAACACTAAGCGCCGATCATGTAGATCGGAATGCAGTATCAACCGCTAGTGTTCATTTTCTGGTATGAAAAAAGTAGTTTTGCCTTATAACACGAATACTTCAGTATTACGAGACAGTACGACCCGACATTTGACCAGAGAAACGAATGTCATCATGACCTATATTTCATGGTCCAGTGATTTTGCCTTATAACACGACGACCTTATGGTATATGAACATCATAACTTGGTATTATGAGTCAATATGGCCCGATATTTGTCTTCAAAATAATTGTGGTCACTATGACCTATATTTCATGGTCCAATGATTTTGCATTATAACACGAAGAGCTGTTGGTATAGGAACATCATAACTTGGTACTATGAGTCAGCATGACCCGATATTTTGTCTTCAAATAAATGTAGGTTACTATGAGCTATATTTCATGGTCAAGTAATTTTGCTTTATAACACGAAGACGTTTTGGTATATGAAAATCCTTACTTGGTATTATGAGTCAGTATGACCTGATATTTGTCTTCAAAATAAATGTAGGTTACTATGACCTAATTGTCCGGGTGGGATCGCACATTGTATTAACTCGTTGTCGCGATACTTTTAGTCCAAAAGAACATTAAGCGTTGCAGTTTAATGTTCATATGGACACTAAGAGTTATGTGGACACTAAGCGTTGATGCACTGCAACGTTTAGTATCCAACATGAACAACCGTGGACACTAAGTGTTGCAGTGTATCAACGCTTAGTGTTCACATGGGCACTAAGCGTAAAGTGCACACTAAATGTCAACACGTTATAAATAATTGTACAACACCAAGGTCTGTACCTCCAATGACGATGTCATACTTGGAGGTCAAATGTCAAAAGGGTCTTTTTTCGTGTCCGAGTGGGGTCGCACATTGTATTGACAGTCAGATGAACACTAAATGCTTAGACGTTTAGCGTTCATCATGGACACTGCGTTGCACTAAGCGTAATGTGTACACTAAATATAAACATGTTATAAATAATTGACCAAGACCCAGGTCTGTACCTTCATGTTCGATATCATACTTGGAGGTCAAATGTCAAAAAACGTTATTTTTGTGTCCTGGTGGGATCGCACATTGTATCGAGAGGCGCGACGCTTAGTGTCCAAAAGAACATTAAGCGTTGCAGTGTAATGTTCATATGGACACTAAGATTTATGTGGACACTAAGCATTGATACACTGCAACGCTTAGTGTCCAACATGGGACTAATAATCCGGGTATGACTTTTCTCCATCAAATAGTATTCATGATAAATGATAAACTCCTGAACCATGAAATATAGGTAACAATGACCTAAATTTATTTTGAGGTCAATCATAAGAACTAATAATCCAGGTATGATGTTTCACTATCAAATAGTATTCAAGATATAAGGCAAAACCACGTAACCATGAAATAGATGTCACAGTGACCTAGATATATTTTGAGGTCAATCATCGGGTTACATGGAACTAATAACTCAGATATGATTTTTCCCCATCCAATAGAATTCTAGAAATAAGGCAAAGTCACTGAACCATTAAATATAGGTCACATTGGGTGCTTTGGAACGTATTATCTGGGTATGACATCTCTCCACCAATAAGTATTCAAGATATAAGGCGAAATCACTGAACCATGAAATATAGGTCACACTGACCTAGATTTATTTGGAGGTCAATCATTGTGTCACATGGAACTAATGATCAAGGTATGATGTTTCTCTGTCAAGTAGTATACAAGATATAAGGCAAAATCACTGAACCATGAAATATATGTCACACTTACCTAGATATATTTGAGATCAATCATGGGGTCCTATGAAACAAATAATCCCAGGTATGACACGGCTTCATCAAATAGTATTGAAGTTATAAGGCAAAATCACTGGTCACCATGATTTACACCGTTTCACACTTGAACCAATGTCGCAAAGTTGGCTGTTGTATTATCAATTGAGTGTGTAACTTGTTAGCATAATGGAAATGTATTTAACAAATTTCTAAGGGCCGGTATCAAAGTTGTAAATATGAATGCTTTGTGATGAGTGATTGTTGAGATATAAGCATTTCAAAAACTTAAACACAGTTTTTCAGAGATGTTCTAGATTATGACCCCTAGCCCCTCTCCCAGGTACTTAAGTCCAAAATATGAGTACTCTGTGATGCGTGACTGTAGTAATCGCAAATGCAAAAGCGGACGACTGATGTGACAACAATAGCTCTCATTGAACTTCATTGTATTTGGCGATCTAATGCCATGGTGAACAATAAGCGTTGGGATCGCACACGGTAACGACAGTCGCGACGCTTAGTGTCCATGGTGAACACTAAGCGTTGATGGTGAACACTAAGCGTTGCTTCTTCAACGCTTAGTGTCCATGGTGAACACTAAGCGTTGCAGTGGCAACGCTTAGTGTTCGCCATTAACGCTTAGTGTCCATGGTGAACACTAAGGGTCGAGTGAACACTAAGCGTTGTTACAATCCCAGAAATCATGTACAATTTCACAATGTCAGAACAGATGTTCTAATGTTTCTGGGAATCTCTTACAGAAGCTACACAAATAATCTTGTTTTAACTTGTATTTGCATATGTGTCCATGGTGAACACTAAGCGTTGCAGTGGCAACGCTTAGTGTTCGCCATCAACGCTTAGTGTCCATGGTGAACACTAAGCGTTGTTACAATCCCAGAAATCATGTACAATTTCACAATGTCAGAACAGATGTTCTAATGTTTCTGGGAATCTCTTACAGAAGCTACACAAATAATCTTGTTTTAACTTGTATTTGCATAGTAATTATTTTGTTGCTAAGATTCTATGAAAAATTCTAAACTGGAACCAGTGCAATTTCGTATTCATAGAACAATGTACTGGTACTTTATATATTGCTGCCAATTTTAACTCAATATTTTGAAACTCTTCCCATTTTTATTGACTTTTTTGTCTTATTTCTTTCACATTTAGAGTTCTATACATATCTTTACAACCTTTCTTATTTTTTAGAATCGGTTATATACTGAATGGCAAATAAGCATTGGTTATTGGGAAATTTCAAGTTTTTTGTGCTTAGGATGTAGTTTTGCATAAAATTAAGTTTTATTTCATACTTTTCTGTGCCACTGTTTTCCATCTCTGTCTAGAATGTCCTTAATGAAAAAGATTTTCTTATTTTCTTATCGGACCACCTGTGATAGAAAAAGTGTTTATTGCCTATTCTGATCAGTCTTATTATCCCATATATTTGTGCTTAGAATATCTGAGACGTAAAAAGGTATTTTGTAGTAAAGTAGAATCTAGAACATCGTTCCAAAATCTGTTACTCTTATTTTGTTTTATATTTTGTATATGTTGCGTTTACTAAATCGTACAACTGTTTACTAAATCGTACATCTACTGTTTCGAAAATATGTTTATATTTATGATCATTTAAATCAGTCTCCTTATCCATGTTGTTCTCCCAGCTGTTATGTAACTCATTAGGTTGAATATTTTAAGACCGCCTTTATCATATCGTTGCATTTATATTTTTCTTTTAATTCTATTTGTACCGGACTGCCATATAAATTTAAAGAAGCATTTTAGTTTTTTTTTATTGTCTCCTCAGTCTTTCCTCAGTAGAGGTATCAAAAGATGATTAAATTTAGAAATAATCAATTTTTTTTAGGATAATAACTCTACCAAAAGGCGTCAGAATTCTTTTGGACCATTTCCTTTTCAATTTGTGAAATTTTATCTTTAAAATTTAGTTCTAGAATTTGCTCGATGTTGGACGAAAACTTAATATTTAGAATAGTAAAGTTGCCCTGGCTCCAGTCTAGTTTGTAACTGAATAAATTCTCACCACTAAATTTCTTTGCTCCGATCCATACTGCTTTCGTTTAAATGTTGACGTGCAAATTGATTAAGAATATTCATCGGTGTTTCAATTGATTTTTCAGATCCGTCTGAAATATTGTTGATCGTCCGGAAACTGTGTGAGGTTGAATTCAGTTCCATTGATTTTAAAACCATTTGCATAATTAATCTCTGCATATAATATGAAGATATATGGTGACAGGGGGGTACCTCGCCTACAACCTCTTTGTACGGTAAAGAATTCCGGAAGGAACTCACTTTGTATTACGGCTGAAGTTAAATTGTTTTAGACCAATCCACCTTATTGTTATGCCGTTATAATGATAATAATAATTTGAAGATACGAAGAAAAATCACTTTCTGATTTAAGCAGGGAGTATTTTTTTTTTTTTTTTTTTTTTTTCGTGCACGGGTATAGTAATTTCGCCCAGGGCGCGCCTTCTCAAAGAACAAATGGTCACTATCATGGGAAAAAAATTGTTTGTATTGTTAATCAGACAGCTGCATTAAAATTGACGTTTTTATACCTGGCGTGGCGTTGCAATTTATATGTCTGTGTTCATTTTAAAAACCGATTTTGCTGATCCAATATGTGATTAAGCCATCAGTTGTAGATATATAAAATACCCTGAGGAATTTGTCACCAGAAGCAAACATGAAACTTTTTCAAATAGTAACGCAAAACATACAAAGAAATAAACATTGCCGATTTAGTTTTTAATAAGCAAAAACTCTAAATATAATAGCTTTTAAATAAAATAAGATAAAATAAATAAATAAATAAATAAATCAGTTCAAGTGTAAGGATTTCCCGCCCGCCCAGCCAGTTTCGTTTTGGTTTTGACAACGCCCACTATTTATGGAGTTTTGCGGGCCTTTTCAACTTTTTGGAACGCCAAAAGCTTATTTGATATTTTTATAAGAGTGCTGTAATTTTATTGGTTAATAGTTAATACTGTAAAATAGAGCGAAAGAACGGAGCAAGAGTGAGAAAAAAGGGCCGTTAGATTTTAGATTGGAAAGCGAGTGGTAAACCATCGAGAAAGTTATTTATGATTTCCAATGTTAAATTATTGAAAACAAGTTTTTACCTGGAATGCCAGTTTGAAGTCTTGTTTTATTATTGTTGTATTAGAGAACTTTTGTTAAGTATTTGTGGATTACCACAGGGGACAAAATGAACCAAAAAAACAACAACAAAAAAAACAAAACAATTGTTATCTTCCTTTATGCTGAAAAACACAGCATAACATTATTATTGATTCCCCAAAATTAAAAAACCTTCAAACTTGCAAGATAAATTTGTTAAAAGTCTTTTCAAAGTCGATAATAAGTAACAGTCAAGGTATGTTTGCTTCTTCTGTTTAATGTAAAATATCGTAAATTAATCTAGTATAGATTAATATAGCGTCCACTAATAAATCCATTTCTTTTGTTTGTTTGATTTTAGGTTTTAGAGCAACAGTCAGATAAATAATGTATACCCCTATAAACCCAAGTTTTACTATATAAAAGGGGGTACACGTGGGTCAGAATTATATAGGTGTGTTATCGTGATGACCAAGTTAACAAACGTGCATTAATTTAACAATGAGTTGGCGCGTGCCCGTCGTCCCCCACTATGTGTTAATCTTTAAAGTGTCAATTATGTGTTACCCTTAAAGTGCCAATCATAATATTGATTAATTAAATTAAATTAAATATATATAGAGGATATTTACTTTTTTGAGTTGGATACCAAAAATATTTCATCGAGTGTGTTGAAAACATCATAATTTTCAAGAGTGCGTAGCACGAGTGAAAATTCGGATGTTTTCAACATACGAGATGAAATACTTTTGGTATCCGCCGAAAAAAAAAGTTAATGTTCTTTTTATTTTATAATTTATAAGGACACTTACGGTAATTGATCGATCCAAGACGGTGACGTCACGATTTTGATCTGGCTACATGACGTCACAACTGTCAGTTTCAAAGCATAAACAGATCGCCATTTTGGATTCTGCAATTTTAGTTCAAAAAACGCATTTCAGAATGCGTTGTGCTTATTTGAAGTCCATTTTATTCTTGAAGGCTCTGAGTGACATGCACCCAGCCACTGTATAATCGATTCAGTGTAGCGATCTTCGCTACCGGTTTTTCCAAAAAAAAAAACGAAAAAAAAAAATCACGCTGATTTGAGCAAAGAATTCCTGGCAAAAGGGACATGTTCAAAATCACAGCGCTGCTGTTGTCGGGTATTGCACCTGTTCATTCAATTTTAATGCCACCCGTAACCCTTCAAAATATTTTCTAATGGCATAATGAATTATTATTCTTGGTAAATAAAAGGAAAATTAACCTTTTTTCGACCAGAACGTAAACAAAAAAGTAGTTCCGACACGCTACAGTGAAATGATATTAAAGGTATCAATCACGTGTGAAATGATACGATATCATTTCACTTGTGATTGATATCATTTTTATTTGTTTCAGATATGCATTGATGTCACTGCTAAGTATAAAATAAAAATAAATAAACAAAGTAACAAACAGTCTCATCTTTGTTCACTTTTTGTGATATATTCGATAGACAATTTTTATGAACAGTTTCATTAACTCTTAAAGTGTAAATCCTAACAAATGCAGATGACATTTTCCAGGTTTTGAGTTGATTTATTTCGAAAAAACGTCTATTAAAAAAATATTGAAAATTTTTCCACCAAAAAATGTGTTTAGATAAAAAAAATGCTACTTTTCGTATTTCTTCTCGAAACATAGATTGATGGAACTCGAGAGACCCACCTCAGCGAGGCGGTTCTTACGACAAACAACAATATATGTTTTTAGCAGAAATAAGAAAAATAATGATCCACATTTTACTGCATAAAAGTGGGTAATTAAGGGTGTTTTGTGATGTGATCATAAAATTATTGCAGCCCATTCACATTGTAATTACATGCCTCATTTTAATAAATAAATAAATATGCCGCATCTGTAATCACCTTCTGTGACTGACTTTTTAGGCACTTTTTATACCTTTCTTGAATTCTTAAAGTATCAACCATAGCTCGACAAACAACATTTCTCGAAATTGCGTTAAAATTGTTTAGGACAAACATGAGAGCCGATTCAAATATAAGAGAAATGTCTTTTATTATAAATAAATATATAAATACATAAATAAATAGGCTTATCTGTGTTTACACATTATGTTACTTTTATGGCGTCCTTTCAATTATTCAAGGAATATCTTATGCAATAATCTGTATATCGGTGTATTGTTAACTCTTAAGGTGTAAATTATGACTGCGGCAGACCATCGCGAAAATTTGACCCCAATATAACCCCACTTTCATATGGTAAAACTTGGATTTGCAGGGGTATACATCATTTTTCTTATTTCTGCTCAAAAACATAGATTGTGGGTACTCGTTAGAACCGCCTCGCCGAGGCGGACCTAACGAGTATCCATAATCTATGTCTTGAGCAGAAATAAGAAAAATATCATTTTTTTTTTTTTTCATCTGAAAATTTTCATTTTTTTTATGGTAAAATTTACAATGTATATGTATAGGCGTGTTTTCGTAATGCAACAACATTGGTTTTAATGTAAGAACTTTCTCATCTGAGTTCATCTCAGCCCTCGCCCATAGGGGCTTAAAGAAATATATGTGCTGCATGATGCTTCTCCGCAGAGCTGAATCCGGCCCGCACAATAGTACTGGTAAACCGCTTAGAGGATCTAAGCTTGCCCAGGAATCGCGGTGCGAGGCGGACCGTCTATGCTAATAAACCCTGTTGGTTTCATTGGGCGACAGGGCTTGAGATATCATTTCATCTAAATGTCGGGTAAAAGTCCCACAAAATTGGAAGCATCGTCTCCAGAATGACCTTTACAGTGTTGACGGGGACGTTTAACCTCAAATTAAACAAACAAACAAAATCTGAGTTCATCTTGATCCAGTCTTATAGGCGCGTTTTCGTGATTGGCTAACAATATTTTTCATCACGTTAATTATTTAAATAAATAGATAAAATAAATGCATAAAAAGATCGGAGTCAAGCGATTTCACGTATCATATTTGACCTTAATCCTTATTTAAAGGTAACTGGACAAGAGACTACTCAGTTTGATGGGGATCACTTTTTATATACCAAATTTTGCACAGAAAATTTATAAGTTCTTGACAGAATTTGTACTCGGTATATTGATAAATATCTTAAGCAGAAACTCGTGTGCAGTTCAGTACTCATAAACGTCTCACAATTCGCAAATGAATTCATGCACCCCCAAAATCTTGCGTAGCACTGCTTTCCAACAGACCAATCAAACTTGTCAGTGTTCCTTTACCAAGCGTAAAAAGGACTTCATTTGATTTGTGAAACACTAAAATGCCTAGGAGGACAATTAAGAAACCGTCTGAGCCCCGAAGAAATGAATCGTTGCGTCGGAATGTTGGAATCTTGCGTCTCTCAACGTCGTGTTGCTGGGATTCTGAATGTGTCTCAGAGCGTGGTTTCACGAATGTGGAGTCGGCATCTTACCCACGGAAATCCTTCACACAGCTGCGGCTGGGTCGAGAAAGGGCAACGTCAGGGCCGTTTCTTGTTGATTCAGTCTCGACGTCAACGGTTCCTGAACGCTACGCGTTTGCATAACGAGCTTATGAACGGAACTGGAGTACGAATTTCTACACAAACTGTCAGAAACGGACTGCACGAGTTCGGACTTAATGCCATGAGGCCTGCTGTTCGTGTCCCTTTGACGAGACAGCACGTGCTAGACCGGTTAGACTTTGTCAGAACTCACGTCAGGTGGACGGTTCGTGACTTGACGCCAGTACTGTTTACTGAGGGGTCCAGATTCTGTCTAGACTTCACTTATAAACGTCAATTAGTGTGGCGAATGTCTAAACAGCAATTCGATGACTTGAATGTGGCAGAGCATGATCGCTATGGAAAGGGGTCAGTCATGGTTTGGGCTGGGATAAGCGTGAACGGTAAACCTGACTTGTACGTCGTTGAAAACGGAACGTTAATGGCAGTGAGGTACTGTAATGAGATTCTTGATGAGTTTGTGAGACCATATGCAGATGCTATCGGCCCGGACTTTATTCTGATGGATGATAATGCCCGTCCCAACCCTGCCAACGTCACTGATTCCTACCTGGAACGTGAGACAATCGTTCGTATGGATTGGCCTGCTCGGTCACCGCACTTAAATCCGATTGAGCATGCGCGGGACATGGACATGCTACAGAGTGCTGTTTCAGCCCGACCTGTGCATCCGAAGACTTTACAGGAGCTCAAAGATGCATTGGTTGCTGAATGAAAGCTGATTTCACAAAACCGGAGACAGACTCGGATTACGAACATGCGCAAGCGATGACGTACTGTAATTGATGCCCTTGTACGCCATACACGTTATTAAGCACGTTTGTCTAAACAAATTTGGAAATTTGTGAAAAATCAGTTGTCCAAATCCCTTCGTGTTACGGCAAATTTTGGGGGTGCCAAGACGTTTGCTGTTGTCACGCTTGAATGCAGTACCAGTTGACAAAATTAATCACTAGGTTTTGTGAAGGATACGTTTTCTATCATTATGTATCAAATTTGGATTCAGCTGATTAATTCATCCAAAAATTATTTTGCATTAAAAAAGTGATCCCTATCAAACTTTGAGTAGTATATAATGGTGGTAATAACCGGCCAGATTAAGAAATACATTAAGTTGTACTTAATTATCGAACAGTACACGTGTGATTAGCACACCAATGTGATGCAATAGTTTCCAATATTTTACCATATAAAGTGGGAATTTAGGGCACAAAAATAGATTATGGGTGTTCTTTGCAACACCCAGATTCGGACGGTCTTACCAGTATCCCCAGCTATGTTTTTGAGGAAGAAAAAGGAATATAATATATACCCTTGTAAACTCTCAACCTACCAATTAATAAGGATGTTCATGACACAGGCATCTTAACATATAGACCCAATATCCTACATGTCAAAAAAAAACAAAAAAAACACAAACACAAACACACTACTACTGCTACTACTACTACTAATAATAATATTGATAATTATAATTATTATTATTATCGTGGGATGGGAGGGGGCGGGTTTCTTAAAGTAAGGTAAGAAATGTATTTATCTGTTTTGTATCTAAAGGATTTGTTTGTTTGTTTGATTTGAGGTTGTAAGTCCCCGTCAATTCTAAAGGTCATTTTGGAGACGTTGGGACTTTTACCCGACAATGAAATTAAATGTCATGTCAAGCCCTGTCGCCCTATGAAACCAAAAGAGACATAATACCAACTACAGTTTTATTTCATTTTTCTTATTTTAATACAAGAACTTATTGATCTTGTAACAGAGAATGGAGGTCGAGGGTATAAAAAAGTCTATAATTTGTAGCTACGCTCCTCCAACTTTGGCAGAGGCTCTCTTCTATACTGGTTGTTCTAACCAAAGGACTGAGGGGTCTTCGACCGTTTCGTTTTACCCATATTCTATAGTATTTCACGCAAGCTGTGTAGACCTGATCAAACGTGGCATAATGTGGTGTCTGATCTGGATCTACACTGCTTTGCATTACCCCAAAACACGTGCCCTGTCAAGAATTCCCTTTCATTACAATTTTCTTATTTATACTGCAAACATAGGTTGTGGGCTCTCGTTAGAACTACCTCATTGAGGCGGTTCCAACGGGTACCCACAACCTATGTCTTGGAGCAGAAATAAGAAAAATAATGTTTACCCCCGTAAGCCCTAGTTTTCTGTATATAAAGTGGGGTGTAAGGGGTGTTCATTTCACAAACTTGTTCACGTGATGTTTACAGTGCTCTGACGTCACTGGCAGAAGATCAGCACAATGAATAACCGGCACCTCGATTTTGTACATGAAAAGCGATAGTCAGGCGAAATTCTTCTGTAAGTTCGGGTGTATCGATAATCTAAAAGTGCTCCCGCCCATCAGGAGATTGAAAACCTTGGTGCTTCCACGCAGAGCTGAAACTGACCAAAAACCAGTATTTGTAAACCGCTTAGAAGGACTTAGCCTGTCCAGGCATGGTGGCGTGATTCATACAGTCCAATGCATATAACCCTTTTGGTTCCATTAGGCTTTAGATGTCATTTCTTCTCAATGCCGGGTAAAAATCGCACTGACTTGGAAGAAATACCTCCTGGAATTGTTTTGAAGGGGACGTTAAGCCTCAATGCAAATAAGTTGATAAGCTAATAGCCAAGAACCTTAGTTCGGTCAAGATTTTACTTTTAACTAGGACTAATAACCGGGACTTTCGTTTTGAAAATGGTTAACGATGAACAATAGCAGGCGAAAGGTAACTCTTAGTTCTATAGCGTCTGATTTGGGTCTACGCTGCAACACTAAATTCCAGTCCAAATTATATAGCTAACCCTCTCAAGCAGCTCCCTGGCCCCAAAGCGATAAAATATAGCGGCTATTCAATTACCTTTTACCGTATTTCCTACGGATCAGTGACAGTCACGTGGACATCAGCGCTGAAGGTTCGACTGAGAAGCAATCGACCAAAAAAGGGGTATAATTATGTACCAGTTATTTATGACAGTGCTAGTCTTCTCCTTGTGACATCAGTGCGCCATCTAGACCGGGCCGGTGAACATGGACATTGAAAATAGTGTAGACCCTGATCAGACGCCACAGAACAGAGCTTCATTAAATAACCGGTTCCTTCTTAGTATACATGGTCAGCGATAGTCACTTGGACATTAGCAGGCGAGAAGCTTCTGGGGTTGAATGATAAAAAAATCGACCCAAAAGACGAACAACACAAACACCAAACAAAGCAATAACCGGCCAGAAAATCCAGAATATGTTGCGTGTTCAAGATGTATACTCAGAAGCAATAAAAAGCATACAGTTTTTGATTTAGAATACCGGATCTTATATTGGTGTCTGTAATAAAATATGCCTATGTCCGTTTTTCCCAAACATCAAAGTTTGTAAAACTCCAATTCTTTTCCTGTTACAGTCATCCATGATGTTGAGTTATTGCCCTTAATTGAAAATCAATATTTCCAATAAAATTTCAGTTGTACACGACATTCAAAACTGTGCTCACTGCAAAAGTCATGTACGAATGTTCAGCGATAAGACCACATCTTATTTAGCTATTAAACCCAAACAAACAGCTTCAAACACAATTGGAATTTATGCCTGTTCCGTATTATCTCCTTTTCTAAAATTGCACAATGGAAATTTAATCTTCAATACAAATCCCATAGAAACAAAGGAAGAATGTCAAAGGCGAAAATGACATTTTCTTGGATAAAAGATGTTACACTTAAATTTCAATATGCGACATATTCTTGCCAATTAGTTGCCCTTTTTTTGAATTTGTTGCATGAAAAATCATTTATTGAATAACCCTTATTCGAAACACGTTTAAAGGGAAGCTACTCAAGACAAAATATTGGATCAGACCCCTTGTCCATTTCAAGTGACGCAATTTCATTATCATTTTGAACGGAACATGCTGCAAATTATGCGGAAGTGGTTGTTCTTATTTATGATGCCTCATATGTTTGTAGAGAGGGAGACATTGGGACGCAAATCGGCATTCAGTAACCTGTATACTTACTTTTGCCTCTTGTTATAACATTTTTCTCATTAAACAGACGTCTGTTTAAGAACCGAGCAGCAGATTACTGGACCCTTTGTTTCATCCCATCGGTCAGACGTCGACTTTGATGACCGGTTAGCTCTATCCACTTGTGTGTGTATGTGTGTGTATGTGTGTGTGTGTGTGTGTGTGTGTGTGTGTGTGTGTGTGTGTGTGTGTGTGTGTGTGTGAGTGGGGGGGGGGGTTAATGTTCTGTATCCGACGCTCAAGACTCTCCCAAATATGTTCCAGGGGATTCAAATCATAATATGTTTCAGGGGATTCAAATTCGGGCTTCTAGCCAGCCAAGCCAGTGTCCCAATTCCGTAACGGCGGGGTCTAGCACACAGGTCTAGTGGCAAATGGTTGGTTCTCAAAATAAGGCATGACTTCTGGCGCTACCGAGATAATGAAGTTGTGGAAAGTTAGCTTTCTTTCAACTCTGAGTTGGCCATAACAAGATTCAGAATTGAATGCAGATCGCAGTTCACAGAGTCAGCTTCGATTTATTTTGTCGAAATTTCGAGATAATAAATCGAAGTTTCGAGTTATTATGTCGAAATTTCGAGTTACTAAGTCGAAATTTCGAGATACTAAGTCGAAATTTCGAGTTAATAAGTCGAAATTTCGAGATAGTAAGTCGAAATTTCGAGATACTTACATGTAATATCTATGTCTTGGACACAGGTTGAAGGTGCTTTTCATTACCGCGTCAAAGACGCGGTTCTTACGAGTACAACAAACTTATGGCTTGGAGCAGAAATAAAACAAGAGGGCCCAGAGGGCCCTGGTTCGCTCACCTGATCCAATGTATAACAAGAGGATCAATTTTGGCCCCAGGGCTATAATTTGAACAATCTTGGTAGAGGTCCATAATTTTTATTATCGAATATGAAAGACCTTGGCTTTCTGGTTTCAGAGAAGAAGATTTTAAAGGTTTACCCTGCATATAGAAGTCTATGTAAAACAAGATTTTCCCTATATAAGTCTATGTTAAACCAAAGGGCCCCGGAGTGGGGGCATTTTTGGCCCCAGGGCTATAATTTGAACAATCTTGGTAGAGGTCCACTAGCTGAAGCTTCATAACAAATATCAAAGACCTAAGCCTTGTGTTTCAGAGAAGATGATTTTTAAAGATTTTCCCTATATACGTCTATGTAAAACCAAAGGGTCCCGGAGCGGCGGCATTTTTGGCCCCAGGGCTATAATTTGAACAATCTTGGTAGAGGTCCACAAGATGAAGCTTCATACCAAATATCAAAGACCTGGGCCTTGCAGTTTCAGAGAAGAAGATTTTTCAATATTTTCCCTATATAAGCCTATGTAAAACAAAAGGGCCCTGGTGCGGGGGCATTTTTGGCCCCAGCACTATAATTTGAACAATGTTGGTAGGGGTCCACTAGATGAAGCTTCATACCAAATATCAAAGACCTGGGCCTTGTGGTTTCAGAGAAGAAAATTTTTAAAGATTTTCCCTATATAAGCCCATGTAAAACCATAGGGCCCTGGTGCAGGGGCATTTTTGGCCCCAGCACTATAATTTGAAAAATCTTGGTAGGGGTCCACTAGATGAAGCTTCATACCAAAAACCAAAGACCTGGGCCTTGTGGTTTCAGAGAAGAAGATTTTTAAAGATTTTCCCTATATAAGCCCATGTAAAACCAAAGGGCACCCGTGCGGGGGCATTTTTGGCCCCAGCACTATAATTTGAACAATCTTGGTAGGGGTCCACTAGATGAAGCTTCATACCAAATATCAAAGACCTGGGCCTTGCGGTTTCAAGGAAGAAGAATTTTCAAGATTTTCCCTATATAAGCCTATGTAAAAACAAAGGGCCCCCGTGCGGGGGCATTTTTGGCCCCAGCACTATAATTTGAACAATCTTGGTAGGGGTCCACTAGATGAAGCTTCATACCAAATATCAAAGACCTGGGCCTTGCGGTTTCAGGGAAGAAGATTTTTAAAGATTTTCCCTATATAAGCCCATGTAAAACCGAAGGGCCCTGGTGCAGGGGCATTTTTGGCCCCAGCACTATAATTTGAACAATCTTGGTAGGGGTCCACTAGATGAAGCTTCATACCAAATACCAAAGACCTGGGCCTTGTGGTTTCAGATAAGAAGATTTTTAAAGATTTTCCCTATATAAGCCCATGTAAAACCAAAGGGCCCTGGTGCGGGGGCATTTTTGGCCCCAGCACTATAATTTGAACAATCTTGGTAGGGGTCCACTAGATGAAGCTTCATACCAAATATCAAAGACCTGGGCCTTGCGATTTCAGGGAAGAAGAATTTTCAAGATTTTCCCTATATAAGCCCATGTAAAACCAAAGGGCCCCCGTGCGGGGCATTTTTGGCCCCAGCACTATAATTTGAACGATCTTGGTAGGGGTCCACTAGATGAAGCTTCATACCAAATATCAAAGACCTGGGCCTTGCGGTTTCAGGGAAGAAGATTTTTAAAGATTTTCCCTATATAAGCCCATGTAAAACCAAAGGGCCCCCATGTGGGGGCATTTTTAGCTCCAGCACTATAATTTGAACAATCTTGGTAGGGGTCCACTAGATGAAGCTTCATACCAAATATCAAAGACCTGGGCCTTGCGGTTTCAGGGAAGAAGATTTTTAAAGATTTTCCCTATATAAGCCCATGTAAAATCAAATGGCCCCCGTGCGGGGGCATTTTTGGCCCCAGCACTATAATTTGAACAATCTTGGTAGAGGTCCATTAGATGAAGCTTCATACCAAATATCAAAGACCTGGGCCTTGCGGTTTCAGAGAAGAAGATTTTTTAAGTTTTCGGTGAAAAAAATCTATTTTTGGCTACTGTGACCATATGTGCAACGGACCGGAACCATTTGAACAACTTTGAAAGGGGACCACCTAAGGATCATTCCTGTGAAGTTTGGTCATAATCTGATCAGTGGTTTAGGAGGAGATGTCGTTTGAAGAAAAGTTTACGGACGGACGCACGCACGCACGCACGGACGCACGCACGCACGGACGCACGACGGACGACGGACAAAAAGTGATCCCAAAAGCTCACCTTGTCACTACGTGACAGGTGAGCTAAAAAAATATGTACATAAATATCCCTGTAAACCCCAGTTTTCTTTGATGTACCAAGAGGTTAAAATTTTTAACACACCATCAATAGCACAAGCTGTACTGACTCGAATCGGGCGCACAAGAATTTCTTGCAGAAAGCCTAAGATATGTATTCTTGTGATGATATCCAAATTTTACTTGCCTGTATTTGTTTTAATTTAACAAGAAATGATTATAAACTGAGCCCTGTGAATGAACACCTAAGTCAACAATATGAAAATATCCTCATTTGAAAATGGCTATAGATGCTAGCTGAAATTATGGGTTTTCAGCTAATATGTACTTGTACTATAAAAAAGGTCAAGTCGAAACTCTATAACAAAGACTTGTTAGATATACGCGCAGATCAGTGTGCTTTCTCTTCCTTATTTCTGCTCAAAGACATTGAATCAGAACCGCCGTTATGATGCTTTTTACCGAGAACCGACATAAAAAGAAAACTATAACAATATTACCGGTGAATAATAATAACAATCTACCTCATTTATGGAGGGTAAAATATTTAGTACTAGTACTAATCTTCCACGTGGCCCTCTTTTCCTGGCTAGGAACCAGTACTAAGCAATGTGGATAAAGTCTTTAGCTCACGGAAACAACACTTGGCACTTGCGGGGATCGAACTGGCTATCCCCTCGATCTCAAATCCGATGCTTTACCACTGCACCACAGCACTCCACGAAACGGAGGTTCGGAGTGTGAGTGTTTGAGTTATGTCTCATCATACGGAGACGGGACCTCGGTTTAAAGACTCATCCGAAAGTCTGGAAAATCCAGGGATCAATTCTGCACCCCTGGTTTACAAGGTGAGTAGCATAACCATTACGCCTTGAAGGCTTCATTCAGCTAAAATCCACTATGATATATGGGCGTGTCAGGTTAACAATTAGGTCTGTGTAATGAGCATCCCTGTAGAAGCCTGTTAATACAGAGAAAAGAGTGGTTTACAGGGGTATACATTATTTCATTGTATTTGCACAAACACATGAAATACGGATATTTGATAGATCTGCCCGTTTAGAACCGACACAACGAGGCTGTTCGAAAAAGCAGCCACAAATCAATGGTTGGATTGGAAGAAGAAGGCTATTACGAATTGACATCTGAACAGCGCCTTACGTGAACCGGCCCGTGAAATGAACACCCCTAAACCCCGCTTTAAGTAGAGAAAACTGGGGTTTAATGGGATATACATTATTTGTTCTTATTTCTGCTCCAAGACATACGTTGTGGGTACTCGTTAGAAACGCTATGGAAAGGGGTCAGTCATGGTTTGGGCTGGGATAAGCGTGAACGGTAACACTGACTTGTACGTCGTTGAAAACGGAACGTTAATGGCAGTGAGGTACTGTAATGATATTCTTGATGCGTTTGTGAGACCATATGCAGATGCTATCGGCCCGGACTTTATTCTGATGGACGATAATGCCCGTCCCAATCGTGCCAACGTCACTGATTCCTATCTGGAACGTTAGACAATCGTTCGTATGGACTGGCCTACTCGGTCACCGGACTTAAATCCGATTGAGCATGCGCAGGGCATGCTTCAGCGTACTGTGTCAGCCCGACCTGTGCATCCGAGGACTTTACTGGAGCTCAAAGATGAAAGCTGATTCAACAAAACCGGATACAGACCCGGATTACGAGCATGCGCAGGCGATGTCGTACTGTAATTGATGCCCGTGGACGCCATACATGTTATTAGGCACGTTTGTCTAAACACATTTGGAAATTTGTGAAAAATCAGTTGTCCAAATCCCTTCGTGTTACGGCAAATTTTGGGGGCGCTTGAATGCAGCACAAGCTGACAAAATTATTCACTAGGTTTTGTGAAGGATACGTGTGTTAAATTTATCAAATTTATCAATAATGTATCAAATTTGGATTCAGCTGATTAATTCATCCAAAAATTATGTTGCATTAAAAAAGTGATCCCTATCAATCTTTGAGTAGTATATTAAGGTCGGTAGTTAGAAAATCTTTTTTTTTCTGGATTGACATACAAATTGCACGGTGGGCACAAAATCAGGTTGGTCGGGTTAGCGAAAACACAGCTATTTTTGTGTAGACCTTTTATTAATATAAACAAATGCTACAGCGTTCTTCTATATTCAAACTTCAATCCTTTAATTAAAGAACGGAATGTCAATGGTTTATCACCTGCAACGGGGATAAATTTGACTTATTGTTAAGGAGAATCTCTCACCTTCAGGGGCGGTAACTGTGCCATTACGCATCACGTCCATCACCTCACTTTATCTCTAGAAAACTGATGTTTGCAGCGGTAAATAGTATTTTCTGCTCTAAGACATAGGCGGTTCCTACGAGCACACACAACCTATGTTTTGGGAATAAATAAGAAAAATACCACACATCACGAAAACGCGCCTTTATAAGTTTGACCCCCTTTAACCCCGCTTTTATATGGTAAAACTGGGGTTTACAGGGGTAAACCTTGTTTTTCCTATTTCTGCTCAAAAGTATACATTATGGGTACCAACAATCTATATTTTGAGCAGAAATGCGAAAAATATTTCAATTTTTCATCTTAAAAGTTTCAGCGATAAAGGTTATTTGTATAGGCGTGTTTTCCTAATGTTTTTTTTTTCCAGAAAAAATTAACCGTTTTGGAGATATTATAGAATGCACAATGTCGCAGTATAGTACCAGTACTCGTGTGCAGGTCAATGTCGCACGCATGTGTTGTCGTGATAGATAACACTCGGGTGCTAAAAGATCGTCTTAGATATCTTCACAATCAGTCTTTTTTACGAGAAGAAGACAATTTTCGATAATTTCCTCATTTCGGGTACATGTTATCTGGGCTCGTTAGTACCGCCTCTTTGTGGCTGTTCTTACGAGTAACCACTGTCTACAATTTTGAGCACGAACACGAAAATAATGCCTACCCATTGAAACCTCATTTTCTCAATATAAAATGTTCATTACACGAACTTGTTATCTAGCAAAGGGTGGGGGAAAGTCCGGAAACCGAAAACTGTTCGGACACTTAAAATTTATTACCGCTGCCAAGGACCGAACCGGTGAACTCAAGCATCAAAGGCAAGTGCACTAACCACTGAACTATCATGTTCCACAAGGAGCTTAATAATATGAGGGTTTGCTGTGTTTCCTCATCAGAACGTCTCATCGAAAATGAAAACACATACAAATATTTTCTCTGTCAAACCAATGTCTCTTTGAGAGAGAATAAGACATTTGGAGGGTGTACTCATACTTTTGTCAACACGATCACATGGTACACACTTTATAGATGACTTTGCTTTCCTGTTTATTGTGAAACAGCGACAAAACAGATTCCACTCAGCTCTCAAATAAGAGTATGTTTTACTCATTCGGGCAGTTTCCTTTGAATAAAGACCTCTACTGGTTAGAGAGGTAAAATTGAAAGAACTACCTCCAGGGTATCTACATACCCCTTAAGAGAAAGAAAGAATGAAAGAAAAAAGTGTTCTCATAAAGGAAAGAATTTGCTCGTCAGGAACAAATCCTTTCCTTTGTGTGAGTAGACTCCTTTCTCTGGGAACTACAGGTTTAACCCTTTTTGTACCAAATGGAATCTTCCTACGAGTCCACTCCAAAATTAAGGGGTATCGGGTTGTGTTTTCTTCATAATTTATTTGCAAAATGGCTTATCTTTTCGCAAACAGTGTGTGTTATAGTAATCGGTTTATGGTTGTTCACGATTTTTTTTTATTGCGTATGCTCATCATCAGATGCCGTCTTTCTTAACTCTAGAACCAGCATTATTTCATAAGAAAATGGTTGGGAATTTTCTCATTGACCGTCCAATCATCAGAAGACGCCTTGTAAATCAGGGGGCGCAGTCTCGATTACGGGCTTCTCCAGACTTTAAACCGAGGTTCCGTCTTTGTATAACATTACATTGTAGACGTTGAGACGTAAAACTCAATCGCCCCCGCCCATAGGGGCTTGAAGAAATATATGGGCTGCATGATGCTTCCACGCAGAGCTGAATCCGGCCCGCACACTAGTACTGGTAAACCGCTTAGAGGTTCTAAGCCTGTCCAGGAACCGCGGTGCGAGGCGGACCGTCCATGCTAATAAACCCGATTGGTTTCATTGGGCGACAGGGCTTGAGATGTCATTTCATCTCAATGTCGGGTAAAAGTCCCACAAAATTGGAAGCAGCGTCTCCAAAATGACCTTTACAGTGTTGACGGGGACGTTAAACCTCAAATCAAACAAACAAACAAACGTAAAACTCAAGCACTCAAACTCAGTCCAATCATCGATTATTGGACAATGTACCAACAATCTATGTTTTTGAGCAGAAATAAGGAAAATATTGAATACCCCGGTACCCACCCCCTCATTTATGTATATGAAGTGGGGCTTTAAGCGGTTCCCCATCACATTGACTTGAGGTGAGAACTAACAATCTTTTATGACAAGAAATTAGAATACCATTAGCTGAAAAAGTTCTAGAATAAAGAAAAGCGCCATTTTAGGACAAAGGGTGCTATCGTAAATGAAGCTCATCACGAAAACACGCCTATATAATTTTGACCCCTCGAACCCCACTTTTATATAGTAAAACTGGGTTTACAGGGGTAAACCTTAGTTTTCTTATTTCTGCTCTAAAATATAGAGTGGGGGTACCCGTTACAACCGCCTCATCGAGGCGGTTCTAACGAGTACCCACAATCATCGCGACAGTTCTAACGCGTACCCACAGTCTTTTTGAGCAGAAATAAGAAAAATATCACAGTTTTTCAAATTAAAATTTCCATTTCGTTTCAATGTATTTGGGATAGGCGTGTTTCGTAATGTTATCCGATGGACCGACAAATGTTATTGCAGTGAAGCTAAAATGAACATTCTCTGTTCTCTACGCTCTGTTCCTTAGATAGTTTTGTTGTAACATATACCGATTTGTCAAGTCTCATTATAAGGGCTAAAGTGTATTTAGAATGGTTCAACCTAATTTCTATATATTTGGTGTTTCAAACATCATGAGAAAAACGTACCCGCCCTTATCGTCTTGGAGAAATAGATTGGGTTGCATGCTGCTTCCAAGCAGAGCAGAAATAAGTACTGGTAAGCCGCTTATAAGGACTAAGCCTGACATGTCCAGTGCATATAAGCGTTTTCGTTTCATTGGGCTGGCGATGTCATTTTATCTCAGTGCCGGATAAAAGTCTCATACACATGTATAAATTGGAAGCAGCGTCTCCAAAATGACCTAAATAGTGTTGACGGGAACATTAAACCGCAACTCAAACAAACAAACCATCAGAAAATATTTACGTTCTCATTGCATTAACCCTTCCATTGCTGAATATTCATTTACCCATTGCTGACTTTGAACCTTTCAGATTTCTTCATGTAATCTATTCCTACAAATTCATAAACAGAATGTCAAACAGTGTAGATCCTGATCAGTTGGCTTCTTCAGAAGCCATCTGATCTGGATTTACACTGTTTCCAAAGATATGGGTTGTCGTGAACAGCATCATAAGAGTTAACAGAAGGCCCCTGTAATAAACTATTTGGAGGCATTGATATTCGTACCCCAATATTTACATTTCCAGTGTAAACCAGTGCTTCAGCTGAAATGTACGACCCGCCGGATGCTTTTAGCTTTATGAGTGTTACCATATATGGGTATGGCGGCCATTTTGGCCATTTGACCTGGACCTAAAACGGTTCCCCCAATAAATGCGCCTTATCGTAAGGAGCAAAAATAAATCTTATACTTTAGTACTGTATTCTGAATCGTTTGCAGGATAAAATGCATTCTCACTTTTCCAATACAAAAGCATATGTGTCACTGTTTGACCTAGGCACAAAGAAAGTCAAGGTTAACCCAGGGTCACCATTTTAGCAATTTATGATGGGCCTACGTCCCAGATGCTATTTATCAAGTTTCGTGGAAATCTGCCCAGTGGTTCTTGAGAAGACTATTTTTGAAGGGTTTTTAACATATATGGCTTGGCGGCCATTTTGGTCAAGTGACCTGGACCCCATGAGCAAATTTTGGTTTCCCCCATCCCATAGAAGCTTCATATGACTTTGATTTCAATCGGCTCAACGGTTTCCGAGGAGAAGCAGTTCGAAAATTTTCACATTTTTCGCCTCGGCGAGGCTATACTAAACGAAATGTAATATTTCGCAAGTTCATTGGTTAGATTTCAATAATATCTATCAGTATGCCAAAAATTGTTTAAATATTCCAAGCGGTTAAGTCACTATCACCAATTTTCACAAACGGGTTACGGACGGACCGAATGACAGAATGACACCGTGATTTTAGGGCACTCTTAGAAATCAACAGACTTCAGTCGGTTGCTTTTTCTGCGGGTCGTGCAATTCTAATGTAAACCTATAGAAAACAATGTGAGTGTTTGAGTTTTACCTCTCACCATTAGCTAAGGTCATATGGAGGCGGGACCTCATCCGAAAGTCTGTAGAAGCATGGCATCGATACTGCAATCCCTGGCTACAAGGCGAGAAGCATGACCACTACACCACGGACGCTTCTAGAAACAATTGTAGTTCATATTTTCATATTTCGATGCGGGTCAGATGATTTTCAGTGACGTCAGTCTAAAGCATGGATCTCTACGGGCGTTAGAGACGTCAACGCTGTGCCGCTGTTTGTAGAAAAACAGCGAGTAAACGTTTTTTCAACTTTAAAAACTTGCTCTATAAGCATTTTGTTCGCCCAGTGATGAGGGGCAAAGCATGTAAATCTAAAAAACAAACTTATTTTTTTCGCTTTTTATGAAAGTATGAACGGCAGCGGATCGCTAGAGAGTGTATTACATGAACCCCTTCACCGACTATTTTGTTGTTGATAGCAAAACTGTTTGAAATTGTTCATATTTTTATCAATGAAAGCCCTCGAACCTGAAGTTTTCGTCAAGTAATGGATTGAGATAAATGTAAATATGTGATAAAAGTAATTAATTTAACGATCATCGAAGTATGAGCATCATGGGCCACTGAACCCAACTTAAACTTTTCTAGATGCGGATGTTGTTCATACTTCGATGACCGTTAAATAATGCGCATGTATCCGTAGACTCGCGCCTTCGCTGATCACAGATATCTAGAGGTATTGTTGTTGTTGTGTAGTGGGTGTATGTCCCAATCAACAGCTTAAGTCATGTCGGGTAAACCGTTAAACCAGTACTTAGTGAGAACCCACATCCCCGACAATATCTGACAACTGCAGGTTGGTCAATAGCCGAGTCTTCAAACAACCTTCCACCTCAAGTCGATTTAGAATAGGAAAGATAGAGAAAATAAAAAAAAATGTCCCCATCCCGCCACTGTTGTAAGCACAACATGTCCTTGCCCTCCTGACACAAAAGCAGGAGAAGGCCCCGGCACTGAAAGCTAAGCAGCACCTACATACCGACCCAACACCAACGCCATTTGTCTGACCATTGTCTACCAATATAAGCTTTACAATGCAAACTTGCGTGTACACTCCATATTTTTCACGTCTATTCCTTGCTTCCAAAGGATAACCCTTTTATAGAATATATTTAACTTCACTAGAGCTGGTGTGTGGGAATGTGTGGCGGTGGTAAAACATCTCCCCGCCCTACATCATAGTGTAGATTATATTTTCTTGTCCTTTGGGATTATTGATTGTATTGTGGAATTTTGAAAATATCTGAGGGTCACTGATGAGGCCTGATTGGCCGAGGCTGGCTGGTCTGGCCCGGAGGGCGTGTACACTCCATATTTTTCACTTCTGTGGTGTATTCCTTGCTTCCAAAGGATAACCATTTTTTAGAGCATATTTAACTTCACTACAGCTGATGTGTGGGAATGTGTGGCGGCGGTAAAACGTCTCCCTGCCCTACATCATAGTGTAGATTATATTTTCTTGTCCTTTGGGATCATTGATTGCATTGTGGTGTTTTGAAAATATCTGAGGGTCACTGATGAGGCCTGATTGGCCGAGGCTGGCTGGTTTGGCCCGGAGGGCGTGTACACTCCATATTTTTCACTTCTGTGGTGTATTCCTTGCGTCCAAAGGATAACCATTTTATAAAGCATATTTAACTTCACTACAGCTGATGTGTGGGAATGTGTGGCGGCGGTAAAACGTCTCCCTGCCCTACACATAGTGTAGATTATATTTTATTGTCCTTTGGGATCATTGATTTCATTGTGGAATTTGAAAATATCTGAGGGTCACTGAGGAGGCCTGATTGGCCGAGGCTGGCTGGTCTGGCCCGGAGGGCGTGTACACTCCATATTTTTCACTTCTGTGGTGTATTCCTTGCTTCCAAAGGATAACCCTTTTATAGAACATATTTGCTTTTAGAGTGTTTGATGTCGGAAAACAATGTTGCTTTCCACAAGTCGGCAACTATGAGTTCAGATTTTGGCGCTGTTTCTCCAGCCATAAAGCTGTAGACGGACAGAAGATTGGGCACTGGTATGAAGACGGCTGCACATGTACTAAAAGAGAGTTAAACCCTTGGATTGTGGTAGACCTGGGAGCAAAGGATACGATCTTATCAGTATATATACTGAACAGACTGGATGAAGCTTGTAAGTAACAAAGCCATATACAAGTACATGCATATGCCAGGATCAAGAAAGATACTGCCTATATACATGTACATGTGCATCAATATTTATTAGAAAGTACAAACAAACAAACAAACAAAATTAAAAAATAAAAAAAACAAACTTTGTTACGGTAATAACTTTCTTGTTTCTGTACTCAAAGTAAATTACAATGTTTATGTGATCATTAGAACGACCATACAGTCCACATGTTAGAATGCGTATTATTTATACTTACATGTGTTACACATGCAACTATATGCTGGCTGTTTCATACTTGTTTTAGTCCCTGGGAAGGTCTTCCAACATCACCAGTTACACGTATCAGATATTTAGTTTCTTTTGCAACGGGATGTTGTGTGCGCTCGTTTCAGTAGCCTCAATGAGGCGATTCTAACGAGTACATACAAGCCACCTTTATTTTACAGAACATAAAACAAATAAAGCGAAATCATTCTGATCTTGCTCCACGAATATCCTCAATGGCTCGACCAACCACTGCCGTGGTTAAATTTCAATGGTTCCCAAATGTGTTGGAGCCGTAGGCATTTGTTTGTTTCAAACTTCAATGGCTGGAAGACCTTTGGGACCATGAGCATTTGTTCTACACTATGTTCTTAAAGTACAGGCATTTCATGGTTAAAAAGAACAGTGTGTGTGTGTGTGTGCGGGGGGGGGGGTGTTTGTGTGTGTGTGTGAATTCGGGTTTAACGTCCCTTTCAACAATTTTTCAGTCATATCACGACGGTGTCTGGTTTCGACAGGGAGCTCATTGCTCACTTTCATAGTGCTGCCTCACTGAAGTATCATGTCCCAGACATATTAAATGATATATATTACATGAAATATGACATGACCCAGTCACATTATCCTGACACTGGGTCGACCAGTCCTAGCTCTACCCCGTAAATCTGAGTGCCAAGCGAGGAGCAGCTAGTACCATTTTTAACGACTTTGGTATGTCGCGGCCCGGGATAGAACCCGTGACCTCCCGTTCCCCGGAGCGGAACACTCTTCCAACTGAGCTATCGTGGCCGGTTAAATAGAACAGTAGCAAAGGCGAAATTTAGGACTACTATTTCTGTCACAATTCAGAGACAATCCACTCAACAGATGCTAATGGCTGAGGAAATGGATGCATATGGTGGGGGAGGGCATCTATTTTAAAGACATACGTTTGTCTTCTGCGGCCTGAAACCTGTTCTTATTTGGGTCAAATTGATTCATAATGAGCAAATGCTTTTTTTTTTAAAGTAAACCCCTGTTTCAGAGTGTTCAGCTGAAGGGGTTCCGAAATTTACCACTCGTATAAAATGGCAGAAATGCCCCTTAACTGTAATGCTGCGAAGTATCTAACCGCATTGCACCAGATTTATACCTCTTTGTTTGACCTCTGTGGTCTTGAAAGATGTGTGAATGAAATCGGTTGGGGTGGGGGAGGCGGGGAGCGTTCGCAGCAAGAAAATAAACATTACGATAACACATCCGTGCGACATAATGCAGTTTTTCACATCTCCAAAACGGCTACTTTTCTGATTAAAATCGGTGATAGTTTACGAATTTGTACTAACAAGAGAGGTTGTGGGTGCTCATTAAAATCGCCTCATTGGGTGGTTCTAACGACTACCCACAACCTATACTGACCGGCAATAGAAACTATACACTTTTAAATTGTCTCGCCTGACAAAACAAGTGGATAATTCAGTTAAAAATTACTGATTAAGGACTTCACTAACTATCGACATGAATCCTGTAACAAGTTAAAGAAAATCTGGTGTTCAAAATAAAAGTTTTTGGGAAAAAAGTGCATTTTTCACAAAATCTGTTTGTAATCGAATTTTGACTTCAACATTTTTTGCGTATAGGTAACAAGTAAAAAGCAAGGAAAAAAAAATAACATAACATCTAAAAATTATCGAGAAACAAACATTGTATTGAAATCTCAAAAACTGCTTTTTTTTTTAGCGAAATTTTCAAAATAATGTTTCAACCCAAAAATCGACCCGAAAGTGCCTTCAGTCGTTTTAGCATTCTCAGCTGTGTCTTAAATATTGATAAAAACAAAAAACGCAATCAGAAATGCCATACTTTTCGCTCACTTCCGGTGGTTTGGTGCAATATTTAAACGTCGATAAGATTTCAACCATTGTGAAAAGTTTCATTTTGTAACCAATATTCCCCACGTTAGATGATGCGTAATAACTGGCAAAAATGGGAATCACATTCGCGACACAAAAAGTTTGACCCAATGGAAACTTGAACAGCATAATTTTGACCCTTGCTTTGAGCCTGTGGCTCTACCCGTTAAATCGTAGCTATCATTAAACATTTTATTCGATAAATCAGATATGCCACTGATGATAATTTAAATAATTGGAATTCAAATTTCATTAAAATGTTTCGCCAGTGACAACTTAAAAATGAGTGTATAGTTTCTATTTCCGGTGAGTATATGTCTTGGAGCTGAAATAAAAAAAATAATATAAACCCTCTTAGACCCCCAGTTTTCTCTATATAAATTTGGGTTTAAGGTGGTGTTCATTTCACGGACTTGTTTACGTGATGTTAGTCGGGTTATCTCTTCCAGCACCAATTAAAATAGGATTGCAGACATATTTCTCTTTTTTTTTTTTTGCATTGCAATTATCAGTCAAAATCAACCTCTGCTGCCAGGCACTGATACAGCAAGCTTTAAATCAAAGTACTGACAATGCTGATGGGACGATGGTTTGTAATCTTTGGATAGCGTTTGGTAAATTTGCATCTGGTCAGTAGTTTTTCAAAATCAGACTAAAAGATTAGAGTAGTTTAGATAGGGCTAGAATATATTGGGGGCCACTGATGAGGCCTTATTTGATGAAACTAGCTAATCTGACACACTGCACTGTTTGCAAACAGCGTAGGCCCCGATCAGACGCCACAGAAGGCGGCATTTGATCTGGACATGCACTGGTCTATCATCAAACGCTATTATGGATTGGTCTCTCCTTAAAATCCTACCGTTCATGCCCTAAAAAGGACCAGCCAGTTTTTTTATCATCAAAGAAATGCGATAAGATATTTTCTATCATAAAAAGAACTTCTTTATTGATAGTGACATTCTTCACCAGCGAGAACTCTGCTATAGTTTCTGCAACTCAGACCTTGTAACCCATTGTGTACAGAATGGAATCTCTATGTCAAATGAGCACAAAATCGTTTCAAAATTTATTTTGGAAATAGAAAATTACTTGCAAATAGCGTACGGCCAGATAACACGCCGCAGAAGGCTGAATTTTATCGGGTTTTGCAAGGTTTGGCCATTACCCGTTCCTGTACAAAATGGGTAATTAATCACTCTCTTCTAATTACTCTGGGGCCATACCAATCAAATAAATGTAATAAGCAAAATGTTTGTAGTAAACTCACTGCCTATTCTGGTTGTGATTTGCATTTAAATGTGTTTTAACCATATTTCAGCTGAAAGATTGTCAAATATTCATGTTGAGATTGGCTTTCATGAAGAAAATATGATCGAAAAACAAACTCTGTGGTAGCTATCATTTGTGCTTACGTCACACGTTAGGAAGTTTGTCCGTGTACGATTTATGTTCGGAAAACAGGTATTTCCATTTCTTTCTTCAATACCTTCCATTGGAGAAATTTGACGCGTAGCGCAGTAGGTGGCGCATAAATTTCCATTTCTTTGGCTACTTTCATTATCTGTGTGCTTACCATGGTTACCGAGAACACTTGGGACAAAACTCCGAAAAACTGACTGTTAGCGAACACGGACAGTTCAAGAAAATCCTCTTTTTTCATAGCCCACAGAAGAAAAGTTCTGAGAACAGGTTCGATTTGAAGCACCTTTGTCACTTACCTATACCCATCCCTTTGACAGCAGCAGAAAACCCCTCGTCGAAGTGTTGAAAGAGAAAAAACTAATAAAATGATAGCGTGCACGGACTTCGGCCACAAGCAAAGTGAGATAGCTTCCACGTACAAGAGCTTTCCTGAAGGGATTTGCAGATTTACAAACACGCTTGATGTGCATATTTTCTCTCTTTTTAGCTACACGGAGTTCGTTTTCTCAATGGGATAAACTTGTTTATATAGATTCAAAATTAGAGTAAATTGTTTAACAAAAACTAGGTTTCATTTTTTCTCAAAACGAAGATTTGTATCGTGTCAGTCGCTTTCTAGTTCAATGAGCAAAGCGACTCGCAATTTGTTCAGTGTGGTTCAGCGATGTTCCATTTGATTCTACGAAGAGCGTTTGTTTGTATTGGAGATTGAGGGCCCATTCAACACTATTTTAGGTCATTTTTGAACCGGTCAGTTTACTTCATCCACACTTTTCCTGGGCAGGCATATACGAAAGCGGTTAACTGGTGCAGCGCGCATTTTTTCGCCAGTAACTGACAACTGCCCTTCTTGAACAGCGGAAGGAAAAGAATGACGGTAGAAAAGATTTCATAATCAATCTCCACGAAAGAATGTTGCCGACTACGAAGAGTAACTTCCGAAAAAATGAGAAGAGGATCAGTATTTAAATCTACAACAGGTCTACAATGAAAGCGAGTGTTTTTCAATCTGTCGACGCATTTTCGTTTGGTTTCCTTGGAGTTGTACGTTCCAGTCAACATTAACTTATATCGAGCAAGACATTTTACGTAACCACATTTTATCTTCTCAGCAGCTGAAATTGTGCCATGTTGCGGCCGTAAAAAGTCCAACCGTACATCATCCTAGTGCAGATTATATTGTCTGGTTCTTTGGGATAATTGACTTCATTTAGAGAATTTATTTATCTTTACTGCAGCTGCTGTTATGTCCTATGTCGGCCGTACAAAGTCACCCCTTACATCATAATAGTGCAGATTATATTTTCTCATTGAGTTCATTTAGAATAATATGGAAAATAGAGTTCTGCTTAAGCCGGTGCCATTGTTGCACATTTCAGTACTGGTCATGAATAGACCCAATAAAGTAGAAGTAAAACAAAGATCAGGAATCGATGCAATTAACTTACTTCATCCATCAAAGACACCAAAGGGAAAGAAACACAAACATGAAGCGACCAGACCATAATGGAATCCTAAACAAAGGAAGGCCATAAGGACAGTTACTTTCCCACAAAATAAAACCTGTCTGCTATTTTCGTTTATTTGGTGTATTCTTTGCGTCCAAAGAATCTAACTATTCAGAATTTATTTATTCATAGGTAGTCAACCAGAACTGTGGAAATGATTTTGCCAGAGCCTACATCATAGTGTAGATTATATTTTCTTGTCCTTTGGGATCATTGATTGCATTGTGGTGTTTTGAAAATATCTGAGGGTCACTGATGAGGCCTGATTGGCCGAGGCTGGCTGGTTTGGCCCGGAGGGCGTGTACACTCCATATTTTTCACTTCTGTGGTGTATTCCTTGCTTCCAAAGGATAACCATTTTATAAAGCATATTTAACTTCACTACAGCTGATGTGTGGGAATGTGTGGCGGCGGTAAAACGTCTCCCTGCCCTACACATAGTGTAGATTATATTTTATTGTCCTTTGGGATCATTGATTTCATTGTGGAATTTGAAAATATCTGAGGGTCACTGAGGAGGCCTGATTGGCCGAGGCTGGCTGGTCTGGCCCGGAGGGCGTGTACACTCCATATTTTTCACTTCTGTGGTGTATTCCTTGCTTCCAAAGGATAACCCTTTTATAGAACATATTTGCTTTTAGAGTGTTTGATGTCGGAAAACAATGTTGCTTTCAACAAGTCGGCAACTATGAGTTCAGATTTTGGCGCTGTTTCTCCAGCCATAAAGCTGTAGACGGACAGAAGATTGGGCACTGGTATGAAGACGGCTGCACATGTACTAAAAGAGAGTTAAACCCTTGGATTGTGGTAGACCTGGGAGCAAAGGATACGATCTTATCAGTATATATACTGAACAGACTGGATGAAGCTTGTAAGTAACAAAGCCATATACAAGTACATGCATATGCCAGGATCAAGAAAGATACTGCCTATATACATGTACATGTGCACCAATATTTATTAGAAAGTACAAACAAACAAACAAAATTAAAAAATAAAAAAACAAACTTTGTTACGGTAATAACTTTCTTGTTTCTGTACTCAAAGTGTGTGTGTGTGTGCGGGGGGGGGGGGGGGGGGGGGGGTGTTTGTGTGTGTGTGTGAATTCGGGTTTAACGTCCCTTTCAACAATTTTTCAGTCATATCACGACGGTGTCTGGTTTCGACAGGGAGCTCATTGCTCACTTTCATAGTGCTGCCTCACTGAAGTATCATGTCCCAGACATATTAAATGATATATATTACATGAAATATGACATGACCCAGTCACATTATCCTGACACTGGGCCGACCAGTCCTAGCTCTACCCCGTAAATCTGAGTGCCAAGCGAGGAGCAGCTAGTACCATTTTAAACGACTTTGGTATGTCGCGGCCCGGGATAGAACCCGTGACCTCCCGTTCCCCGGAGCGGAACACTCTTCCAACTGAGCTATCGGGGCCGGTTAAATAGAACAGTAGCAAAGGCGAAATTTAGGACTACTATTTCTGTCACAATTCAGAGACAATCCACTCAACAGATGCTAATGGCTGAGGAAATGGATGCATATGGTGGGGGAGGGCATCTATTTTAAAGACATACGTTTGTCTTCTGCGGCCTGAAACCTGTTCTTATTTGGGTCAAATTGATTCATAATGAGCAAATGCTTTTTTTTTAAAGTAAACCCCTGTTTCAGAGTGTTCAGCTGAAGGGGTTCCGAAATTTACCACTCGTATAAAATGGCAGAAATGCCCCTTAACTGTAATGCTGCGAAGTATCTAACCGCATTGCACCAGATTTATACCTCTTTGTTTGACCTCTGTGGTCTTGAAAGATGTGTGAATGAAATCGGTTGGGGTGGGGGAGGCGGGGAGCGTTCGCAGCAAGAAAATAAACATTACGATAACACATCCGTGCGACATAATGCAGTTTTTCACATCTCCAAAACGGCTACTTTTCTGATTAAAATCGGTGATAGTTTACGAATTTGTACTAACAAGAGAGGTTGTGGGTGCTAATTAAAATCGCCTCATTGGGGTGGTTCTAACGACTACCCACAACCTATACTGACCGGCAATAGAAACTATACACTTTTAAATTGTCTCGCCTGACAAAACAAGTGGATAATTCAGTTAAAAATTACTGATTAAGGACTTTACTAACTATCGACATGAATCCTGTAACAAGTTAAAGAAAATCTGGTGTTCAAAATAAAAGTTTTTGGGAAAAAAGTGCATTTTTCACAAAATCTGTTTGTAATCGAATTTTGACTTCAACATTTTTTGCGTATAGGTAACAAGTAAAAAGCAAGGAAAAAAAAAATAACATAACATCTAAAAATTATCGAGAAACAAACTTTGTATTGAAATCTCAAAAACTGCTTTTTTTTAGCGAAATTTTCAAAATAATGTTTCAACCCAAAAATCGACCCGAAAGTGCCTTCAGTCGTTTTAGCATTCTCAGCTGTGTCTTAAATATTGATAAAAACAAAAAACGCAATCAGAAATGCCATACTTTTCGCTCACTTCCGGTGGTTTGGTGCAATATTTAAACGTCGATAAGATTTCAACCATTGTGAAAAGTTTCATTTTGTAACCAATATTCCCCACGTTAGATGATGCGTAATAACTGGCAAAAATGGGAATCACATTCGCGACACAAAAAGTTTGACCCAATGGAAACTTGAACAGCATAATTTTGACCCTTGCTTTGAGCCTGTGGCTCTACCCGTTAAATCGTAGCTATCATTAAACATTTTATTCGATAAATCAGATATGCCACTGATGATAATTTAAATAATTGGAATTCAAATTTCATTAAAATGTTTCGCCAGTGACAACTTAAAAATGAGTGTATAGTTTCTATTTCTATTTCTGTATATGTCTTGGAGCTGAAATAAAAAAAATAATATAAACCCTCTTAGACCCCCAGTTTTCTCTATATAAATTTGGGTTTAAGGTGGTGTTCATTTCACGGACTTGTTTACGTGATGTTAGTCGGGTTATCTCTTCCAGCACCAATTAAAATAGGATTGCAGACATATTTCTCTTTTTTTTTTTTTGCATTGCAATTATCAGTCAAAATCAACCTCTGCTGCCAGGCACTGATACAGCAAGCTTTAAATCAAAGTACTGACAATGCTGATGGGACGATGGTTTGTAATCTTTGGATAGCGTTTGGTAAATTTGCATCTGGTCAGTAGTTTTTCAAAATCAGACTAAAAGATTAGAGTAGTTTAGATAGGGCTAGAATATATTGGGGGCCACTGATGAGGCCTTATTTGATGAAACTAGCTAATCTGACACACTGCACTGTTTGCAAACAGCGTAGGCCCCGATCAGACGCCACAGAAGGCGGCATTTGATCTGGACATGCACTGGTCTATCATCAAACGCTATTATGGATTGGTCTCTCCTTAAAATCCTACCGTTCATGCCCTAAAAAGGACCAGCCAGTTTTTTATCATCAAAGAAATGCGATAAGATATTTTCTATCATAAAAAGAACTTCTTTATTGATAGTGACATTCTTCACCAGCGAGAACTCTGCTATAGTTTCTGCAACTCAGACCTTGTAACCCATTGTGTACAGAATGGAATCTCTATGTCAAATGAGCACAAAATCGTTTCAAAATTTATTTTGGAAATAGAAAATTACTTGCAAATAGCGTACGGCCAGATAACACGCCGCAGAAGGCTGAATTTTATCGGGTTTTGCAAGGTTTGGCCATTACCCGTTCCTGTACAAAATGGGTAATTAATCACTCTCTTCTAATTACTCTGGGGCCATACCAATCAAATAAATGTAATAAGCAAAATGTTTGTAGTAAACTCACTGCCTATTCTGGTTGTGATTTGCATTTAAATGTGTTTTAACCATATTTCAGCTGAAAGAGTGTCAAATATTCATGTTGAGATTGGCTTTCATGAAGAAAATATGATCGAAATGGTATACACTATCGGGAAACAAACTCTGTGGTAGCTATCATTTGTGCTTACGTCACACGTTAGGAAGTTTGTCCGTGTACGATTTATGTTCGGAAAACAGGTATTTCCATTTCTTTCTTCAATACCTTCCATTGGAGAAATTTGACGCGTAGCGCAGTAGGTGGCGCATAAATTTCCATTTCTTTGGCTACTTTCATTATCTGTGTGCTTACCATGGTTATCGAGAACACTTGGGACAAAACTCCGAAAAACTGACTGTTAGCGAACACGGACAGTTCAAGAAAATCCTCTTTTTTCATAGCCCACAGAAGAAAAGTTCTGAGAACAGGTTCGATTTGAAGCACCTTTGTCACTTACCTATACCCATCCCTTTGACAGCAGCAGAAAACCCCTCGTCGAAGTGTTGAAAGAGAAAAAACTAATAAAATGATAGCGTGCACGGACTTCGGCCACAAGCAAAGTGAGATAGCTTCCACGTACAAGAGCTTTCCTGAAGGGTTTTGCAGATTTACAAACACGCTTGATGTGCATATTTTCTCTCTTTTTAGCTACACGGAGTTCGTTTTCTCAATGGGATAAACTTGTTTATATAGATTCAAAATTAGAGTAAATTGTTTAACAAAAACTAGGTTTCATTTTTTCTCAAAACGAAGATTTGTATCGTGTCAGTCGCTTTCTAGTTCAATGAGCAAAGCGACTCGCAATTTGTTCAGTGTGGTTCAGCGATGTTCCATTTGATTCTACGAAGAGCGTTTGTTTGTATTGGAGATTGAGGGCCCATTCAACACTATTTTAGGTCATTTTTGAACCGGTCAGTTTACTTCATCCACACTTTTCCTGGGCAGGCATATACGAAAGCGGTTAACTGGTGCAGCGCGCATTTTTTCGCCAGTAACTGACAACTGCCCTTCTTGAACAGCGGAAGGAAAAGAATGACGGTAGAAAAGATTTCATAATCAATCTCCACGAAAGAATGTTGCCGACTACGAAGAGTAACTTCCGAAAAAATGAGAAGAGGATCAGTATTTAAATCTACAACAGGTCTACAATGAAAGCGAGTGTTTTTCAATCTGTCGACGCATTTTCGTTTGGTTTCCTTGGAGTTGTACGTTCCAGTCAACATTAACTTATATCGAGCAAGACATTTTACGTAACCACATTTTATCTTCTCTGCAGCTGAAATTGTGCCATGTTGCGGCCGTAAAAAGTCCAACCGTACATCATCCTAGTGCAGATTATATTGTCTGGTTCTTTGGGATAATTGACTTCATTTAGAGAATTTATTTATCTTTACTGCAGCTGCTGTTATGTCCTATGTCGGCCGTACAAAGTCACCCCGTACATCATAATAGTGCAGATTATATTTTCTCATTGAGTTCATTTAGAATAATATGGAAAATAGAGTTCTGCTTAAGCCGGTGCCATTGTTGCACATTTCAGTACTGGTCATGAATAGACCCAATAAAGTAGAAGTAAAACAAAGATCAGGAATCGATGCAATTAACTTACTTCATCCATCAAAGACACCAAAGGGAAAGAAACACAAACATGAAGCGACCAGACCATAATGGAATCCTAAACAAAGGAAGGCCATAAGGACAGTTACTTTCCCACAAAATAAAACCTGTCTGCTATTTTCGTTTATTTGGTGTATTCTTTGCGTCCAAAGAATCTAACTATTCAGAATTTATTTATTCATAGGTAGTCAACCAGAACTGTGGAAATGATTTTGCCAGAGCCTACATCATAGTGTAGATTATATTTTCTTGTCCTTTGGGATCATTGATTGCATTGTGGTGTTTTGAAAATATCTGAGGGTCACTGATGAGGCCTGATTGGCCGAGGCTGGCTGGTTTGGCCCGGAGGGCGTGTACACTCCATATTTTTCACTTCTGTGGTGTATTCCTTGCTTCCAAAGGATAACCATTTTATAAAGCATATTTAACTTCACTACAGCTGATGTGTGGGAATGTGTGGCGGCGGTAAAACGTCTCCCTGCCCTACACATAGTGTAGATTATATTTTCTTGTCCTTTGGGATCATTGATTTCATTGTGGAATTTGAAAATATCTGAGGGTCACTGAGGAGGCCTGATTGGCCGAGGCTGGCTGGTCTGGCCCGGAGGGCGTGTACACTCCATATTTTTCACTTCTGTGGTGTATTCCTTGCTTCCAAAGGATAACCTTTTTATAGAACATATTTGCTTTTAGAGTGTTTGATGTCGGAAAACAATGTTGCTTTCAACAAGTCGGCAACTATGAGTTCAGATTTTGGCGCTGTTTCTCCAGCCATAAAGCTGTAGACGGACAGAAGATTGGGCACTGGTATGAAGACGGCTGCACATGTACTAAAAGAGAGTTAAAACCCTTGGATTGTGGTAGACCTGGGAGCAAAGGATACGATCTTATCAGTATATATACTGAACAGACTGGATGAAGCTTGTAAGTAACAAAGCCATATACAAGTACATGCATATGCCAGGATCAAGAAAGATACTGCCTATATACATGTACATGTGCACCAATATTTATTAGAAAGTACAAACAAACAAACAAACAAAATTAAAAAATAAAAAAACAAACTTTGTTACGGTAATAACTTTCTTGTTTCTGTACTCAAAGTAAATTACAATGTTTATGTGATCATTAGAACGACCATACAGTCCACATGTTAGAATGCGTATTATTTATACTTACATGTGTTACACATGCAACTATATGCTGGCTGTTTCATACTTGTTTTAGTCCCTGGGAAGGTCTTCCAACATCACCAGTTACACGTATCTTTTGCAACGGGATGTTGTGTGCGCTCGTTTCAGTAGCCTCAATGAGGCGATTCTAACGAGTACATACAAGCCACCTTTATTTTACAGAACATAAAACAAATAAAGCGAAATCATTCTGATCTTGCTCCACGAATATCCTCAATGGCTCGACCAACCACTGCCGTGGTTAAATTTCAATGGTTCCCAAATGTGTTGGAGCCGTAGGCATTTGTTTGTTTCAAACTTCAATGGCTGGAAGACCTTTGGGACCATGAGCATTTGTTCTACACTATGTTCTTAAAGTACAGGCATTTCATGGTTAAAAAGAACAGTGTGTGTGTGTGTGTGCGGGGGGGGGGGGGGGGGGGTGTTTGTGTGTGTGTGTGAATTCGGGTTTAACGTCCCTTTCAACAATTTTTCAGTCATATCACGACGGTGTCTGGTTTCGACAGGGAGCTCATTGCTCACTTTCATAGTGCTGCCTCACTGAAGTATCATGTCCCAGACATATTAAATGATATATATTACATGAAATATGACATGACCCAGTCACATTATCCTGACACTGGGTCGACCAGTCCTAGCTCTACCCCGTAAATCTGAGTGCCAAGCGAGGAGCAGCTAGTACCATTTTAAACGACTTTGGTATGTCGCGGCCCGGGATAGAACCCGTGACCTCCCGTTCCCCGGAGCGGAACACTCTTCCAACAGAGCTATCGGGGCCGGTTAAATAGAACAGTAGCAAAGGCGAAATTTAGGACTACTATTTCTGTCACAATTCAGAGACAATCCACTCAACAGATGCTAATGGCTGAGGAAATGGATGCATATGGTGGGGGAGGGCATCTATTTTAAAGACATACGTTTGTCTTCTGCGGCCTGAAACCTGTTCTTATTTGGGTCAAATTGATTCATAATGAGCAAATGCTTTTTTTTTAAAGTAAACCCCTGTTTCAGAGTGTTCAGCTGAAGGGGTTCCGAAATTTACCACTCGTATAAAATGGCAGAAATGCCCCTTAACTGTAATGCTGCGAAGTATCTAACCGCATTGCACCAGATTTATACCTCTTTGTTTGACCTCTGTGGTCTTGAAAGATGTGTGAATGAAATCGGTTGGGGTGGGGGAGGCGGGGAGCGTTCGCAGCAAGAAAATAAACATTACGATAACACATCCGTGCGACATAATGCAGTTTTTCACATCTCCAAAACGGCTACTTTTCTGATTAAAATCGGTGATAGTTTACGAATTTGTACTAACAAGAGAGGTTGTGGGTGCTCATTAAAATCGCCTCATTGGGGTGGTTCTAACGACTACCCACAACCTATACTGACCGGCAATAGAAACTATACACTTTTAAATTGTCTCGCCTGACAAAACAAGTGGATAATTCAGTTAAAAATTACTGATTAAGGACTTTACTAACTATCGACATGAATCCTGTAACAAGTTAAAGAAAATCTGGTGTTCAAAATAAAAGTTTTTGGGAAAAAAGTGCATTTTTCACAAAATCTGTTTGTAATCGAATTTTGACTTCAACATTTTTTGCGTATAGGTAACAAGTAAAAAGCAAGGAATAAAAAAATAACATAACATCTAAAAATTATCGAGAAACAAACATTGTATTGAAATCTCAAAAACTGCTTTTTTTTAGCGAAATTTTCAAAATAATGTTTCAACCCAAAAATCGACCCGAAAGTGCCTTCAGTCGTTTTAGCATTCTCAGCTGTGTCTTAAATATTGATAAAAACAAAAAACGCAATCAGAAATGCCATACTTTTCGCTCACTTCCGGTGGTTTGGTCCAATATTTAAACGTCGATAAGATTTCAACCATTGTGAAAAGTTTCATTTTGTAACCAATATTCCCCACGTTAGATGATGCGTAATAACTGGCAAAAATGGGAATCACATTCGCGACACAAAAAGTTTGACCCAATGGAAACTTGAACAGCATAATTTTGACCCTTGCTTTGAGCCTGTGGCTCTACCCGTTAAATCGTAGCTATCATTAAACATTTTATTCGATAAATCAGATATGCCACTGATGATAATTTAAATAATTGGAATTCAAATTTCATTAAAATGTTTCGCCAGTGACAACTTAAAAATGAGTGTATAGTTTCTATTTCCGGTGAGTATATGTCTTGGAGCTGAAATAAAAAAAATAATATAAACCCTCTTAGACCCCCAGTTTTCTCTATATAAATTTGGGTTTAAGGTGGTGTTCATTTCACGGACTTGTTTACGTGATGTTAGTCGGGTTATCTCTTCCAGCACCAATTAAAATAGGATTGCAGACATATTTCTCTTTTTTTTTTTTGCATTGCAATTATCAGTCAAAATCAACCTCTGCTGCCAGGCACTGATACAGCAAGCTTTAAATCAAAGTACTGACAATGCTGATGGGACGATGGTTTGTAATCTTTGGATAGCGTTTGGTAAATTTGCATCTGGTCAGTAGTTTTTCAAAATCAGACTAAAAGATTAGAGTAGTTTAGATAGGGCTAGAATATATTGGGGGCCACTGATGAGGCCTTATTTGATGAAACTAGCTAATCTGACACACTGCACTGTTTGCAAACAGCGTAGGCCCCGATCAGACGCCACAGAAGGCGGCATTTGATCTGGACATGCACTGGTCTATCATCAAACGCTATTATGGATTGGTCTCTCCTTAAAATCCTACCGTTCATGCCCTAAAAAGGACCAGCCAGTTTTTTATCATCAAAGAAATGCGATAAGATATTTTCTATCACAAAAAGAACTTCTTTATTGATAGTGACATTCTTCACCAGCGAGAACTCTGCTATAGTTTCTGCAACTCAGACCTTGTAACCCATTGTGTACAGAATGGAATCTCTATGTCAAATGAGCACAAAATCGTTTCAAAATTTATTTTGGAAATAGAAAATTACTTGCAAATAGCGTACGGCCAGATAACACGCCGCAGAAGGCTGAATTTTATCGGGTTTTGCAAGGTTTGGCCATTACCCGTTCCTGTACAAAATGGGTAATTAATCACTCTCTTCTAATTACTCTGGGGCCATACCAATCAAATAAATGTAATAAGCAAAATGTTTGTAGTAAACTCACTGCCTATTCTGGTTGTGATTTGCATTTAAATGTGTTTTAACCATATTTCAGCTGAAAGAGTGTCAAATATTCATGTTGAGATTGGCTTTCATGAAGAAAATATGATCGAAAAACAAACTCTGTGGTAGCTATCATTTGTGCTTACGTCACACGTTAGGAAGTTTGTCCGTGTACGATTTATGTTCGGAAAACAGGTATTTCCATTTCTTTCTTCAATACCTTCCATTGGAGAAATTTGACGCGTAGCGCAGTAGGTGGCGCATAAATTTCCATTTCTTTGGCTACTTTCTACTTTCTGTGTGCTTACCATGGTTACCGAGAACACTGTGGACAAAACTCCGAAAAACTGACTGTTAGCGAACACGGACAGTTCAAGAAAATCCTCTTTTTTCATAGCCCACAGAAGAAAAGTTCTGAGAACAGGTTCGATTTGAAGCACCTTTGTCACTTACCTATACCCATCCCTTTGACAGCAGCAGAAAACCCCTCGTCGAAGTGTTGAAAGAGAAAAAACTAATAAAATGATAGCGTGCACGGACTTCGGCCACAAGCAAAGTGAGATAGCTTCCACGTACAAGAGCTTTCCTGAAGGGTTTTGCAGATTTACAAACACGCTTGATGTGCATATTTTCTCTCTTTTTAGCTACACGGAGTTCGTTTTCTCAATGGGATAAACTTGTTTATATAGATTCAAAATTAGAGTAAATTGTTTAACAAAAACTAGGTTTCATTTTTTCTCAAAACGAAGATTTGTATCGTGTCAGTCGCTTTCTAGTTCAATGAGCAAAGCGACTCGCAATTTGTTCAGTGTGGTTCAGCGATGTTCCATTTGATTCTACGAAGAGCGTTTGTTTGTATTGGAGATTGAGGGCCCATTCAACACTATTTTAGGTCATTTTTGAACCGGTCAGTTTACTTCATCCACACTTTTCCTGGGCAGGCATATACGAAAGCGGTTAACTGGTGCAGCGCGCATTTTTTCGCCAGTAACTGACAACTGCCCTTCTTGAACAGCGGAAGGAAAAGAATGACGGTAGAAAAGATTTCATAATCAATCTCCACGAAAGAATGTTGCCGACTACGAAGAGTAACTTCCGAAAAAATGAGAAGAGGATCAGTATTTAAATCTACAACAGGTCTACAATGAAAGCGAGTGTTTTTCAATCTGTCGACGCATTTTCGTTTGGTTTCCTTGGAGTTGTACGTTCCAGTCAACATTAACTTATATCGAGCAAGACATTTTACGTAACCACATTTTATCTTCTCTGCAGCTGAAATTGTGCCATGTTGCGGCCGTAAAAAGTCCAACCGTACATCATCCTAGTGCAGATTATATTGTCTGGTTCTTTGGGATAATTGACTTCATTTAGAGAATTTATTTATCTTTACTGCAGCTGCTGTTATGTCCTATGTCGGCCGTACAAAGTCACCCCGTACATCATAATAGTGCAGATTATATTTTCTCATTGAGTTCATTTAGAATAATATGGAAAATAGAGTTCTGCTTAAGCCGGTGCCATTGTTGCACATTTCAGTACTGGTCATGAATAGACCCAATAAAGTAGAAGTAAAACAAAGATCAGGAATCGATGCAATTAACTTACTTCATCCATCAAAGACACCAAAGGGAAAGAAACACAAACATGAAGCGACCAGACCATAATGGAATCCTAAACAAAGGAAGGCCATAAGGACAGTTACTTTCCCACAAAATAAAACCTGTCTGCTATTTTCGTTTATTTGGTGTATTCTTTGCGTCCAAAGAATCTAACTATTCAGAATTTATTTATTCATAGGTAGTCAACCAGAACTGTGGAAATGATTTTGCCAGAGGCTAAAACCTGCCTTTCTTGAATCCGCAAGAGAAAAAGAGAATTACCGAAGAAAAGATTTCAATGTTGTCGAACAGGCGGGGATCGATCATCAGTTAGACACGTTTTCGATAATTTTCTGAAAAAGGGGTAGTCCTTTAAAACTGGGAACTATGGGTTGTGCAAGATTTTTCTGGGCCCGACTAGCTTATTTCGGCCGACCGGGCCTCATCAGTAAATAATAATCAAAAATGAGTTCCTTTAAGAGCAATGAAAACATTCATAAGAAAGAAGATGGGTAATCCTCATTTGTTCCCTATTAAATCCCGCAGTGATTGGTATGTATATAAACCACTGAGACCATTACCTGATTTACCTGCATATGCGAGAACATAAAGGCCCGGTCTATATGCAAAATGTGTAAAGTAGTCTGTATGTGCTCATATTCATATCAGAAAAAAATAGCTGATCCACAGACACAAAAAAGCGATTTTGCAAAATTCATACATGTATGTTTACTTGTATGCGGGTCGGTTTCAACTCTGCGTGGAAGCACATTGCAGCCCATCTATTTCTTCAAGCCCCGATGGACGGGGCCGAGCCATTTTAGATATCGGAACGCAACGATTTAATCAATTTGGAATCTTCATGTCGCACGAATGCCCACACCAAATTTCACCTTCCTCTAACATGGTTCTAGACATGTCGACATTGTGAATTTTACAACAGACGGGCTTACGTGCAGACGATAGACGGAAAACGGACAGCAAACCACAGCATAATGTTACCGATGCTCCAGATGTGCAACAAACAGAAACTAAAAATAGCCTACATGCGTACAAGTATTAACTGTGAGCTTCCACGGACACGGATTGGAAAGGATAGCTTCCACGGATATGATTAAGAATGTTAGCATCCACGAACGAGTACAAAAATGTTAGCTTCCACGGACATGGATTTCCATAAACAAAATTCATGTATTAATCATTGTTGCTGCTAGTAATATATAATCAGCATATATTTATTTGCCCGTTTACCTGTAAAATTATTTATTGCAGCCATGGAACACCAGCCCGCAGTGTGTCGTTATTGTGGTAAAATATTTCGGAGCCGTTCAGGTGTAAGTGACCATGAAAGGAGCCATATCATTCATGCGCCATACAGATGATGTACCCACTATATTCATATACTAGTGACACACGACGGCCTTGTCAAACGTGTGGCATCGATATTCGCTCACGCCTTACAGTTTGGGAGGTCGTTTGATAAATTTCAAGATGGTCGCTATGGGCATCTTAGATTTTGTTTGTTTGATTTGAGTTATAACGTCCCCGTCGTCACTGTAAAGGCCATTTTGCAGACGTTGCTTCCCGATCAACTGGTACCCGACATTGAGATGAAATGACATCTCAAGCCCTGCCACCCAATGAAACGAATAGGATTTATAAGCATGGACTCGCACCGCTTTGTCTAGAAAGGCTTAGATCCTCTGAGCGGTTTACGTAGCTCTCACCTTTCAACTTGACAATATTTACATAAGATTTGGTACTAAGTTATTTAGACAAGTTGTGGGTATTCCGATATGTAATAATTGCGCACCCATTGTGGCTGATCTGATTTTGTTTTGTTATAAGAGACCTCATGATGTTCCTTTCTGCTGAAAACCAGTCTGAAATCATTGAAGCTTTAAGCTCCACTTCTCGATATTTGGATTATTTATTAAATACTAACAATACCTATTTCGATGGTTTGATCAGTCAAATTTTCTCCCTCCCCCCCACCCTCCCCTGAACCTAAGGTGAATGAAACGAATTGTTCTGATACCGAGGCCCCGATTTTGGATTTACATCTGTCTTTTGTGGATGGGTTTGTTTCTTGCAAAGTTTTTGATTAACCCAATGATTTTGATTTTGAGATTGTAAATTTGCCTTTTTTGGATGGTGATGTTTCGCAATTAATTCGATTGTCATGAGTGTGCAGTCATGTACATGATTTCAACACTCGTAATAAATTGTTAACTGCTTAAAGGGAGAGCTTGGTAGTACAGGGAAACTACAAATGATTGACAGAATCTCATAGTTTAATGAGCTATAATAAAGACATTAACTCCCAGCATGTTTATGTTTGGTCTGGGCAGAGCTGCTCATTAGCCTGCGAAATGTGTTATTGCAAGAAATCATTTGTGTGTTACATCATCTGCCATAGAGGGTTTAATAATTCAGATTGAAATTAAGTTTGTTAACACGGGACTTAGTGCATTTTTCACATCTCCAATATGGCCACTTTTCTGATGAAAACCCATGAATGATATTCTTCTTATTTAAATATACTAAAACATATGTTGTGAGTGCTCGTTATAACCGCCTCATTGAGTCGGTTCTTACGAGTACCCAAAACCTATGACTTAGAGCAGAAATAAGAGAATTAATATATATCTGTAAACCCAGTTTTCTCTATATAGAATGGGATTTAGGTGGGGTGGGGGTCTTCGCTGTACTGACTTGTTGACATGATGTGTAAACAATGCAGGATTCCAGATAAAAATAGTTGGGCTTGAAGAAAAAGATTGGGCTGCATGATGCTCTCACGCAGACCTGAAACTGACCACACATCCACACATGAGTACTAGTAAAGTAGAAGTAAAACAAAGATCAGGAATTGATACAATTAACTTACTCCATCCATAAAAGACACCAAAGGGAAAGAAATACAAACATTAAGCTACCAGACCATAATGGAAACCTAAACAAAGGAAGGCCATATGGACAGTTACTTTCCCACAAAATGGCCATATGGCCATCCAAAATTAAAAGACACAAGTGATACACACAATAAGTAACAAACAACAACATAAATAAATCGCCACAGAAATAAACCGCTCAGAGGTTCTAAGCACGCCCAGGAAAAGTGGTCCGAGGTGGACCGTCCATGCATATAAACCCTATTGGTTTCATTGGGCGACAGAGCTTGGGATGTCATTTCATCACAGTGTTGGGTAAAAGTCCCACAAAATTGGAAGCAGCCTCTCTAAAATGACCTATAGTAGTGACGGGAACGTTAAACCTCAAACCAAACAAATAAACAAAACATCTGCTCAAAACTTAGATTCCAGTAACAGACATAATAATTCTGTTGTTTGTGAAAAATAAGTTTTACCCTGTAAACCCCATTTTACAACATAAAAGTAGGGTTGGTTCAAGGGGGTCAAATTATAGAGGCGTGTTTTCCTGATGGAAAGTCTTTAGAAGCCAGGGATTGATCCTGCGATCCTTGGCTTATCAGGCGAGTAGCATAGCCTATATTCCACAGATTTTGTTTTGTTTGTATTGGAGTTTAATGGCCCAGTCAACACCTATTTAGGTCATTTTTGAGCCGGTCAGTCTACCAAACCACACTTTTCCTGGGCAGGCTTATTCGTAAGCGGTTAACCAGTACAGTGCACATTCTTTCGCCAGAAACTGACAACTGCCCTTCTTGAATCAGCGGAAGCGGGCGAATGACCGTAGAAAAGATTTCATGATCAATCTCCCAGGTGTCGAACCTGCGTCCTCCTGATCACCAGTCAGAGGCGCATCCGACTACAGAGGCCGGCACTATTCCACAGAGGCTTCTACATACATCGTTGAATCAACGTTGAATCATAGCTGAAAACGCTGTTTCAAAATATTCAAATGTCTGCCAACTTTGATACATCTTATTTGCTTGCACTGGAAGTGGTGCATGAACCCAGTGGGGCCACACCAATGAAACAACATCCATTACATCGAAATCAAGCTTAGTTCTTATGTGTCATTTGCTGTTATTCCAAATAAAACATAATAGCTAACTACATTCCAATGCAACAGTGCAAGTTGTAATATAAATTAAATTGTGTGTAAAATTCCCAATTAGTTAGGTAAATCAATATCTTGGACCAGCTGATGAGCCTAAAACTGCTTCAGATGTTATCAGTAATAGCCTGTGTCCAGGGCCTAATAAAACTTCATCAATGTCAGATTTTATAGCCTTCCCTCAAACTATCTTAGAGGAATGAAAATGCATCAAGCTCTCCCTTTAACTTCTTAATCAGGGTTATCGGTAAATTTTATAGACGTCATTCTGATTTAATTTCAAAATTCAATATTGGACTTAAATCTCTTCTGCAAGAAGGTCTATCGGAACCCGAATTTTATGGTGACTTAGTATATAAATTCAGAAAAATATATAATCGCAATGACTTCAGCACCCAATTTCGTAAAATAATTCTTCGATATAAAAACATTGGGTACAACATAAGTGTTATACGACAGCATGCATGCATGGTAGTTAACCCAGTCACGGTTGACAACTTTGCTTCTCTTTTTAATTGCAAGCTGGTGGGTCAGGCCTCAGATTCTATGACGGTTCTAGCGCAAAGGCTTACTGAGAATTAGAGAGATGTAATTAAATGTAATAGTTGTTGGTATCTGATGCTCTGTCTCTGGTCGGGTCCATCGGAGTCTAACTGTTGTTTTTTTTATGCGCATTTCAGTGGTTTCTTGCTGTCAAGTCCTCACCGTTGTTTCGTCTCTGTGGTATTTTATATTTTGTGTTCACGGAGATGTTGCACTGATGAGTTAGGATGCCTTCATGTGGACTGAACTATTTATTTGTTTCATTTGCGACGGAAGTAAGGGCGAGGATTGTGGCCACGTAAAATCGTTTTAAGCCCCCAGTGGAATTTGTTTCACTGACCGTTCCAATGCGAGTCTTCTGTCGTGGTTTATTTTTGTTATGGTTTGTCTTTGGGTGTTTGTGTCGCTTATATTATTTTGTTTTGGATAGCCGATTGGCCATTCTGTGGGAAAGTAACTGTCCTTTTGGCTTTCCGCTATTGATGTTTCCATTAGTTTCTGTTGTTTCATGTTTGCGTTTCTTTCCATTTGGTGTCTCTGATGGGAGCTGTGGGTTGTATCGATTCCTGATCTTTGCATTCACTTCTATTTTACCAGTACTTGTATTAGGAGATAGTATTCCTTTAATATACAAGAGAGGTTTAAACATAAGTTCCCTTTTTTATAAGTGCTTTATTATCTCTGTTCTCTCCATGGTAACTGATAACAATTGGAACAAGTTTTCCTTAACTAAATGTCCTGACAGTTTCCGGTTACCACGGAGAGCACAGATGCAGCGACAGAAATAAATGAAAGGAAGATCTATCGATACACAGAGGTGATAAAGACATACTATCCATTACATTGATTAATATTTTTCCTACTGGTGAACAGCGAGTTTCTATCAAAAATAGTCTACCCATGCCTTTGCAAATTTGTTTTGCTGCAGAAAGACTGGGCAAAACTAGTTAGTCTGGCCCAGAAAACTTGAACACTTCATATTTTCCAGTTCTTTGGTGTATTCCTTGCTCCTAAAGGATAGTCCTTTTATAGAACATATTTGTTACAGCATCTGCATGGGGCCTGATTGGTATGGCTTCTTTCATGATCACTTAGACCTGAACGGCTCCGAAAAATATTTCCACAATTATGACACACTGCTGGCTGGTATTCCATGTCTGCAATTAATAATATTACAGGTAGAATGGCAAATAAATATATGCTGATTATATATTGCTAGCTGCAATAATGATTAATACGTGTATTTTGTTTATGGAAACCCATGTACGTGGAAGCTAACAATTTTTGCACTCGTCCGTGGACGTTAACATTCTTAATCATATCCGTGGAAGCTATCATTTTCAATCCATGTCCGTGGAAGCTAATTTTTAAGACTCGTGTGCATGAAGGTTATTTTTATTAACTGTATGCTGTACATCTGGAGCATCGGTAACATTAGCCGGCCTCAGTGGCTCAGTCGGATGCGCGTCTGACTGGCGATCAGGAGGACGCGGGTTCGACTCCCGCAGGGGTTGGCAACATTCTTACTTTGAGACTGATTATGAAATCTTTTCTACGGTTATTCTCTCCCTTCCGCTGATTCAAGAAGGGCAGTTGTCAGTTTCTGTCGAAAGAATGTGCACTGTATTGGTTAACCGCTTACGTATAAGCCTGCCCAGGAATGTGTTGATAGGTAAACTAACCGGCTCAAAAATGACCTAAATAGTGTTGACTGGGCCGTAAAACTCCAATACAAACAAACAAAATCGGTAACATTATGCCGTACAGGGAGTTCGATCATATACCAGACCATGGTAGCAGAAGTCAACGTGTGCACGTTCTTCCCATGATTTCCATGTTCTTTCACCGGTGTGATCGAACGACGTCTGGTAGATGTTTGGTAAACTGGTACACAGACCATCTATTTCTTAAATAGAAGTCTATGTAGCAGTCTAGACACGGGGTGCACACTAATGCGGGTTAGTGATGCGTTATCCGTAATATCTCCACTTCGGGTGGTTAGAAATTAATAAAATTAGTATCAAATAAAGTTTAACGCTCCATTCTAAAAGATTAAAAAATAACAATTTAGAGGTCGATATTTTAAGTTAATTTGTCCGGGAATAATTCCGGGAATAATTCCCGGACAAATTAACTTCAGAAATGGACCCTTAAAATGTTAAAAATGAAAAATAATTTTTAATAATATTTTAGAATGGAGCTTAAAATTTTATTTGATACTAATTTTATTAATTTCTGACCACCCGAAGAGCATATTATGGATAACGCACCACTACCCCCATTTTCCGGACAAAATACCAACCATTTCCTGGACGATTCGCGGACATTAGTGTTCGCCCTTTCGCCGCCATCTTTGTTACGCATGGTGTGACGTATCTACCAGAGAAACCCACACTTTAGTCTGGTTCGACCAGAGTGACTTCACGACTTTCCCGCCATGCAACCAGACCGTTACCAGACTGAGTTCGATCAAACCTTGGTTAACCAGTTAACCATGGTTAACCATGGTACCTGCTCGAACTACTTCGTAGTTTGCTGTCCGCTTTCCGTCTATCGTCTGCACGTAAGCCCGTCTGTCGTAAAGTTCACAATTTCGACATGTCCAGAACCATGTTAGATGCAGGTGAAATTTGGTCGGACGACATGTAGATTCCAAATTGTTTAAATCGTTGCGTTCCAATATCTAAGATGGCTCGGCCCCGTCCATCGGGGCTTGAAGAAATAGATGGGCTGCATTATTCTTATACGCAGTCGAAACCGATCCGCATAAAAGTAAACATACATGCATGAATTTTGCAAAAATCGCTTTTTTGTGTGGATCAGCCCTTTTCTTCCTGATATTAATATGAGCACATACAGACTACTTCACAAATTTTGCACATAGACCTGGCCTTTATGTTCTCGCATATGCAGGTAAATTAGGTAATGGTCTCAGTGGGTTATATATATTTACTAGTCCTTTGCAATCATTTATTGGACTGCGGGATTTAATAGGGAACAACTGAGGGTCACTGATGAGGCCTTGATGGCCGAAACAAGCTAGTCGGGCCCAGAAAAATCTTGCACAACCCATAGTTTTCAGTTTTAAAGGACTACCCCTTTTCAGAAAATTATCGAAAACGTGTCTGACTGATGATCGATCCCCGCCTGTTCGGCAACATTGAAATCTTTTCGTCGGTAATTCTCTCTCTCTTCTGCTGATTCAAGAAAGGCAGGTGTTAGCCTCTGGCAAAACAATTTCCACAACCTATGAATAAATAAATTCTGAATAGTTAGATTCTTTGGACGCAAAGAATACACCAAATAAACGAAAATAGCAGACAGGTTTTATTTTGTGGGAAAGTAACTGTCCTTATAGCCTTCCTTTGTTTAGGATTCCATTATGGTCTGATCGCTTCATGTTTGTGTTTCTTTCCCTTTGGTGTCTTGGATGGATGAAGTAAGTTAATTGCATCGATTGCTGATCTTTGTTTTACTTCTACTTTATTGAGTCTATTTAATGATCAGTACTGAAATGTGCAACAATGGCACCGGCTTAAGCAGAACTCTATTTTCCATATTATTCTAAATGAACTCAATGAGAAAATATAATCTGCACTATTCTGATGTAAGGGGAGACTTTGTACGGCCGACACAGGACATAACAGCAGCTGCAGTAAAGATAAATAAATTCTCTAAATGAAGTCAATTATCCCAAAGAACCAGAAAATATAATCTGCACTAGGATGATGGACTTTTTACGGCCGCCACATGGCACAACTGCAGTTGCAGAGAAGATAAAATATGCTCGATATAACTTAATGTTGACTGGGACGTACAACTCCAAAGAAACCAAACGAAAATGCGTCGACAGATTGAAAAACACTCGCTTTCATTGTAGACCTGTTGCAGATTTAAATACTGATCCTCTTCTCACTTTTCGGAAGTCACTCTTCGTAGTCGGCAACATTCTTTCGTGGAGATTGATTATGAAATCTTTTTTCTACCGTAATTCTCTCCCTTCCGCTGTTCAAGAAGGGCAGTTGTCAGTTTCTGGCGAAAGAATGTGCACTGCACCGGCTAACCGCTTTCGTATATGCCTGCCCAGGAAAAGTGTGGATGAAGTAAACTGACCGGTTCGAAAATGACCTAAAATAGTGTTGAATAGGCCCTCAATCTCCAATACAAACAAACGCTCTTCGTAGGATCAAATGGAACATCGCTGAACCACACGGAACAAATTGCAAGTCGCTTTGCTCATTGAACTAGAAAGCGACTGACACCATACAAATCTTCGTTTTGAGAAAAAAAATGATACCTAGTTTTTGTGAAACAA